>SJYV01048268.1:1074913-1098743 GCA_006410875.1 Neotragus pygmaeus | reverse complement strand
GGGTTGCCATTTCCTTCTCCAATGCATGAAAGTGAAAAGTGAAAGTGAAGTCGCTCAGTTGTTTCCGACTCTTCGTGACCCCATGGACTACAGCCTACCAGGCTCCTCCGTCTATGGGTTTTTCCAGGCAAGAGTACTGGAGTGGGGTGCCATTGTCTTTTCCGTTTTTCTCTCTAGGAACATATATTTCTAAGGCAAACTAATACACATCAGTAGGTATGGGAAACCTCTCCTTTCATATTCCTCAACTGCATCAAAAAGAATCTCAGAATAGTTTGGTTTAAAGGTTGAGAATCTTAACTAAGTAGTCCAGTTGTGACCAGGCTGAACCACGATTTCATCTTCTAAAGTGATTGGTCTGAGTTCTACTCTTGATGTGCAAATAAAAGGCTGAATATCACAATTATGAGAAGAGCAGAGATGAGCTTTGTCCTTTTAGCCTGCTTTCAGGTGAAATTTAATAGTTCAATAAAGTGAAGCCCTGGAAAAACACTGGAATGTCCGATACTTAGGAGTAGAGACAATGGTATCCCTCCACGTACTTGCATAGTAATTAATTTTTAATTGAATTATAGGGAACGTATAATATTATGTAAGTTACAGATGTACAATATAGTGGTTCACAATTTTTAAAGGTTATATTCCACTTATATTTATTATATTTGCTATAATTATGCTCCCTGACTTTGCACTATACTATAAAGCTAGAGCAACAAAAACAATATGGTGCTGGGAAAACTGGGCATGTAAAAAAATGAAATTAGGACATCATATACATTGTCTAACATCATATGCAAAAATAAAATGGATTGAAGACCTAAATGTAAGACTGGATACCGTAAAACTCCTAGGGGAAAACATAGGCAGAACACTCTTCAACGAAAATCATAGCAATATTTTTTTTTTGCAAAATTTTTGAAATGAACCTTTCACACTGTCCTGTTACTACCTGCTTTGTCTGTCCCTCAGTAAATTTATAGTATTTGCCACCTTCAGTAATATTTATGTTGCTAAATAGATGTTATCTTTAAATAACTGAAATGAGCATCTTCTTTTATTAGCTTTATTAGTCATATTCAAAAGCAGAGACATTACTTTGCCGACTAAGGTCCGTCTAGTCAAGGCTTTGGTTTTTCCTGTGGTCAATTATGGATGTGAGAGTTGGACTGTGAAGAAGGCTGAGCACCGAAGAATTGATGCTTTTGAACTGTGGTGTTGGAGAAGACTCTTGAGAGTCCCTTGGACTGCAAGGAGATCCAACCAGTCCATTCTGAAGGAGATCGGCCCTGGGATTTCTTTGGAAGGAATGATGCTAAAGCTGAAACTCCAGTACTTTGGCCACCTCATGTGAAGAGCTGACTCATTGGAAAAGACTCTGATGCTGGGAGGGGTTGGGGGCAGGAGGAGAAGGGGACGACCGAGGATGAGATGGCTGGATGGCATCACGGACTTGATGGACGCGAGTCTGAGTGAACTCCGAGAGATGGTGATGAACAAGGAGGCCTGGCGTGCTGCGATTCATGGGGCCGCAAAGAGTCGGACACGACTGAGCCACTGAACTGAACAGAACTGAGTCATAATAATCAGAATCTAGTTTCCTTTGAATTGATAGTTTACTTTCTATATTATAAAATGAGGATTCTTATTCTCATAAAAGTCATGTTTAAGTCCTATATTTTTATTTATTTCTCTAAAAGTCTAATTTTTTATCATCTAGTTTGATTAGAGTTATATTAGTTAAGGTAGGTCCTTATTTGCTTTTATCAGAGTGGAACACTTTTAAGAACTTAGTTTCCTCCCAGGAATTTTGTTGTTGTTGTTGTTGTTTTTTTGCCACTCTGTACAACTTGTAAAATCTTAGTTCTACAACTAGAGATAGAACTGGGGCCCCAGCAGTGGAAGTCAAACTCCTTAAACCTGGGCTGCCAGGAAATTCCCCCAAGGAATATCCTTATACTAAAAGTTATCCCTGGGTTTTAAAAAGGTCACTAGTCTACTTTTCGGAGAAGGCAATGGCACCCCACTCCAGTACTCTTGCCTGGAAAATCCCATGGATGGAGGAGCCTGGTAGGCTACAGTACATGGGGTTGCGAAGTCTCGGACACAACTGAGCGACTTTACTTTCGCTTTTCACTTTCATGCATTGGAGAAGGAAATGACAACCCATTCCAGTGTTCTTGCCTGGAGAATCCCAGGGACAGGGGAGCCTGGTGGGCTGCCGTCTATGGGGTCACACAGAGTCGGACACGACTGAAGTGACCTAGCAGCAGCAGCAGTAGTAAATTTAAGCTTCTTGAAGGTAGAGAACATACTGAATTCAAACTTTCATTTCCCAGAGGCCATAGCACAATGCCTTTCTTACGGCAATTGAGGAATAATTTTTCACTAATGAATGAATGAATAACAGAAATTAAAGATGTCTTATATGGTCAACATAAACCTTCCTTAAGTGGTATTGAATCAATTTCCATTATTATTATTTTTAAAAATTATTGATTTGTTTTTGGCTGCGCTGGATCTTCACTGCTGTGCGTGGGCTTTCTCTAGCTGTGGTGAGTGGGGGCTACTCTCTGTTGCGGTGCATGGGCCTCTCATTGCAGTGGCTTCTCTTGTTGTGGAGCAGAGACTCTAGGCACGTGGGTTTCAGTAGCTGCACCACATGGACTCAGTATTTGTGGCCCACAGGCCCAGCTGCTGCACAACATTCAGGATCCTCCTGGACCAGGGATCGAACCTGTGTCCCCTGCCTTGGCAGGTGGACTCCCAACCATTGGACCACCGAGGAAGTCCCTCAATTTCCATTCTTTTGAGGCAAGAAACTACTTTCTAGAAAACAGAAAATCTTGGGTTAGCTATGCATCTGAAGTTATGTGGACCTGGCTGCTGGGTTTTACATGTATTTCCAGGATGGTACTCTGAAATAGGGCTTCACTCCAGCTGGGAATTAAATTTTTATGTTAGATAAGTTTTAAATTAGAAACTTTCTGGTTTGTAAATAAAACTGGTTATCCTTAAAACACTTCATCCAAGATATTCGAGCATGCTTGGGGGAAATGTTAGGTGTGGTTTTGTTTTGGAAAATATCTGATTAAAAGCATGATTTTGAGAAAGCATAAACAGGGATCATTGGGACGTAGAAGATGGTGCTGAGTGTGATTTGGTGTTGAAATTTCAAAGCTTCTCTGTTCCATGTGCAACAGAATTCTATCTCTGAGATAAACAAAATAGAAAAGCTACACCTAGTTGTCTTCAAGGATGCCTGTGTTTAGGTAGAGACATAGGTTTTATGACTAAGAGAAACCATTCAAAAAGAAAACAAAATGGTCCAGGATATCATGCGATGTGTCAGATAACTGTAAGGTTCTTCCTTTCCTCTCTGTCTCTCTCATGAGGGAAAATGGTTATGACAGTGTCTCCATGAGCTCATAGTTGTGTGGGCTCCTTCCTGGGTAATGAGTTGAAGGAGCTATTTATTAAGGCCCTACTTTTAGTTCGGTCTGAGGAAAGGACTTACGGGACTGGTCACAGTTTACTGTTCCTTTAGGAGATAAGACTTTTCCTATTTAGGAGTTGCTCATGGACCTGCAGAAATTGTGGGGAGAGCAGAGAGAGGAGACTTTATGCCACATGTGTGTGTGTGTGTATGTGTCTTCCTGACCTAGGAATCGAACCTGCGTCTCCTGCATTGGTAGGTGGATTCTTCACCACTGTGCGGCCTGGGAAGCCCATGGCACCAGACCACCACCCTTTCCATTAGCACAAATGCAAAGACGTACCAGACTTCCCAGGTGGCTCAGTGATAAAGAATCTGCCTGCAATACAGAAAATGCGGGTTGGATCCCTGGGTTGGGAAGATCCTCTGGAGAAGGAAATGGCATCGCATTCCAGTATTCTTACCTAGGAAATCTCATAGGCAGAGATGCCTGGCGGGCTACAGTCCATGGGGTCACAAAAGGGTCGAACACAACTTAACAACTAAACAACAGCAACAGAAGACGTACTATCTCCTGCCTGATGAAGGACAGCACTGGGCCTGATGTCTGGAACATCTCTTCTAACTCTCAAACACTTGTGAGCTTGAGCACAGCTGCCAGAGAGAAATGAAGCTGGGAGGATGAATTCAAGCCACCTCCTCAGAGTGGGTCAGCTCCCTTTGTTTCTCTCTCTTTGCTTCAGGTTTTCAGAGCCTTTTCTCTTGGTAACTGTCACTACTTGCTCTATTCAGTCCCCAAAGATAAACACATAGGCCCTTTTTCTTTTAAGATTGACCTGTTAAAAATAGCAGCATGAGGAAATCACAGAAACTCCGGACCTGATTCCCTTCTGGAAGCCCCGGGGGACTTGGCTTTTATTTCTTAAAAATGTTGGCTTTGCTTTTCCTGCTAACTTGTCTCCTTTTTCCATTAAAGGAGCCATATGCTCTCAAGAAAGCTTCACTGCCAGCACGTAGGCCTGGAGATGCACAACTAGCTGAATGATCCCTACTTTCTTGTTTTGGCCTGGAGCTTGCATCTCTGGGGATATACTATGGGCGTTGGACTCTGAGACGTTCAGAGTATTTCCTCAAGCGCTCATTTTCTTTGGCAAGCCAGTAACAGATCCTCATCTAATGTGAAGTTTTTGGTTTTCCTAAATTCAGCTTAAATCATAACTGCTCTGGACTATACCAAAGGCTGATTTGCCCAAACATGAATTCACAGATATTATTTGATTAGGAAAAATCACTCAGTTAGTGAAGAGTGATGGTAAGTTGGCTTTGGGTGGAAATCTCACCAGCTAAGATCCCCTAGCTGAGTTCATGCTGGCATTGTTTCCTCTACGAGTTGACTTCAGATGACATCTTTATCTTTTGCTTTTAGAAAACAATATTCCAGACACGAATAAGAAGCTATGAGTCACACAATAAATATAATGGTAGGCTTGTGCGGTGACTGTTTCTGGAGCATTGTATTTTAGTCCTTAATCATCTGTTTACTACAAAAGTTGGCAGTCTTGGCTTTCCGCTCCCATGTAAACAAAATGATATTATTTAATTCCTTCATTATGTATTGCTTTAATAGTAGAAACTTAAATTTTTTCTGTGTGTGTCAACTTCTATGTCGTTTAGGCCGAGAAATTTTCAAGGAACTTTTTTTTTTTTAAGAGTTTTTCCTTGTAATAAATCTAAATGCAATAAGATTGTGATCTTGAAGGTAAACAAGCCCCTGTCACTAACAGTAAGAGAAAGGCTGTAACTGAAGAATTTCAGAGGCAAGCCTTTTTGTCAGCCATGACATATCTGGGTGAGCTGGCAGTCTGAGGTCTATACTCGAGCTTTGGCAGCCTAGAGAGATGATTTCCTCAATTCATTGAGAGCTGAGTGAACTTAGGAATACTGACTGCTGTTAACTGGTCAGTGTGTTCTCTCCTCGGTGGCAAAGTCTCTGCATGAAGCCAAATGCCATCAAAAGTTTGCTTGGGTGAACGTGGAGTCTGAGCCAAAAGGTGTGGGATGGTCTGAGTGGTGGATGTCAGCCGGGCCTAGATGTCCTCCTCTCTAGCCTGGAGGCAGTGTTGTAGAGCAGCGTCCATTTCTCCTCCTCTTAGCTGGTGAGCTTGTCTTTCCTGCTGGCCCGGTGCTAAAACCTGAGCATGAGTAGCCTTCCGTGTTAAAAGAGAACATAAACCCTCTGTGGTATGAGCAGATGAGACTTCTGGAAAAGCAGACCATGTGTCCACTTCCCAGCTGGATTTTCTTTCTCCTTCTAGTTTTCTTCCTTTAACTATGGGTGTTCAATACCATCTTCACCCAGGGGTTTGTGTTGCCCTCTAAAAAAATGGCTAACGTCACACATCAGATGGGCTTCCCAGGGAGATCAGTGGTAAAGAATTTGCCTGCAGTGCAGGAGGCATAGGTTCAGTCCCTGGGTTTGGAAGATCCTCTGGAAAAGGAAATGGCCACCCACTCCAAAATGCTTGCCTGGAGAATCCTATGGACAGAGGAGCCTGGCAGGCCACAGTCCGTGGGGTTGCAAAGAATCAGACTGACTGAGGGACTGAGCACGCATAGTTGCTTTACAATGTTGTGCTAGTTTCTGGTGTATAGTAAAGTAATTCACACACACACACACACACACACACACACTTTTCATAGTGTTTTCCATTACGGTTTATTACAGAATATTGAATATAGTTCCCCATGCTATATAGATGTACCTTGTTTATTTCATATACAGTGGTTTGTATTTGCTAATCCTAAGCTCCCAATTTACCCCTCTTCTACCCCCTTTCTCTTTTGGAAACTGTTAGGTTTGTTTTCTATGTCTGTGAGTCTGTTTCTGTTTTGTGAATAAGTTCATTTGTGGCATGTTTTGGATCCCTCGTATTAGTGATATCATATGGTATTCGTCTTTTTCTGACTTACTTCCCTTGTGGCTCCACTGGCGAAGAATCTGCTTGCGATGTGAGAGACCTGGGTTGGGAAGATCCTCCGGATAAGGGAAAGGCTGCCCGCTCCAGTATTCTGGCCTGGAGAATTCCATGGACTGTGTAGTCCTCGGGGTTGCAAAGAGTTGGATGCAACTGAGCGCCTTGCTTCACTTTGCTTCTGACTTACGTCACTTAGTATGATGACATCTAGGCCCATCTATGTTGCTGTAAAGGAAAGTTAGTTCCTTCTTTCTTACAGCTGAGTAGTACTCCATTGTGTATATATACCACATCTTTTTTTATCCATTCATCTGTCCATTAGCAACCATTGTTTTTGATGCTCAAAATGTTCCAAATAGGCCAGTAGTATCCTGTTTGTGTGGCTCTCATGTCTTTTTGACATGACTCAGTTAGTCTTGAAGCACCTCCTTTCTTCCTTTGTTCATCAAGATGTTTCTAAAGGAACCCTGATTCCTTTTAGTGGGGAATGAGTTTTAGAGACTAAATTCTGGGTGCTAGGGTTATTCAGTGATGCTGGGTGGCTCTTAGTTCTAAACCTATTCAGTGGCTTTATATGTATTTTTGAAAAGAAAAAAGATGAGTTCATACATTATTTCCATTTAAGATACACTGTTGCAGGATTAAAACCTTAATTTCTTTGATTTTACACTTTTATTTTTTCTTACATTGAAAACACCTTGGTTCCTTTTGACATTAACATCATTTATACAGGTTATTCTATAGTGTACATAAGAATTAAAAAATCCCAATATTTTTAATAACAATAATGCTACAGAATGACATTTAAGATTTCTTTTTAGTTCTATTTGCTCTTAAAAGGTATGCTACCATTCTACAAGCATAACACTACACTCTAAAGCGACTTATTTTTTTCTGTGTTCTTCTGCCATCAAAAGGATATTGAATTAGCTTCATGTGTTTCTATTTATTTGTAAATTTTAGAGTTTCCTTTTGTTTGATTTATTAATATTATTACTATAATGAATTAATAATAATACTAATAATAACCATTAATAATATCAGTGTTATTCCAGAATCCAAACTACATAAGGTATATCCAGAGAAATCTGTTTTCTATTCCTCACTCTTCTACATTGTTCTCTTCCATATAAATACTATTTAGTTTTTTTAATCCATCTGTTGTGCCTTTTCTAAATATATATATACAAATATCTTCGTATTTCCCTCCACATCCTTTCCTTTCTTATGACTCATTCACCTTTATGATTAATATCTATTGGAGAATGTCAGAATGCCCTAGTTTATGAATGACTTAAAAACAGCTGTAATTATTGCTGGTAGTTCTGACTACTGAAGTTTCTGGCCGGAGAGATGGAGGAGCCACTTTAAAACACCCTGCTTTTAAGAGGAATAGTTTTATTTTTAATTCCACTCTTCCAAAAGAAACAGCCATTATTATAACAATATTATATATTTAATTAATATGTAATTAACACACAGTATATATACATTAATAATATTAATATATAATACTACTAATAATGATAATAATACTTTTAACGTGCTTCCCATGCCCCTCTAAGATGCCGAGAGAGGGTTTAACACAATTTGGGATGAAGCTGGTGCTTCACCATCCACAAGCTACTCGCTGGTGTTCTGCGCCTGAGATTGGCTCCCTCTGGTGCTCCCTCCAGCGTCTCAGATCTTGGAAGAAGCACGGAGATCTCTGTCACTGCTCCTGGTCTCGCCGTTGCTCAGCCGCCCGCGCCCGGGCTGGAGGTGCTCCGCGGCTCCCCCACGCAGGTGCCAGGAGCCCGCCAGGCGTTGGGGAGCTAAGGCTGCCCCGCCTGCGCTCGGTGATGCCGGGATTGGGGGCGGGAGCGCCGCCTCCGTCTCCCAGCGCTCGATCGCTCCCGCCCTCCTCCCCGCCCCAAGCCCTCTCCAAGCTCAGCCTGGCTGGCTCCGCACTGCAGATGCCTGCCTGCCGCCCCACTCTCGGCGGCTCCCACGGTTCTCCGCGGGTCCTTCGATCCCCGAGCATTCTCGCCGCTTCCCAGGGACCCTCGACTAGGCGATCTCACCAAGCCCCCCGCGCGCGACAAGCCGCTACGCCAGTGGAGCGGCGGGAACCCAGGCGGAGCGCGGGATCCCAGGGCGCTCTCGGATGCGGCAGGACAAGCTGACCGGCTCCCTGAGACGTGGAGGGAGATGCCTGAAGCGGCAGGGTGGTGGCGGCGGCGGTGGCGGTGGTGGCGGCGTGGGCACCATCCTGAGCAATGTGCTCAAGAAGCGCAGCTGCATTTCTCGGACCGCGCCCCGGCTGCTCTGCACCCTGGAGCCGGGTGAGGACCCGGGGAGGCAGAGGGGAGCGCTGGAGAATAGCGTGGCGCGCCCGGCGCTGGTGCCCCTGCCTTAGCTGGGACTCCGCTAGGCCCGGGATCACCCGCCGGCCGGCGGGTGCTGGGTGCCGCGGCGGGGCGCAGGCGGGGCTGGCTCGGCCTGGGAGGGAAAAGCAAGGATCCAGGCCTGGCCGGGGCAGCGGCCTCCCTAGGTGCGGAGGAGGCTGCTCCCGCCGGCTGCCCGCGCGCCCCCACCCCGTGGCCTGTGAGTGGTCCAGCCCTGGCTTGTGCCCCGAGCTGCTGGCTGTTGGTGCGCTCGGGGAAGTGCTGGCGGCTGCCTGGGCTGTCAGAGGCCGCGCAACCAATTGTGCTTTGGACGCACAAGAAGCCACACCTTAAAGGAGGTGTGGGAGGCGGAGAAAGGCACAGGTTTGATATTTGGAGTCAGAGGGAAAGATAGTGACTGAGAAGGAAAAAAAAATCGGGTGCATTTCTTGAGCGTCCCTGCTTGGTGAATGCCGGGATCATATCACCGGGAGCCTCCGGGTGGAGAGCAGGCAGGAAATAATCCTGCAAAGTAGAGATCCTTTCCGTAGGTAAAGACCGAGTGAGCTGCCTGTGTTAGGCTAGGCCCTTTCTGCTGTCAGCCTGTGTTTACACATCCCTGCATCTCCAGGCTGCATAACTCCGCGCCTGCTCCATCACCCGGCATTCCTCCCCGGGGGTTTTATGAGCCCAGCCCTGGCGTGCTCAGGCCCCTGGGCATAAGGCTTCGTGGTTAGGAGTGGCCGCAGAGGGAGCCAGCTGTGCCCGGACCCGTGCTTAGTGCCCACTTGTCCCCAGGGTGGCACCAGCTGGCTTCCAGGTAGGTTTGTCCTCCCTCCACTCCGTCTCCCTGCGCCTTTGGGGACCTGCTATCCTGAGGCTGCAGAGAGAATCGAGGCGCTGAGCCCCAAAGGGTGGAACGCGTCACTGCCTTTCCGAGCCTCGTGGTTTCTTTGTTTTTCTCCCCAAGGAAGTGTCTAGTTGCAAAGACTGTAGTAGTTATCCACAGTCTTTCTTTAGCCTTAAAAAAAAGAAAAAAGAAAAACCTCCTTCCCACGTTAAAGGTGTTTTGTGTTCCTGAATCCGGAATATCCAGTGATTACCAGATGAAACACAAACCTTCTCCCCTTCCTTATTCAGTTAGAAGAAAAGAGGCAGAAATGACCTGATTTCAGCTTTTGCATGCAGGCAGCGAATGATCAATTCCAGTGAAATCCTGTGACTCATTTTTGATCGTGAGAAAATAGTTGTGGTTTTGACTAACCCCAGCCGGGTGTCAGCTCAGCAAGGCGATTGGCACTATGCCCAGCAGGTACTTCTGATAAAGTCAAGGGAGCATATTCGGTCGTACATGCGGGGAATCCAAGGATTTTAGATGGG
This sequence comes from Neotragus pygmaeus, assembly GCA_006410875.1. Lineage (NCBI taxonomy): Eukaryota > Metazoa > Chordata > Mammalia > Artiodactyla > Bovidae > Neotragus > Neotragus pygmaeus. The sequence continues at coordinate 1,088,589 of SJYV01048268.1, read as the reverse complement.
TTGAGATAAGAGCATGGGACCGAATTTCCTGGTCTTTGTTATGTTATAAAGCAAACGTCATTACTAAACACGCTTCTATTCAGCACCTTGCATCTGGACAGCAACCTCACCAAGAGTTTTATCTAGTCTTAAAATCATGGCTCCAGCTGGAGGCACTCTTATCCCCCGTTGTATTATTGCACACTGAGGCAAAACTTCATTTAAATCATCTCAGAGTAATGAGAATCCATCAAGATATATAATATACCTTCAAAGAAGAAAATCTTATCTATCTAGACAGTGTATGCTTTTGGCTGGGAAGCTCTGAAAAGAGTTATCAGGGCACTGATTATAAAGCTTGACTTTAGAAATCTAGGACCAAACTCTTGTATACATAGTACTCTTCTAGGACTCCAAGAAAGCCATCTTCATACTGTCTTGGGCTTGGGTAAATCAGACACATCTCTTTTCAGCTTTTTTACTCCATATATGCTTTTAAACGGAGAAGGCAATGGCACCCCACTCCAGTACTCTTGCCTGGAAAATCCCATGGATGGAGGAGCCTGGAAGGCTGCTGTCCATGGGGTTGCTGAGGGTCGGACACAACTGAGTGACTTCACTTTCACTTTTCACTTTCATACATTGGAGAAGGAAATGGCAACCCACTCCAGTGTTCTTGCCTGGAGAATCCCATGGATGGGGGAGCCTGGTGGGCTGCTGTCTATGTGGTCGCACAGAGTCAGACACGACTGAAGTGATTTAGCAGCAGCAGCAGCATGTTTTTAAAAAGACATGTCTACTTTATCATTATAATTTTACAAATTCTAAAGTATGTTCCTATCTACATACCAGATTCTAAAGAAAGATTGTTCCCTAAGTAGTGGAAGTTGTGGAGAGGTTTCAGTATGCTTAATCTGTCGTTCAACATCTTAGAAGCAAAAATGTCATCATAAATGACAATTGTAAATTGTAAAACAATGCTATTGATAATTTTTGGTGTATCTTGGTGATTGAATTATTAAGTTTAAAATGGGCTTAAAATGTCATTTTGAAATTATAAAAAAGAATACATATCATTTTCAGATTTGGTTATGTTATTTTTGATATCATTTAAGTGGGAATAAAAATTGTTATGTAATTTCATCTCAGTAATAAGAAAGTCCAATATGAATATAGCATATAGTCTTTATACATTTTCCTCTTTATTTGCTTCTATTCTGTAGATTTGAGATTTGAGTCGAAGAAGTTTATCTAAGGTTGTAGATAACTTGGAACTGGGGTTCAGTTATATTCTTAGCTTGTAATCTAAATATACAAGCATATCTTTAATGAATAAGTCTATCATGACAGAATTTTAAAATATGGATTATTCCACAAGTGGGAAGGCAATGACATTATTTTTTATACCTTTTGATATTTCACTGAATTTTCCTTAATAGAATTAGCCAATGCAACTGTCCTAAAAAAAAATTCTGTAAGTAAAGAATTCTCTTCTCATGTTTCATAAATATTAATTATACTGTACTAAGTGATTTACAGTTAATCATTGCAGCAACTAACTGAGACAGTCCTTATCCTCATTTTAAGGATGGAGAATTGAAATTCAGGTTAAGTAATTTGTTTGACTGTAGGAACCAAAGCTGAATGGAAGTCTGTATGACTGCAAGCCCATATGTCACTTTTTTTTTTTTTTTGTACAGCACCAGACAGCTGTGGAACCACCATTCTATGGATAAGTTCCATTCTGTTACCATAGGATGTTTCTCTATTTAATAATTAACATTTTTTTCTTTTAACAAAATTAACAATTAATGAGATTGTAATCTAGTAAAAAAATAAGTGTTTTAAAAATTTTATGATGACCCAGTAGTATAAGGTTAATTTTTACTTTTATTTTTGATATAGTACATTTTCTCCCTAGATAACTGTTATTTATGTCTTTTTATTTTAGGAGTTGACACAAAGTTGAAGTTCACTCTTGAGCCATCTTTAGGTCAGAATGGTTTTCAGCAGGTAATTTTATTTTTAATTTCAAAAATACCTTTATTTGGGGGTAACTACAAGGTAAACGGAGATATATTCTCAAAGTGGGAAGATTAGCATGTGCTTGGATATGCATAAGATGAGTCAGTTTTTAAAATTATGGATGAAATAACTTGTGAAGCTATAAGTGGCCTGGATTTATACTTCCAGTGAAAAATTTTATACTTTCTTTTAATGGTTCAAGTGTGGGAAAAAAAAATTAAAAACCAACTGCTTATTCTGAATCTATAACACACGTTTTGATTTCCCAGTCAGAGCTTCCCAACCCTTGTGTGCATGAGTTGTGAGTGGGTAACAAATGTGTTAAGGGGGCCCTTGTGGAGGAGCTTGGGGAAGTCATGGCCCTTAGACCAGACATACCTGGCTGAAGGAAGCTCAGAACGTTTACCCCAGTGTTCTGTATATTCTACAAATGTCGGTGGAAAAAAGGTTGAAAAGTGCTTAACCAGGTCAATATTATCACTTTGACAGTGTTTCTTCTTTATTTCTAGTGGTACGATGCTCTAAAGGCAGTTGCCAGACTATCAACAGGAATACCAAAGGAATGGAGGAGAAAGGTGAGGAGGAGTTGTATGGCTAAAATGCAAAAGGACCGTCACTCTGTCTCTCTTTGAAGTGTCTGGAATGTCAAAAAGAATATTCTAGATTTAGTAATTTGAAATCTGTCCCTCTTCGTTATTCATTAATTCAATAAGGATTTATTGGTTATTCTGTGCCAGGTACTTTCTGTAGGTACTGGGGATACCGCAGTGGGAAAAAACCCCAACAGACCAAAATTTTTTATCCTTGTAGACTTTATTATGAATATAATATAAAGTATTTCAGATGATGCTAAGTGCCATACATAAAAATAAAGCAAAGAAAGAAGTAAGGAGAGTGTAAGGGAATGGAGATAAGGAGGTAGCATTTTAAATGGAAAGGTAACATTTGAATAGGGCCCTTAAAGAAGTGAACAGGTGGCCACGTAGCCACCTGGTGGAAGAGTACTCCAAACAGAATACACCCTCAGGTGAGAGCATCTCAGGAGTATCCAAGCAGAAGTAAGAGGCCAGGGTGGCTGAAGCACAGAAGACAAAGGGGAAAGCAGTTGGTGGGGGGGGGGGCATAGAAGTAATGTGATGACCTTAGGGGGATGGCAGATCTTGTAGGACCTTGCAGGCCATAGGAGGACTTTTGCCCAGTGTGAGATGAGAAGCACTGGAAAGTTTTGAGANAGACATTACTTTGCCCTCAAAGGTCTAGTCAAAGCTATGGTTTTTTCAGTGGTCATGTATGGATGTGAGAGTTGGGGTATAAAGAAAGCTGAGTGCTGAAAAATTGATGCTTTTGAAGTATGGTGTTGGAGCAGATTCTTGAGAGTCCCTTGGACTGCAAGGAGATCCAGTCAGTTCATTCTAAAGGAAATCAGTCCTGAATATTCATTGGAAGGATTGATGCTGAAGCTCCAATACTATGGTCACCTGATGTTAAGAACTGACTCATTTGAAAATACCCTGATGCTGGGAATGATTGAAGGCAGGAGGAGAAGGGGACGACAGAGAATGAGATGGCTGAATGGCATCATCGACTCAATGGATGTTAGTTTAAGTGAAATCCAGGAATTGGTGATGGACAGGGAGGCCTGGCATGCTGCAGTCCATGGGCTCGCAAAGAGTCGGACAAGAGTGAGTGACTGAACTGAACTGAACCCACTACAGTAGTCTTGCCTAGAAAATCCTATGGACAGAGGAAGCTTGCAGGCTATAGATTATGGGGTTTCAAAAGAGTCAAGCATTACTGAGAAACTAAACAACAACAGCAAAATAATCTAGCTATTCTACTGAACTGAAATAAAATTTGATATGTTTTTATTTTCTTAACAATATCCTTAATGGCTGGATTGTTACTTGGTACATAGTAAAACTCAATAAATATTAATTGAAAGAATAAATAAAAGTCCCTAATTGGTACAATTTAGTACAGCAGACTTTTCAATGAGATTCTTAGTTTTCTACATGTAGGCTATGTCTCTTCTAGTAACAGTTTTCATTTTCTTGCTGGATGCAATCAGTATTGACTAATAAAGATGAAATTGTGTATTTTACTTTAGCATTCTTCTTTATTACTATTTTAGGTTTGGTTGACCTTGGCAGATCATTATTTGCACAGTATAGCCATTGACTGGGACAAAACCATGCGTTTCACTTTCAATGAGAGGAGTAATCCTGATGATGACTCGATGGGAATTCAGATAGTTAAGGTAATACCTCTGAGTTTGACTCATTGTCTTAACTTGGAAGATTTCTGAGAACCAGATGCGTCCTGGACAAAGGATCAAGCCTTATGGTTTGAATGTCTGTGTATTTCCTGCTTCCTAATTTCATTACTTAACAACTTTTTAAAATGGGGAATTTGTCCATGCCTTGTCTTTGTACATCTGCATGTTGCTAGTAAGAAGAAAATGTTTCCATTCTTATTTTGCTTGCATGATAGGAAATTGAAGTTCCTTTTTTGTTCAGCATGGGTCAATGCTTTTAACTGGATTTTTACATCAAAGTCACTGAGAAATTTAGTTAAGCCTATTTCATATTAGAATAATTGGGCAGTTATTAGGATTTTGATAATTTCTTAACTGTCATTTTATGAAGATAGTTAAACTGACTGATAGGTTTACTTTACACCAGATGGTTGAATGTTCAGGCCAGCTGTGGAGGCAGCCGAGGTTCACCTACCTGGATTATTACTGTTGAGTAGAGCCTGGCACCAAAAGCCAAGGATGCTGATTTGGTTTAATCCCATTATTATTCTCTTACATAAGCCTCTAGGGCATGCTTTTTATTTTATATGAGTACATTATGTGTGATTCTAAGCTGAGGTTTTAAAAGTCTGGTTTCATGTAAAGTCTGGTCACCAGAAGTTGGCTAATGTTTTGGCAGATTTGAAAATATTTTTTTTTCAGGAGCAAGTACTAACTAAAAAGAGCTATATTTTCATCCTACTTGGTGTGTTTCAGACAAGTTTCAAAAAAATGAAATTTTATACTGTAATATGCTTGAAAAGCCTCTGTATTATGCACATTTGAGCTGTTTGTTTGGAAGTTCAGTATGTGTTTCCTAAAGATGAAGTATTCCATATTTGAAATACTTTCTTTCTATTTAAGTGGTGAGTTAAGGCAATGCATGTTTTATAAGAATGATGTTCTTAAGAGAATCTTTTTTTCTCGCTGATTGCATATGTCACTAAAATGAGTATGTCCTGAAAATCATAGTCTCTGCTTGATAATTATAGGTATTGCCTTCATTATATATTAAAGCACAGCAAATGTTTCTGTTCTTTTATACATATTTATAAAACAACTTGGACAGAATGATTTTTCTGTGTCTTTTTGGTACTGTTTGCATTTTGCTCCTGGATACTGTTTGGAGTTTTGATAGCTATATATATATATCTTTTTTTTGGTAGAAAGAAATAATGTTAGTATCTATCATACATGTGTTGAAATGACTTGTTTTATTTGAGATGTATCATTAAAATAAACTGTCAATTTATTTGAAAGCCTAATGTTATATTTGTTAATTCTGAGGGCCTTTTTGTGTTAACTGTGGAAATACTTTTGGTAGAAAATTTGCCTGACTGAAATTCCCCTTGAAAATGCCTCAGCATATTAGAAAACTAAAAGATACAAGCTTTGGTCTATGTATATAAGTTGCTTATATAGTTTAAAAACTAAAATCCATTTTGATAATCTGACTTAATGCTGAGACAAAGAAAAATGAAATTTTTTTTTTTTCTTTTAGAGAGAGCATAAGGAGTTTTTCCAAAAAGCGTTGTTTCCCCCCTTTGTTTTAGGACCTTCACCGCACAGGCTGCAGCTCGTACTGTGGCCAGGAGGCAGAGCAGGACAGGGTCGTGCTGAAGCGCGTCCTCCTGGCTTACGCCCGGTGGAACAAGAATGTCGGGTATTGCCAAGGCTTTAACATCCTGGCTGCGCTGATTCTGGAAGTGGTGGAAGGCAATGAAGGCGATGCTCTGAAAGTGAGTATCAGACTTTGAAGAAAGCAATTGGAATTCTTCAGAGAGTGAAATACTGGAACTGTGATTTCTCTTCCCTGATGCCCCACCTCCTTCCAAAGTATTTACTGTATCTTTCTAATTATCCATGATTTTCCCAAGTTAAAGCCTGGTCACAGGACAAACTTCTGTAGCTGCCAAATTTGAGGAGAATGATTATGTTTTTAGCTCCCTTATGAGACATATAAGGACATATATATGTGTGTGTGTGTGTTAGTTGCTTAGTCATGTGCGACTCTCTGCAACCCCATAGACTGTAGCCCACCAGGCCCCGCTGTCCACAGAATTCTCCAGGCAAGAATACTGGAGTGGGTTGCCATTTTCATCTCCAGGACGTACACACACACACACACACACACACACACACACACACACACAGTGGGTTGCCATTTTCATCTCCAGGACGTACACACACACACACACACACACACACACGGCTTTTTGAGGATGAAGGTGGGGGAACAGATCTTTCTCTCTCTCTGTTGTGGAGCATGTGGGATCTTACTTCCCCAACAGATCTTTCTCTCTCTCTGTTGTGGAGCATGTGGGATCTTACTTCCCCAACCAGGTATTGAATCCATGTTCCCTGTGTTGGGAGCTCGGAGTCTTACACTGGACCACCAGAGAAATCCCCGAGACATCATATTTTTAAACCAAGTTCATTACTACTTATATTGATTACCCAGTGCTGCATAGCTTCAGTTGCTTCAAACAGCAAATGTGTATGACATTTCTTTGAGTCAGGAATCGGGGCATAGCTTAGCTGGCTTGGGGTCACATGATTGTGGCATTCAAACTCTCAGCTAGGGCTTTGGTCTCATCCGAAGGCTCAGCTGAGTGGGAAGAGCACTGGCTTCCAAGTTCATTCATGTGATCCTTGCTAAGATTTCGTTCCCCACAGATGGTTGGACTGAGGGCCTCAGTTTTTTGCTGGGTATTGTTCTCTGCTCTGTGGGCCTTTCCACTGTGCAGCATGGTGTCTGGCGTTCCTTAGAGTGAGCAAGAGAGTAAAACAGGAGGAGCAAGTCAGAGACTATGTTACAGATGTGCAGCCCAGAATTAGAAGTGACATTCCATCATTTTTGCCATGTTTTATTTTTTTAAATTTATTTTTAATTGGAGGATAATTGCTTTACATTGTTGTGTTGGTTTCTGCCATGCATGAATCAGCATAAGCATACACATGTCTTCTTCTTGCACCTCCTTCCCACCTCCCACCCCGTCCCACTCTAGGTTGTCACAGAGCACCAGGTTGAGCTCCCTGTGTCACACACAAACTTCTGCCATGTTTCACTTATTAAAAGTCAGTCCCTAGGTCCAGCCCCTGTTTAAGGGGAAGGGCTTATACAAGAGTATGACTACCAGCAGGTATAGACTGGGGGGTCATGCTCTAAATTGCCTTATTTGTTATACTTAATTCTGGTTGGTTCTTCTTCTTTTTTTTGATGTTGACCATTTTTAAAGTATTTATTGAATTTGTTACAGTACTGCTTCTGTTTTATGTTTTGGGTTTTTTTTTGGCCCCAAGGCATATGGGATCTTAGCTCCCCCACTAGGCATTGAACCTGCACCTCTTGCATTGGAAGGTGAAGTCTTAACCACTGGACAACCAGGGAAGTCCCTGGTTGGATCTTCTTAACAGTTTGCTTTCATATCTGGGGTGAGGTATGAAGGAAATAGGCTGCAAGTGAATGTCTGCTGAAAGGTGCTTGTGTGGAGAAAGGTTTTGAAAGTGAATGATATGTCTTATCTTTTAATCTTTGATGTCTAGGGCCTTTTTTTAGTTAAAAAAAATTCTGGAAACATTTTGAGATGGGACGCTAGAAAGTTAAACTTGTAGGTCTGAATATGACTCAGTGAGTCACCACAAAAAGTCTTTTTGAGAAATGAAGGATTTCAAGTGTCGAGGATGGCCACTGCCTTATTTGCTTGGGGTAATATAGGGTTGCTAATTCGTATTTGAACCCTGAAACTGTTGTTGATTGCAGTGTTGTGTGATGGATGGGATAAATACTTTGTCTTTGTATTAAAGGTCCCGCTCCTCCCAATTCTGTTTAATTATAATGCATACCTTAGTGATAGTCTCAGTAACTCACTTAATGTCATATGGAAAAATGAACACATTTTTCTCTTGGTTTTATACACATTGTGTTGGAATTAATTATAAACCCATCCTGACATGACCTCAATCTGTATTCACCTTCTCAGACTTTCCACTCATGAATTTAAGGAAGCAGCTTTGAAGCTACTTGTGTATCACATAGTTAGGGGTGGAAAGATGGAGGGGAGGCAGTGGCAAATCAAATACCTGAGTTTAGAATATTTTTTATTAAAAGCAATTTTGTTGACTCATTCTGTATGCTTTACTCCATTTTTCCCCCAGGTGTAATTTGCATGACTATGGAATGAGAACTGTTTAGTTGAAAAGCTGAAATGAACAGTTCTGGTTAGAGAGTAGGGTGGAGAGGTTTGGGATATGGGATGTACATGCCAATCAAATCATGAATCTCAGTGACGCTTGAGAAACTAAAAATTCACATAAAAAGATGAACTAGACAAAGCTGAGGAACTGAATATTTATATTTCTGCCTCTAAGAAAATGAACTCTGTGGAATGAAATGACATCATCATCATTTGGGAATCTTGTGGTTAGACATTCAATATGCAGAGGAAGGTTGGATTCCTGAAGACAGTTCCTATGCTAAGGAAAATATTGTATGTCAGTGTTTTTCCGGGGGCTATTTTGACCTCGGTAAATTTTTGTTAATAGGGAAATAAATAGTTTATCAGAGTAGGTAAACCGTTTTCCCTACTTTTTTGCGTTTATTGTTGTTTCTTAGTAACTTAGGTTTTTAAAATAGTAAAAAAACAGTTTTGAAATAGTTAAAAACAAAGATTCAACTGTTTCTTAAAAATATGAAGCTTCCCCATTATTTTTTTTAATACTTCATTTTAAGGAGCAATTTCAGGTTGAAATCAAAATTTAGAGGAAGCAACAGAGATTTTCCATATACCCCCTGCCAATGCAGGAGATGTAAGAGATGCTGGTTGGGTCCCTGGGTCAGGAAGATCCCCTGGAGTAGGAAATGGCTACCCACTCCAGTATTCTTGCCTGGAAAATTCCATGGACAGAGGATCCTGGCAGGCTCCCAATCCATGGGGTTACAAAGAGTTGGACGTGACCAAGCAACAGCTTGCACGCACACTTAATTCTTTTCAGTGATGAATATTCCATTTTCTGGACCTACTGAAGGACATCTTGGTTGCTTCCGAGTTTTGGTAATTATGAATAAAGCTGCTATAAAAATCCACATACAGGTTTCTATGTGGATATATTTTCATCTCCTTTTGCTAAATACCAAGGAGTACTGTCTTACAAAGTGACTTTACCAGTTTGCATTCCTACCAGCAAATCTAGAGTTCTGGTTACTCAATATCCTTGCCAGCATTTGGTGTTGGTAGCATTCTAAATTTTGGCCATTGTAATAAGTGTATAGTGGTATCTCATTGTTTTAATTTGAATTTCTCTGAGACTGTGATATGAAGCATCTTTTCATAGCTTATTTGCCATCTGCATATCTTCTTTGGTAAGGTATCTGTCAAGGTCTTTGGTCCATTTTTTAATTGGGTTGCTTGTTTTCTTATAATTATTGAGTGTTAAGAGTTCTTTGTATATTTTGGGTGACAGTCCTTTGTCAGATGTGTCTTTTCAAATATTTTCTCCCAATCTCTGGCTTGTCTTCTAATCTTGACAGTGTCTTTTACAGAACAAAAGTTTTAAATTTTAATAAAGTCTAGCCTACNTCCCAATCTCTGGCTTGTCTTCTAATCTTCTTGACAGTGTCTTTTACAGAACAAAAGTTTTAAATTTTAATAAAGTCTAGCCTACCAAGTATTTCTTTCATGGATTGTGCCTTTGGTATTTTATATAAAAAGTCATTCCCATATCCAAGGTCATCTAGGCTATATTTATCTCCTATGAGTTTTATAGTATTGTGTTTTACATTTAGGTCCATGGTCCCTTTTGAGTTACATTTTGTGGAGAGTGTACGGTTGTTCCAGCACCATTTGTTGACGANTGGTATTTTATATAAAAAGTCATTCCCATATCCAAGGTCATCTAGGCTATATTTATCTCCTATGAGTTTTATAGTATTGTGTTTTACATTTAGGTCCATGGTCCCTTTTGAGTTACATTTTGTGGAGAGTGTACGGTTGTTCCAGCACCATTTGTTGACGACAGTATCTTTGTTCCACTGCCATTATTTATCCTATTGTTTTTTAAATCTAATGTTTGTTCTTTGAAATACAGGAGTAGGTGGAGCAATATAACTGGCTCTTATGTCTTATGTTAGACTTTGAGATGCCTCTGGACAGAGAATTTCATTGGGTCAGAAGTATTATTGTGATAATTGGATTTTTTTTCTAGTTTTCATATAATTTTGAGGGATTATAATCTTTTCATAAAACCTTATAAATTCATTTATATAATTCATAAAAATCTTTCTTGGTATTATGTAGCTTACTCTAAATGAAAAGTGCAATAATAGACTGTTACTTTAAATTTTGTCTTTGTGGTGCCGTCAGTTCCTCCTCTTCTTACCTGTAGAGTGTGAGGTCCCTGACAGAGCCCTCTGCACTGCTAAAAATCTGTCCTCCCTCTGAACTGGCCTGGCTCGTCAAGGCCTTCCTCCCTCCACATAAGCGGAATATTTTGCTTTTATTTCTAAGCTCTTATTTCTAGGGTGATGATACATTTCCTTGGTAAATTCTGTCTCTGTGTAAGAAAGCTAAAGTGATTCCCGGGACTGGGTCACTCCTGTAATATAGGCTGCAGGGAGGCCTTTTTGAGAGGATATTTCCACCCTTGTTGACTTAGTCAAAATTATGACCCTGAAAGTAGAAGTTACAAGTCAAGGATGAGGGGAAAATGGGCCCTTGGCAGATCTGGGAGATAATTTTTTTTTAAATAGTATTTTGTAAAAAAATATGAGACAGCTACTTCTCCACCACTGTATAGGGCCAGCTATGATTTTGTTCTTAATTCTGCTTTTCCTGTGTTCTGGGAAATGTGTAGGTCTTCTAGGGATGAGGGCATTAACAGAGCATTCAAGCTGACAGGGAAAGGACCAGAGATTGACATAGAACTCAGGTGTATTTTTCTGGGTCTTTCCGGTGGTTCTTGACCATGAATAGAAAAGTTAGGATGAAAACAGTAATCTGAAGAATATGAGGCAATCTCATCTGATTTTGAGGCTTCCCTGGTGGCTCAGATAGTAAAGCATCTGACTGCAATGCAGGAGACCCAAGTTCGATCCCTGTGTCGGGAAGATCCACTGGAGAAGGAAATGGCAATCCACTCCAGCACTCATGCCTGGAAAATCCCATGGACGGAGGAGCCTGATAGGCTACAGTCCATGGGGTCACAAAGAGTTGAACANCTGACTGCAATGCAGGAGACCCAAGTTCGATCCCTGTGTCGGGAAGATCCACTGGAGAAGGAAATGGCAATCCACTCCAGCACTCATGCCTGGAAAATCCCATGGACGGAGGAGCCTGATAGGCTACAGTCCATGGGGTCACAAAGAGTTGAACATGACTGAGCGACTTCACTTTCACTTTCATCTGATTTTAAAAGCACCATATGCTCAAAACAAAAATGTACCGCTTGTTGCATTGTCCCAGGAGAGAAAGTGGACAAAAAGCTGACATCGGTTGTTCAAAAACTCAGGTTGATGGTCAGTGAATCTTGAGATCGACTGCAGTTGGGATGTTCCATGATGGGCCAGCTGTGAGTTTTCAGATTAAGGTTGTGAAACTGCGCTGACATCAAGGAGCTGACCTTGAGATGTCTGCTGGATGCTGAGAAAGCTTGAGCTCCATGGCTTGTTAGAGGGAGGCTGAGGATTATATCATCACAGCTACCTCCAGGATGAACTCAGGTCTAGTGGCCCAGCTAAAAATTTCAGACAGCAGCAGATTTGGGGTCAGAGTAAGTTAAACCAGTGGTCCCAGCCTTTTTGGCAGCGGGGACTGGTTTCATGAAAGACAGTTTTTCCATGGAGGGGGCTTGGGCAGAGGAGATGGTTCAGGCCATAACATGAACAACGGGGAGCGGCAGATGAAGCTTCACTCGCTCTCCCACTGCCTACCCTGTGTGTGGCCAGATTCCTAACTGGCCAAGGGCTGGTGCCAGTCCAGGGCCCTGGGGCTGGGGACCCCTGACTTAGACAATTATGCCACCTGCTCCTTACCTTGAAGTGGAGAGGAGACTTGAAAATCTAGAACATTTGGTGCTGACATGTGTAAAGAATGGTGTGCTTTGGCTAACTGTCTTTTGCCAATTTGAATATGTTCTATGTAGGACGTGTTAGTATAGCAAGCAGTTTTTGTGAAGCAATCTTATTCTGTATCTTTTTTCCTCAGATTATGATTTACCTTATTGACAAAGTACTTCCCGAAAGCTATTTTGTCAACAATCTCCGGGCACTGTCCGTGGATATGGCCGTCTTCCGAGACCTCTTGAGACTGAATCTCCCTGAATTATCTCAGCACCTGGATACTCTTCAGAAAACTGCAAACAAGGAGAGTGGAGGTAGTGATAATTCGATGCTATTTTACCTTTGAAAATAGTTTACTTTTCTGATACCACTGTACCTATGAGCCTAAACCTTGAATGGTGAAACATGTTTTCAGATATTTCACTTGGTAGGAGCTTGGTGCCGTGAAATAGATTTCTAGAGAACAAGAACAGAACTAAAAACAAAACCCGAATGGAGGGCTAGATGTTGAATCTCTAACTGGTTATGGTTAAGAAGTCAGTCAGGAGCCCAGTGCTTCACCAGTACCAGCTCACCACCTATATATTGTACTCTAGGTAAAGAACTGGAGAAGGAGATGGCACCCCACTCCAGTACTCTTGCCTGGAAAATCCCATGGATGGAGGAGCCTGGTGGGCTGCAGTCCATGGGGTCACGAAGAGTCGGACACGACTGAGCAACTTCACTTTCACTTTTCACTTTCATGCATTAGAGAAGGAAATGGCACCCCACTCCAGTGTTCTTGCCTGGAGAATCCCAGGGACAGAGGAGCCTAGAGAGCTACTGTCTATGGGGTCACACAGAGTCGGACATGACTGAAGTGACTTAGCAGCAGTAGCAGGTAAAGAGTGGTATCCGTGCCTTGCTATCAGTTAAACTGTTTTAAGTTGGCATCAAAATTATAGGAGTTCTTTAAAATTGAACTACAGGTACAGCGTGGGCGAGCCTGTGGTTTTGCTTCAACCACTGAGGTTATGGAGAGTAGAATATGTATTTTCATAAAGTTGTAGGAGATAAAAGTAGTCCTTTGGGCTGAGATGTTTAATGCTCCTTTTATTCATTCATGTGAAGTGAAAGATATTTAGACTTCCTTGAGACGAATGGACCAGTTCTTACTGGAGAAGGGTTCTCTTGGCCTCGAGGTAGAATCTGAGCCCTGAAGGAAGGGACTGGGTTGATTAAGGTGGCAATGGAGATGACTCTGCAAGTAGCCGAGTCTCTGCCATCTAGTTGGCATCACCAGCTTCCCAAGTACCTGAGCTCGTAGCTGTCATCATACCCACT
>SJYV01048268.1:1029146-1064155 GCA_006410875.1 Neotragus pygmaeus | reverse complement strand
ATTTTGGTTTATTTGTTTTGTCCACATTTGCAACTCATATTTTTACATAGGAATCATAAATTTCAAAATCACCAACTTGAAGCGTTTCATTACTCTCTGGCATGTTACTATAGCTCAACATCATACTGGGCAAGTCATTAAAAATGGCAGTGAGTATAGAAGAGATAGCAGATTTGTTAACACTGTGTCTTCCATTAGGCTCTCTAACATGATCTTTTTCTCAGTCTTCTGGGCTTCTGATGACACTTTATCTTCCAGGTTCTTCCTTCGTCCTGCAAACTAACCAGCAGTGGTTCTGGTCCAGAGTTGTTGTTGGGCCTTGGTTCCTTCTTTCTCTGTGGCGCCTCTCTCTCTCTTCTTGGTTTCAACTTTAATGTTGGTTCCATGCCTGAGGTCATTTTGGTGGCTGGGGCCCAGTCAACGGGTTAGAAAACAAAGACTCAGGCCCTCGTTTAGGACTGGAGAAGAGGTTTTATTTCTCTCCTCATCTCCTGGCACCTCCACCTGCTTCTTGGAACCCCTCACTTTTAGCAGAAAGCTGCCCAAGTTGTTGAGAATACTGACCACCCGGTAGAATTTCCCTGAGCATTTCTACTTTTTATTTCACCTTTTCTTTGCATTCTCGTCTCTCCTTTCTTCCTTCCTGTTTGACTTAGAGCAGGAAGTACGCTCTCTGCACCTGACCTCTGTGCTCTGATTCCAGCTCCTACCACACCTCCTGAGCCATTGCTTCCTTGCTTCTTCTCTCTTGTAGAGGGAAGTGTCTTTTATTAAACGTTATTCTCATATTCCACATAGAGATCCTTTTCAGAGGTCCCCAATCTTGTTGGCACCAGGGACAGATTTTGTAGAAGACAAGTTTTCCACAGACCGGGGTCAGGGGAGTGGTTTCAGGATGAGTCAAGATTCAAGCATGTTATTAATTATGCGCTTTATTTCTAATCTAATACTGCCAGTGATCTGATGGGAGGGGTCTTGCTTACAATGCGGGAGACTGGGTTCAATCCCTGGGTTGGGAAGATCCTCTGGAGAAGGAAACGGCAACCCACTCCAGTACTCTTGCCTGGAAAATCCCATGGACAGAGGAGCATGGTAGGCTACAGTTCCGGGGTCGCAAAGAGTCGGACACAACTGAGCAACTTCATTTCACTTCACTTCTCTGTGGCCTGGGGGTTGGGGACCTGTGCTTGGCATCCTACAGAACTGCCTGATTCACATGCCCCAGGCAGGACTCTGAGATCTCTTCCCTTCTTCCTCACTCATGAAACTTCAGTGACTACTTATTACCTACAACACAGAGCGTGGATTTCTCAGCTCATCATCCAGGGCTTTTGACTGTCTGGCATTTACCTCTCTTTTCAATCGTGGCTCCTGTTGTTCCCTTTTGTACCCGTGACCCAAGTCTAGGCAAGTCACACTGTCTTCCGTGTTCCTGGAGCTACTGGGGGATATGCCTGCTCCACACCTTTGCTCCCTGTTTGGTTTCCCTCAGTTGCTTCATGTGTTTCCCTGTTCAGTCCCTTCACGTGTTTCAGGCCTGCCTCCCTGTGAAAGTGCCAGTTCATATGCCATCTCCTTCATGAACCAGTCATCAGTCACTTCAGTTCAGTCGCTCAGTTGTGTCCAACTCTTTGTGACCCCATGGACTGCAGCACACCAGGCCTCCCTGCCCATCACTAACTCCCGAAGTTTTCTCAAACGTATGTCCATTGAGTCGGTGATGCCATCCAACCATCCCATCCTCTGTCATCCCCTTCTCCTCCCACCATCAATCTTCCCCAGCATCAGGGTCTTTTCAAATGAGTCAGTTCTTCGCATCAGGTGGTCAAAGTATTGGAGTTTCAACTTCAGCATCAGTCTAGTCTCTGACAGGCTCAACTAAAAGCATCTCCTTCTTTGGCTCACCACATTTTCCTTGTACCACTCTTGTGAGCCTTCATCACATTCTACCCTGATTTGAGGCTGGATTTTATTTCCTCAGTGATATTATGAATTCCTGGAGGACAGGAACTGTTTTCTCATAATATTTAGCACTTTACCTTCTCCTAGAAAGAAAGTGAAGTTGCTCAGTCGTGTCTGACACTTTGTGATCTCATGGACTGTAGCCTGCCAGGGTCCTTTGTCGATGGGATTTTCCAGGCAAGAATACTGGAGTGGGTTGTCATTTCCTTCTCCAGGTGATCTTCCCAACCCAGGGATCGAACCTGGGTCTTCTGCACTGCAGGCATACTTTTTACCATCTGAGCCACCAGGGAGATACGACCTTCTCCTAGTGCTGCACAGTAAATGTATTAGTTCATTAAGCAAATAGCCATTGAGAGTCTGCAACTAGTTTTCTGCTTTCTCTCTCTCTCTTTTCAAAAAGTATTTATTTGTGTATTTGGCTGCGCTGGTCTCAGTTGCAGCATGAAGGAACTTCCATCTTCTTTGTGGCGTGTAGAGTATTTTAGTTGTGGCATGCAGGACCTTTAGTTGCAGCATGTGAACGCTTAGTTGCAGCATGTGGGATCTAGCTCCCTGAGCAGGAATCAAACCCAGGCCTCCTGCATTGAGAGCATGGAGTCTTAGCCACTGGACCACCAGGGAAGTCCCTCTGCCTTCTCTTTTTCAAGTGTTTCTGATTTAAACCACACCACATGATGCCCCTCCTTCCATGGTCCTTCTCCTCTAATGCAGTCTATACTTTGCAGTCAGAAGAATCGTCATCACTTACTGCTTTGGTCATTTTATTGTTCTTCATAAAACCTTCTCGTGCTTCCTTGTTATTAACAAATAAAATGCTTCAGCCTAGTTTTCTAAGTCCTGTATTAACTTCTCCAAATATTAATTGAGTGCCTCTCTCTGTCAGAAGACCTCGTTGTGGAAATTAATGTCTGGTTTTAACTCTAAAGATGAACAGGAGTAGGTCATACTCTGTGTGTGTATGTGAGTGTGTGTGTATGCAGAGGTGCATGCACATTGAGGGTGTGTGCGTATGTGTTAGAGACAGTGGTGCAGATCAGAGAGGCAATTCATGGTCCACAGAGCAGCAGGAGTCAAGGCTTTGGCAGTGGAAAACATTATGGTGTGGGAAGGAAGCTGGAGGAGTTTGGTTTGCTGATTGGAAGGACTGATGTTGAAGCTGAAACTCCAATACTTTGGCCACCTGATGTGAAGAGCTGACTCAGTGGAAAAGACCCTGATGCTGGGAAAGATTGAGGGCAGGAGGAGAAGGGGGTGACAGAGGATGAGATGGTTGGATGGCTTCATGGACTCAGTAGACATGAGTCTGAGCAAACTCCATAGGAGATAGTGATGGACAGGGCAGGCTGACACGCTGCAGTCCTTGGGGTTGCAAAGAGTCGGACATGACCGAGCACTGAACAAATGTAGGGAAGACCACAACCCATAGTAAGGAGTGTGGACTTGATCCTCCAGGTCAGTGGTTGTGAGGCTGTGCTTGCTGGAGTTCTTGGGCTTCTGTTGAACCTTTGGAAAGGGGAGAAGAAGAGCTGTGGGTCTGAGAGATTTCAGGGAGAGGAGGGAAACAGTCTTAGTTATGTCTTATGTCGACTTCAAGGGCAACCCCATGAAGAGTGGACTTGAAGGGGCCTCCTTCAGGAGGTCGGGAAGTGAAGAAGCAAGAATGGAACAGAAGCAATACTTAGAGGGTGAAGTTGACAGGACTTGGCCATGGAAAAGGGACATGGGGTGAGGGAGAAAGGAAGGGAGGGACAAGGAGAGCCCACAGGTTTCTGGCTTAGGAAGAAGAGGGGATGTTCATGGGGGGAGACAGGTGGGTTTGCTGTCACACTGGCTGCATTGGAGGCATTCTGTGGTTGCCCGACTCCTCACTTATCCAGAGCTGTTCCCCACTACTTCACAGCCAGGACCTATTGCACTGGCCATAGCCATCCTCACCCTGTCCTCTGTGGGCCGTGTTCATCCCAGTGACAGCGCTTGGGGTTCCTTTCAGCACCCTCTCTGTGAAAATCCTTTCTGTCTACCAGATCCTACTCAGTCTCCCCCAGTTCCTCCCACCGGGGTGTTACCTAAGCCCTTGTTAATGATCCTAAAGCTCTTCCCTACTCCTTCAGCACTTAAGATTGTCAGCAATTGTCACTAATGACTGAGTGCTCATTACAAATTATTTTATATTGTTTGATATTTTTTCAAATATGTTTGTGTTCTCTCCCTAATGAAGTAGCAGGTTGCTTAATGATAAGGGCCTCATATTACTGTGTATCCCCATAATGCTTGCTGCTGCTGCTGCTGCTAAGTCGCTTCAGTCATGTCCGACTCTGTGCGACCCCACAGATGGCAGCCCACCAGGCTCCCCTGTCCCTGGGATTCTCCAGGCAAGAACACTGGAGTTGGTTGCCATTTCCTTCTCCAGTGCATGAAAGTGAAAAGTGAAAGTGAAGTCATTCAGTCGTGTCCAGCTCCTTGTGACCCCACAGAAGGCAGCCCACCAGGCTCCCCCGTCCCTGGGATTCTCCAGGCAAGAACACTGGAGTTGGTTGCCATTTCCTTCTCCAGTGCATGAAAGTGAAAAGTGAAAGTGAAGTTGTTTAGTTGTGTCCAACTCCTTGCGACCCCACAGGCGGCAGCCCACCAGGCTCCCCTGTCCCTGGGATTCTCCAGGCAAGAACACTGGAGTGGTTGTCATTTCCTTCTCCAATGCATGAAAGTGAAAGTGAAGTCGTTCAGTCGAAAGTGAAGTTGTTCAGTCGTGTCCAACTCTTTGCGACCCCGTGGACTGTAGCCTTCCATGCTCCTCTGTCC
Organism: Neotragus pygmaeus; assembly: GCA_006410875.1. Taxonomy (NCBI): domain Eukaryota; kingdom Metazoa; phylum Chordata; class Mammalia; order Artiodactyla; family Bovidae; genus Neotragus; species Neotragus pygmaeus. The sequence continues at coordinate 1,059,391 of SJYV01048268.1, read as the reverse complement.
ATGGGATTTTCCAGGCAAGAGTACTGGAAAGGGGTGCCATTGCCTTTTCTGCCATACTGCCTAACGTAGTGCTAAGAATCCCCCTGGCTGCTCCATGGATACACAGAAGTATAAAACATTAGAATTTGAGGCAGTGTTTTTCAAACTTGACTGTGTATAAGCAACATGTCAGGAGAGGATTAAAAGGCAGATATTTGGCCCATGGGTGGTTGTTATGCAAGTGGTTTGAACTAACACTTACAGAAACACTGGTTTGAAAGACTCTTAAAGGCTCACTAACCTAATTCTGTCACTTAACAGAGAAGAAACTAAGACATGGAGAGTGAGCATCTTGCCATATTCTTGGGTTGTCTAGTGGCAGGCCCGGAACTGGTGGGATCCAAGCTCAACACGTGGCCTGCTGCTGCTCCTCACCACCCAACACAGGGCTTCTACCTTATTCAAAACATGTCTTTCTAAAATCTGAAATCCCCTTTAGAAGAATGGGCAGCATTTTATTTCACCTGAAGTTTAAACATTATAAATGACAGACACATTGCACTTTGTCTTCTGGGAATTTCCTGTCTTAGATACCAGGAGGAAAGAGAGCCCCCTCTTTACTTTGCTTTAAGAGAATCCTAGAAGGAAAAATGTAGACTGTGGCGTGATTGATTAGATTTCATTTTAGCAGCATTTCTCCTGCTGAGGAAAACATCTGGTAAAGATAAACTGAGCCTAATTTTGTACAACTTATGATTTCATGTTTTTTGTAAAACATGTCAGTGATGAAAAAGAGAAATACTATTCCTTTTCAGCAGTACCTAAACATAAAATGTCTATTTAAATGCATGTTAGTAGTTTGGTCAGTAAATAGACTTGTTGGTTTTCCTTGACATCGTAGAGTATTAAGGAAAGAAATGCTGAATGTCATTTCAAGCACTCTTTTTTCTGTATTTACTCCTTAAGAAAATTAATTCAGTGGCTATGATCCAATTACGGTAGACCTTAAGTCTGTCAGCAAACTTGAAATGATGAAAAATAAAATCAGATGAAAAATGTGGACCAGATCTTTATTTTTGAGCTGAAGAGATGCAAAGATTCTCCCTGTTTGGTTTTCCCTATTTCTTTCAGTTCTAAGTGCCATGTGCCAAATTATCTACTGGGTTTTGTTTTTTTTTAACCATAAATCTCATCACTCTTTTATATTATTAGCAATGGCCATTTAATTAAGAGATACTGTTAGAAAAAGAGATTGGGAGAATACTAATGAAATAGTTTATATGGATTTTGCTATGCCTTTTGACAAAGTCTCTCATGGATTCTTTGAGAGAAAAGTTATAGTTTTGTTTTTTTTTTTAGCTGCTCCAGGACTTTGTTGTGGCATCCAAGATTTTTTTTTTTAGTTGTGGCATGTGAACTCTTAATTGCAGCATGTGGAATTTGATTCTCTATCTAGGGATCGAACTGGGGCCCCCCTGCATTGGGAGCACAGAGTCTTAGAAACTAGATCACTGAGAAAATCTCTCTCTATAGTTTTATATATAGTTATTATATAGAGAGGGCTTCCCTGGTGGCCCAGCAGTAAGGGATCTGACTGCAGTGCAGGAGACCCAGGTTTGATCCCTGGGTCGGAAAGATTCCCTGGAGGAGGGCGTGGCAAACCACTCTAGTACTGTTGCCTAGAGAATCCCATGGACAGAGGAGCCTGGCAGGCTGTAGTCCATAGTGTCACACAGAGTCAAACATGACTGAAGCGACTAAGCAGCAGCAGCATTACATATAGAAAAGTTAGTTACATGCAATTACTAGATGAAAGTGGTTGTCAATAATTTATGGTTTCCTGAGGGGAGCTTTCATGTGCCATGAGACTGTTCCCTTTTTCTATCAGTGATGAAATGGAAATCACATGGATGTGAATGCTTGTCCAATAAAAGGATACCATTTGATTATTAGTGCTGTCAAAAATGAAACTGTCTGCCTTGCAAAACTGTGTGGGCCCATAACTGGAAGTGTTCAAGCAGGACCCTTATGATCAAATGTTGGAGATGTTCTAGAGGGCGCTCTTGCGTGGGAGGGAGATTGAACCAAATTATGTTTAAATTCCTTTTTAACCTTAAGATACTATTTGTGTACTATACTTTGGCTCTAAGATAATTAGTAAAATTCCTTTCTTGAAATCGGTTGTAAATCTCTGATTTACACAGTTGGGTACCTGGAGCTTCTCAGGTACCCTGAGGACTGTGGTGGTATGTCATGTCCCTTCATGGGATAAATATGTCTGCTGACAAGTGAGACCTTTAAGTAAGTGCGTGAATACATGCGAAATACTATAAGGACATTTCTTTCAGAAACCCTGATTTATACTTTAAAGGACTAACTAAAAGTAAATTATAGAGAAAGGAAGAGCAGGAAAAGAGCATGAATCCCAATGGAGCCAGTGTTCTTTTTGGTTCAATGTCTTTAGCTGAGGGCCTTTGGAAGAGCTTGGTAAGACCCCAGACCATTTACTCTGGGGCAGAATGGGACAGAGTAGGGCCAAAATGTACTCCTCTTTCTTTTCTTACACACTTCCTTCATGAGTCTGGGCCAAGGAGTTTTCTGATAACTTTTAATAAAATTAGCAGAAATAAAAGGTGACTCTTCAGCTAGACCTCTCACTGATTGTCTCTAATGTGACATTTTCCTTCATTTGTAGAGAATTTTGAAATTCCTAACATTAGTAATTTCATCTTTTTTAATAGTGAAATTTATTTTTAATTGAAGGATATTTGCTCTACAATACTGTATTGGTTTCTGCCAAACATCAGCATGAATCAGCCATAGGTATACCTGTAACCATCCCTCTTGAACCTCCCTCCCAGTAATTCCATCTTTTAAACTTGAATTCCAATGATACGGGTTTGTTTATTGAGATATGATTGACATATTAGTTTCAGGTGTACAACATAATGATTCAGTATTTGTATATATTGTGAAATGATCACAAAAGCCCTGTCAACATCCATCACCGTGCATAATTAGGACTTTTAAAAAATATTTATTTATTTATTTTGCTGTACCAGATCTTAGTTGCAGCATGTGGTGTCTAGTTCCTGACCATGGATCAAACCTCAAACTGGCATTCTGTACTGTCAGTAAAGCAGCTTTTTGGGCACTGAACTGCTGGCAGTCTTTGTGGCATCAAAGAGAGTGTACTCTGACCATGTTATTAATGAAATCATATGAAGTATTTCAGACATATAGAATGTATTAAAATAATATGACAAAACTTACACACCCATGACCCAGTTTAAGAAATAAAACATTAACAACACAGGTGAACACCCTCATGTACTCCTCTCTGATCCTGCTTCTCTCAGAGGTAACCACCATCCTTCACTTTTTCATGATGAGTTTCATGCCTTCACTTTTCAGATGAAGAAAAGGAGGCACAGAGAGGTTGGGAGCCAGCATAATCTCACATTCCAGACTAATGGGAGCCACGGGGTGCCTTCTGCTTCTTTCCAGGGGGAAACAGTTCACTGTTAGCACATTTGTGCTGCTTCTCAGCATTTTGGTACACGGATCTTCCTGGACTTAGGATGGGTTACACGCAGATAAACTCATCATACACTGAAAATGTAATACACATAACCTACCAAATATCACATTTCATCCTAGCCTGCCTTAAACATGTGCAGGACACTTATGTTAACCTATGCTTGGGCAATATCATCTGACATGAAACCCATTTTATAATGGAAAGTTGAATAACCCATATAATTTATTGAATGCTGAACTACAAGTGAAAAACAGAACAGTTGTCTGGGTCCAGAATGGTTGTAAATATATTATTTGTTTCCCCTCGTGATCATTTGGTGGATGGGGAGCTTGATTGCCTAGTATCATGAGAGAGGATCTATGGCACATTGCAAGCCCAGGAAAAGATCCAAATTCAGAATTCAAAGAAGGGTTTCTACTGAATGCATATCACTTTTGCACCACCATAAAGAGGAAAAATCATTTAAGTTGAACTCTTGTGAGTCAAGGACTGTCTGTAATCAAGTATGCATGAGATAAGGTGATTTAGAGAGGACTTTTGTGGTCTTGATATACTTTGTAACTTTGCACAGTAAGCAATGGAGAATCAAAGGAATTGTAGCCAGCACTTCTGTGTTTGGAGTCTTGGGATGTTACACTAAGGTATAAGTGGATACCAGGAAGTTTGGAGACAGTCAGATGTGCAGGCTGTTTAGAATCGAAATTTCAGTGGACTGTTCCAGTGGTGGCTCTGAGCTGTGAGGTGAGACTGCAGCACTAGGAAGCCCCTTTTAGAGCCCTTCTTTTTCTTCCTGTGCAGAGATGAGACATTTCCTCAACCTTCTGAACTGAAGAATACTACTTTAAAATATTTTCCTTGAAAAGTGTCATCAGGACATTGAATGGCTTCCTGGAAGAAATGAAAGTTCATGTGACTAATATGCATCTTCTGATGAATAACAGCCCAAAAGATTGAAGAAATGTGTTTGGAGCAATTAAATATTTTATCAAATTAAGAGAAAAAACAATATGGTTTTCTTCTCACTGGTAGAATGATAGATCATCTTAAAATTCTGGAGGGAGCACAGGTGCTTTCCCCATTTTTATTTATAGATTTTTTTAACAGCCTATGCTTTACACCCCTGTCACTTCCTTTTTTTTTTTCTTTAAAAATAACAGTTAACAATTTTCGCCTGGAACTCATTCACAGACATTTGAAAAGGTGGTATCTTTGGAGGAAGCTTGCAGGCAATCATGAGATCATCCCCCAGATTTAATTTTATCTGGAAAGCTGACATTTAATGTCTATAAAAATCATCAAGGAAAGCTTTGGAAAAGTGGGCAGTACATATAAAGAAGATTGATGGGTTCTCTGGGAAAGAGGTAATAGGGAGCTATGGATTTCTGAATTAACCCATCTATCAAAGGAGCAGGAGGGTGTCAGACTGCCCCCGTTTCTCCCGCTCCACCCCTACCCTGCATTCAAGTTCAAGCCCAGTCGAAGCTGGATTGATTTGAGCACTCACTCTTGTTTTATTTTTTAATTTTTAAAAAATTCTTTTGTCTTTCTCTAAGACACAATCAAGTGGACTCTCTCCATCAGTTGTGTAAGGAGCAGTCTCTACCTCTTCACACACAAATCATAGAACTTTCGTGTCTTCGCAGGATTTATAGTTATTCAAGACCACGGTTTCAGACATGGCATTTTTGTTCTTGTTTTCCAGACTGTTTATTCTATGGCTCCGTTCCCCTTTCCACAACTGGCAGAGTTGAGGGAAAAATACACTTACAACATCACACCGTTCCCCGCCACAGTTAAGCCCACCTCAGTTTCTGGGTAAGGTCTTTTTTTTTTTTTTCCTCGTTATTTTCATGATGAAAGACTTAATATTTTGTTATTTATATTTAAATTCAGGAGGAAGATTTTTGAAAGTGTTACTTTTCGAAGAAGGTTGGGACATAAACTGAAAGGGTGTTTAGCAACCCTACAACTTATTTAAAAATATCAAATAATAAAAATTTCAGTAATTTAAAAAGTGTAGAATTGGTGCCTGAAGAGACAGGTGAACTAATTTAAAATACTGTGGTGACCAGAAATTGACAAATATATGTACATAGGAATTTAATATATGAAAATGTACATCACAGTGAAAAGATATACTATTTAGTAAGTGGTGATGGGCCTATGAGACTCACTCTGGAAAGAAATAAAATAGGAGTCATACTTTATACCACACATCAGGATAAATTCCATATAGATGAGAGAGTTAAATGGACCAAAATGAAATAATAAAATAAGCAGCAGAAAATATGGAAAGATGTCTTTACTTCTTTGTAATCAGGAAGGTGTTAATAACCGACTCAAACTTTAAAAAATGAAAAAATTAAGCACTTTAAAAATAATTTTCTGCTTGACTAAAAATAATTTTCTGCTTGACTAAAACCAAAGAGCCCAAAAAAACAAAACCTCCATAAGCAGACAAAAAAATACTTGTGGAAAAATATTTGTANGACTCAAACTTTAAAAAATGAAAAAATTAAGCACTTTAAAAATAATTTTCTGCTTGACTAAAAATAATTTTCTGCTTGACTAAAACCAAAGAGCCCAAAAAAACAAAACCTCCATAAGCAGACAAAAAAATACTTGTGGAAAAATATTTGTAACTGATTTATCTCGTGTATAAAGTTCTTAGAAGTCCATAAGAAAGTGACCACCCAGCTGAAAATGATGAAAGGAAGGGAATAGGCAGTTTACATAAAAGGCAGCATCACTTAGACTCAGGGAAATGCAAAGTGAGATTGTGAGATTAAAGTGAGATTGAGATTCTGTTTTTTCACCTATCAGATTGACAAAACTTTACAAGGTCAGCGTGTTCTCTGTCGATAAGGCTATAGGGAAACAGATACACTTTGCTGATGAGAGGTTAATTACCATAGGATTTTGGGCAGGCAATTTGACAGTATTTCCCCAGATTTTAATGCACATATCCTTTGATCCAGCAATTCTACCTTTCTGATTTACCCCACAAATGTATTTGTACACATGCAAAACACAGTGTGTATAAGGTTATTTGGACTTCCCTGGTGGCTCAGATGGTAAAGCATCTGCCTGCAATGCAGGAGACCTGGGTTCGATCCCTGGGTTGGGAACATCCCCTGGAGGAGGGAATGGCAACCCACTCCAGTATTCTTGCTGGGAGAATTCCATGTACTGAGAGGAGCCTGGCGGGCTACAGTGCATGGGGTTGCAAAGAGTTGGACACGACTGAGCGACTAACATGTAAGGTTATTAACTGTAATGATGTTTGTAATAATATAATATTGGAAACCACTCAAATGTGCATCATTAATATCCTAGTCCGTAACATGGGCTATATAGATACAGTACAGTACATGCATACATATGATTATGTATACATGCAGTATAGTGCAGCTGTTAGAAAGATGAGGAAGAAGCTCTGTGTGTGAATACAGAGACTCTTTTTTCAGTTGAATAAAAGCAAGGTGCAGAAGAGTGTACTCATATGTAGTATGCTAATACTTTTGAAAAAGAGGAGAAAAATAAGACTAGTCATATTTGCTTATTTACCTGATAACAAAGCTGAAGAATACTTCAGAATTGAGTAACAGTGATCACCTATGGGAATTAGGTGAGGCAAGAACCAGGCAGAAGTTGGACAAGGATGGGAGATGGACTTTATATTGGGTTGGCCAAAAGGTTTGGGTTTTCCTGTAACATCTTGCAGAAAAACCAAATGAACTTTTTGACTAACCTAATATATATATATAATAGCTATATAGATATATAAAAATGTGTATTATAAACATATATAAATGTGTTATATAAATTATAGCATATATGTATGTCATTTAAATCATGTAGTTATGTTACTTAAAAGTAATACTGCTGTTTTTTTTAATATTGCTATTTCTTTTATGTTTTCCAAGACGACATGGTAAGGTCAGAGACAGCGATGAAGAGAATGAGCCAGATGATGAAGACGTTATTGCTAATGCAGTAGGGTGTCTCGGACCTTTCAGTGGACTCCTGGCCCCTGAACTGCAGAAGTACCAGAAGCAAGTTAAAGGTAAAGAGGTGGCCTCTGTTAGATAACCACAGTGTGTTGGTTCACTATAGGCAGGGTATTGTTATTGTGGCCTATTATTTCCTGAACTGATTACCAACTGATTACTGATTATCTTCTCTGTTACTTTATCATTTAAGAGGATCTCTCTGTTATGTGTCACATACATCATACATATTTCTTTTTCTTTATGATTAGTTTTGCTTTCCACTCACCTGATCCAACTTTGTGTGCTCATTTCCTTAGCACAGAGCCAGACATATAATAGATGCTTACTATATTCTGAGTATAACTGGATTCATTATGGACTAACTTCTTTTCCACTATAGAAATATTCTCTAAAGCCAAAACATTATGGTAGCCTCTACCTCTCTTCAGTGACCAGAAACACATTATCTCATAGGACATTCTGCTAAATTCCTCTGCTTAGCCCAAGGTTTCTAGATTTGAAAAGATAACTTCCACTTAGCAGTTCTGATCATCAGTAGATCTTCTTTTCAGAGCAAAACAGAACAAGTCTGCTCCCTCTTCTGCTGGATGTCTCTTGGATCTTGAGACCAGTCCTCATATCCCCTAGGGCTTTCTCCATGGTCCACGTTCAGAATTTCTTAAAGCTATGTCTTCCAGAATTTTGATATTCTATAAATTCACCTCTAAATGTCCTGCAGTTTGGTAGTATTCTTCTTAAAAATGGTGCTCTAAGTTGAATGCCATGCTGTGTTTGTTTTTCCTTGCAGAGAACAGACTTCCTGTGCAAGTCTGGACATTATCCATGCAGTGAACTCTTTTGAAGCAGTGTGCTATTCTCCCACTATCATCTTTCCTATCTTTCCTATCTTGGGTGGCAGTTCTTCCCTTAGGACATTTAATTCTGCCTCTTCTAGTTTGAAGACCATTCTCCTTGCTGGAAGAGTACAGAAACAAAAGATGTCAGGCACTTCTGCATTCTCTCTGCCATCTGCTAGCTTTATACTGCCATTTCAAAGTCATGAGCTGTTTTCTCCTTTTTGTTCTTCATGCTTTTTTTGTTTGTCCATTTTGTTGTTGGTGAAAACAACATGGGCATGGTAGTTTTAACCCTCAGCATGTTTTGTATTTAACCTGCTTAAGGTTCAGTTCATGTCATTTTGTGTTTGTGTCCTTGGTATGCACTCCCTTGTCATCTTTTGTTTTTTGTTTTTTTTGGATATTTTTTTTTATTAATTTTTTTAAATTAATTAATTTTATTTTTTAATTTGACTTTACAGTACTCTATTGGGTTTGCCATACATCGACATGAATCCACCACAGGTGTACACAAGCTCCCAATCCCAAAACCCCCTCCCACCTCCCACCCCACAACGTCTCTCTGGATCATCCCCGTACACCAGCCCCAAGCATCCTGCATCCTGTATCGAACATAGACTGGTGATTCGTTTCTTACATAATAGTATATATGCTTCAATGCCATTCTCCCAGATCATCCCGCCCTCTCCTACTCCCTCTGAGGCCAAAAGTCCATTCTCTATGTCTGTGTCCTTTTGTTGTCTCACATACAGGGTCATCATTACTATCATTCTAAATTCCATATATATGTGTCAGTATGCTGTATTGGTGTTTTTCTTTCTGGCNACACTGTATTTATTTCGGTTTCTTGGCTTCCTTGGTGGCTCAGTGGTAAAGAATCTGCTTGCAATGTGGGAGACCCATGTTCGATCCCTGGGTTGGGAAGATCCCCTGGAGAAGGAAATGGCAACCCACTCTAGTATTCTTGCCTGGGAAGTCCCATGGACAGAGGAGCCTGGCAGGCTATAGTATACGGGGTTGCAAAGAATCAGATACGACTGAGTGACTAACACTTTTCATTTTCATACTTGGATGTAATCTCAAATTTAAGGGATAAATCTAGTTGTTGGTGTCACAGGAGCAGAAACCACACCCGATATAATAAACATAACAGAGTCAGGAAATGCTTATTAAATGAATAAAAACATTAATTTCTAGTGATACTGTGATCTGAAGTCTTGATAATCTCGTCTTGCTATTTTTAACTAAGGAAAAAACTCATTTTTAATGCCTGACTAAACTCTGCAAATGGTCGATCCCTTGTAAATTCTCGTGCAGTTATATGGAAATCTGTACCCTGACTTTAGACAGCTAGAGTTGTATTTTTCTAAGGGAAGTTTAGAAAATGGCAGTGATTTTTATTTGGAAACAGCTGACCTTATGTCCATATAATGATCAAAATGGTAATAAAATCAAACAATAAACAATAAATCATTTCAGATTACAGTTAGGCTAATAAGAAAATGCAGAAGTATTTTCAGAACCAAATAAAAACAAGTACTAGACACATTCTAGTGTACCTGGATTTTTTCTGTGGTTCAGAATTTCCTGGAGGTTAAGATACTACCCTGGGTTATATAGTATCATCAATTCCCACTTAGTTCTGTTCTCCTCCAGTGACACCGTCTCCTTGGCTCTCTTCCCTGGAATACAGAATCAAATGGGGACCAGAGTCTGAGATCCAATAACATTGCAGAGCTGAGTCCAGGAGCGATCAATTCCTGCCGAAGTGAATACCATGCAGCTTTTAACAGTATGATGATGGAACGCATGACCACAGATATCAATGCACTGAAGCGGCAATATTCTCGGATTAAAAAGAAGCAGCAGCAGCAGGTTCATCAGGTGTATATCAGGGCAGGTAATGTACTTCTTTGAGTTAATTTCAGCTGTGTCTCAACTTGTGCAAGTCAACACAAGTATTTCTAGGATGGCCTGGGAATTACTGCTCACTCTGGCCCAGCACCCACCAACACAGCTGGCAGGAGACAACAGCATCTTTACCTTTTCACTTTTTAGTTTATCTTATCAGGCTCTAAAGAAGAAAAAGGTCCCAAGGACCAGGCAGCTGATGGTATTGAACACCTCTTTGCTCTCTTTGCTTTTGGAGAAGGGTTTACAAATGATGAGAATGTTGCAAAGCCATGCAGTCCTTGGATCTGAGACATTTTGGAGCTCTTACTTCTTAAGCTCCAGGCATTTGGAAGTGGAATTTAGTCATCTGTGTACTAGTAAATTAAGCTATTCTTCGGCCATTTAGATAGTAATATAACAGATGTTGTGATCAGAGGAAAAGGAAAAAGCCATTTCTGTGCCTGGCTGATGGGTTAGCAGTGTCTTAGGAGTCTGCTGAGAAGAACAATTCTACTGTAGTTGGAGTTGCTCTTTTCCAAGGATTGTTAAGCTTCTTTTTTTTCTTTAAATTCCCCAAATCCCAGTGAACAATCTATTTTATTGTTTAATATATGCTGATTTGGGAATTGGTTTGTCTTATTCTAAGTGAAATCCTAATGAAAATGATGCCAGTCCAGAGTTAACCATAGTATTAATTTGATATGTTTTTAAGAGACTGGTGAGCTTGTGACTGTCTTGCACAAAAACTGAATTTACCTGTTACTTGTTGGGAAGAAGTAGGCAACTTCTTGAAGATTCTTACTTTATCCTGAATCATTATAAAAATCCATCACAAGAGAAACTAAAAACTATAACACTTTAATTTTCAAAGCATTGGCACATACATGTCCTTATCTGTCCTTAAATCTACAAGCAAAGCAAGAACAGATGTTTTCGTATCCTTGTGAAAAATAAGGAAATGGTAATTCAGGAAGGCTTAGCAGTTGTCTAGGATTATATAGCTATACTGAGTGGTCAGGCCAGGGCTATAACCCTCCTGTTTTGATTCTTTATATAGTTCTGTTTGAACCACTTTCAAAAGCTTTGGATGGGATGTTGAACAGTTGCCTTTAGGTACTAAATCAGCCCACTGTTTGTACTCTAGTCTGTACTGTACGTATAGACATACAGAACTATGGTCTACAGGTCAAGTTCTGCTCAATGTCTGTTTTTATAAATACAGTTTTATTGGAACACAGGCATGCCCATTTGTCTGCATATTATCTATGATGGCTTTCACATTTCAGTGGCAAAAATATTTATAGTCTGGTCCTTTATAGGAAAAGTTTGCTGACCCCTACTCTAGATCATGGTTTCTGTAGTTATTTTTAGAGAAATATTGTTGCTCAAGGGCAAAGTTCAAGAACATTGCTTCTCAGACTTTAGTGTGAATATGCGTTGCTTGGGGATATGTTAAAATGAAGAATCTGCTTCCTGTAGCTGTGGGGTGGGGCTAAGATTATGCATATCCAATAAGCCTTTAAGGGATGCCACTGCTGCTGGGTGAGGATTGCACTTTGAGTAGAAAGGTTTTGGAGATGGTATAGGTTAGGATTAGCAGTACAGGTGGAGAGAGTGAAATTCAGCTAGAGGCAAAAGTTCCCAGCTTCTAGGATGTCCCTGATGGTCCATTGTTTTACACTGCCAATGCAGGGGCCACAGGTTTGATCCTTGGTCGGGGAACTAAGATCCCACATGCTGCATGGTGCGATCAAAACAAACAAAAATCCTCAGCTTCTGAGATTTAAAGAAAGGTGGTGAGGATGGTGATTGAGGTACCAGCTTTCTAGGTTAGGGAGGACAGGAAGTTAAGCATTTTAGTCCTAATAGATTCTGTTTTTATGAAGAAATTGGAGAAAAAGTTGTTTGCTTGGGAGTAAGTTGAAGGTTGTGTAGGAGCTTAAAGAAAGGAATGAAGATTTAGATTGAACACTGAAAGCAATGGGAGAGGGAAAGAAAGTTTGTTCACTGCAATTGAGGACCTAAAAAAATAGGAAGTTATGAATTTAAGGAATATCAGTCCACATAACTGTGAATCCCCCATTCCCCTCACCACTATCCCCAGCAGCTTTTAGCTCCCATTTTGGAAAAGAGAACGTGAAATGTGGCCCTAGAGTGGAGTTTTGTCAGGCATGTGCGGTACAGCCACAGGGATGCTGAAACGTGGTTATTGATGAGGTGTGGTCCAAGGGATCAGCCATCCACCTAGCAGGGTGGTGGTGGTGGTGTAAGGGGGCCGAAGAGACAGTGAGAGATTATGAGAAGACTGGGGGATCAGGGAATCAAAGTCTATGGTTCATTACCAAGAACAGTTACATCCAAGGTCTGAGAGCTAGAAGAGTCAACGAGAAGAATAGGAGAGTCCAACAGATGATGCTTAGGAAGGAACTGGACAGGTTGAGGATGGGTCAGTCACAGAGGCCGTGACGTAACTCAGGGAGGTAAGAGGACATAGAGTGAAGGGGAAACAGGTGTCCAAGTTTCACTGAAGACTGGCCTGTGACCAGAGGTGGAGAGGTGAGAGCAGCTGAGAAGCATAGAAGGGAGGACGACCACAACCACATGACCTAAGTGATGTGAAGGAAGGCTGCTCACAAAGATGGTCTTTTTCTGCTACTTCTGCCTGCAGCTCTTGTCCCCTTGAGTGTGCAAACTTCTCTGAAAACAGGGGCTTGGTCATAGACACAGGAGGGAGACAGTACTACTGTTAATAGTGTCTTCCAGGAGAACCCAATTTTGGGTGATTTCCTGGTTTCAGTTTGCTTTCAGAGTCTGTTGAGGACACAGGAGTCGACCTGGGGCCAGGCACTTGATGCCTGTGACGTCACTGCGTTTTTACCACCTCCTCATCACTTCTCTCATTCTGCTGTCTCTCACTTAATAACATGCAGTGTGTGGTTTTCCCACCTCTCAGATGCTGACGGCTGGTAATCCATATGGTCATGGTGTTCGACTTATTATTAAAAAAAAATTTTTTTTTTCCCCAAAGATTTCCTAGATATATAACCTGAGGGGTTGCTTCTCAGAAGCAAAGCTCTCTGTGGAAAGCATTAGAGAGCCTGGACTCTAACTGGTAATAAGGGGTCAGAGTCTATTCCCTTTGTGTCCTCAGCCCCTCACCTCCTCTGTATGAAGGGAGGGAATCTGTTCCCCAGGCTCAAGGACTGAATTCAGTTTCTGCTGCCTTCAGTTACATGACTCTGCCCTTACCCGGGACCTGTGTGGGCAGCGGGCGGGGACAGCCTGTCTTGACTCCTCTTCCAAGGTGGATGTTTTTCTCTGTGGTACCTTTCACACGACCTTTCAACCTTTCTTTCAGACAAAGGGCCGGTGACCAGCATTCTCCCGTCTCAGGTAAACAGCTCTCCAGTTATAAACCACCTTCTTTTAGGCAAGAGGATGAAAATGTCAAACAGAGCCGCCAAGAATGCTGTCATCCACATCCCTGGTCACACAGGAGGCAAAACATCACCCGTCCCCTATGAAGACCTTAGGACCAAGCTCAATTCTCCATGGCGAACCCACATCCGTGTCCACAAGAAGAACGTGGCCAGGACCCGGAGCCAGCTGGGCTGCGGGGACATGGTCGGGCTCATAGAAGGGCAGAGCGAGGGCTGCAAGACTCACACCCTGGGGGCGGCCAAGGCGTCTCCCTCCGCCTGTGTCGGGACCGCTCGAGCCGAAAGCGGCTGCTCCGACGGCCGCACGGGCAGGACCATCGAAGGGCGGTCCCCGGAGCCGGTGTTTGCGGATGCAGATGCCGATGTGTCTGAGGTCCAGGTGAAGATAGAAGCCTTGGAACTGACCCCAAGGGATGCTGCCGCTGAACCTGAGCCCAGGGTGCCTCCACCCAGCCAGCGGCACTTCCCGGAGCCACCCAGTGCCTCGGGAGGAAACAGGGTCCCCGGCAAGGCTCCCCAAGGTGGTAGCCACCCGAAGACCCCCATCTTTAGCCCCTTTCCCAGCGTCAAGCCGCTGCGGAAGTCCACCGCCGCCAGGAATTTGGGATTATATGGTCCGACAGAAAGAACCCCAACCGTGCACTTCCCTCACATGAGCAGGAGCTTCAGCAAGTCCAGCAGCGGCAACAGCAGCACTAAGAACCGGTGACCTTCTCAGAAGCTCTCCCCATTCACCTCTTCACGGTGGCAGGAGGGTTCCAGCCGGCTGGGTGGCTCCAGATGCGCTACCGTTGTCCACTGAGACTGAGTCCAGAGGTCCAGAGATGAGCAGCGGTCCTTAAAAAACGGGAATTGGAAATTGTGTAATTGGCGCTAGAACTGGAATGTCTTCTGATTAACCGATACAGTGGGTTCTTGTGGCAAAATAAATATTGTGGTTTTAAAGTGTTTGCCCAACTTTTCCTTGTGAGCTGTTTAGAAAAGACTTTGTATCTAGACTGTTAACTCTTCTTCCTTCCCTCCTGTTCTGAGGGCCTTCAGGGTCCCAGTGGCACCCCCCAAAACTTCCAGTTCTCTGGGTGTTATTAATACTCAAGCATGCACACACTAGCTGGCTAGAACAGAAACTGCAAAAAGAAAGTTTCTTAGTTGCAAAAAAAAAAAAAAAAAAAAAAAAAAACTTCCCAATATCCCTCTTCATGCCCTATTTGGGGCAGCGGGGAAATGTTTGTATGTGTGAGTTTCCTTCAGTAGTTTCAGCCAGTCTCAAAATTGGTTTTTATTCTTGTGCTGAAGTTCAGGAGAAAAATCTAGACAGCCTTTCCTTCACTTTCTGTTTCTACCTGCAAAATGCAGAAAACCCTCATCTGTTGAAATGTAGGTTCATCACCAACTTGAAGATCTTATGCAGGGGTCCCAAAGGGAATATGCNGTGTGAGTTTCCTTCAGTAGTTTCAGCCAGTCTCAAAATTGGTTTTTATTCTTGTGCTGAAGTTCAGGAGAAAAATCTAGACAGCCTTTCCTTCACTTTCTGTTTCTACCTGCAAAATGCAGAAAACCCTCATCTGTTGAAATGTAGGTTCATCACCAACTTGAAGATCTTATGCAGGGGTCCCAAAGGGAATATGCATTAAGCAATTGCCCCGAACAGCTTGCTGATTCCACTAAGCTTTCCCCGAGCTCCATATTCTTCTCCTAAGGAGAGTGTAGGTCCTTCAGTGGTGGGATCTCTGATGGGGTCTACACAGAGCTTGTCTGGCACCCTCCACCATGCGGCTCATTTACCGACCAGCTCTCCACTACAGATGCAGGAAGCCTCTGCTCAAAAGCCAGAACATAGTACCTGCAACTCTGTTAGTTGAATTTTGTGCTTTTTTGGGGAGGTTGGAGTTCTTTGTTACTTGAACACTGCCTTTTCCTGGAGAAGGCCCCAGTACTTTCTAGCTCTCTCTCACCCCTTCCTCCTCAGAGATCGCACCTGTTATCTCCACTATGCAGATGGGAACCCTGAGTCACCCAGAGGTGAATAACCCTTCGGATACTCCAGGTAAATACTATCGGTACTCAGTGTGACTCAGCCACGTTTCCTCCAGTGCAATAGGCGGGTTTCATGCTCTTCGTACACAGATGTGTTGGCTACCTAGGTTCTAGAAACCAAAACTTGGAAGCCATTCACTGCACTCCCTCCTGACTCAAAGAACCTTTTGCTAGATGGTTCAGAGTGCTGCCATGGCGTTTTGTAGAACCAGCTCTGACCTGCTTATCTGAAAAGGTAGTTTATTAAAAAAACAAACAAACAACAAAAAAACACCTCATGCAACTGTCTTTTTGGCTGGATGGAAGGCTCACTCCACAACCCCCTTTTCCCACCATCTTTAGAGACAGACTCAGCATTTTTATCCTCGTCCCTGGAAGGCCTCGACCAGGCTGGCAGGCATTTTGATGATGCAGACAATATTCATTTGACCTAATTGGAGGATTGCTAACTCTGAAACCAAAACTATAGTTTTTTTTTTTTCCTATGGAGAGGCACTAATTTTTAGAATAAAATAGAGAATGTGATTGTGTAGGCTTTTTTTTGAACAGAAAACGTAAGAATGATATGTACAATGAGAAGAGTTATCCTTTTCGTGGTATTTTTACCCCTTAAAGAATTGAAGATGGAAAATCTGAGTAATAAGTTATTGCAGTTTGGGTCTTGAATTTGGTGCTCTCCAAAGTTAGCATGCAGCTTCTTAAAAAGCAGCCACACCCACAGCCTGTGTCTTGGGAAGAGTGTAGGTGGAGAGTCAGGATCACTTTGCATAAGAGACCATGTTTTCCAAAGTTAAGCCAGTGACACGATTTTCTTCCATCTGCTCAGCCTTTCAGATAAGAATGATTCCACCTTGTATTCTTTTCTCCTCCCCCGCCCCTAGAGAGTCAGAATAGTCCTGTGCCCTGGAGGGATGTCTGATTGGAACAGAGAATTGTTTTTCCCCTCTCGAGTCAGTTTCCAGCTCCCCGAGGGGTCTGAGACTGGGGAGGTGGGTGATGAGGTAGAGGTACTTACTGCAGTTCTTAGGCTTGTGCCCTCGCTGTCTGCTCCCTATCTTGGGGTTTGTAACACATATTGTACCAGTTTCTTGCAGTTGGTCTTCCTGAGGAAAGGGTGGATGTGATGGCATGCAGTTGGGGAGAAGTATTTGTTGATGATGAGTAACTACTGGAAGGGTAATAGTCTTCTGAGGTAAGAATGACGACAGCGGGATTTCAAAACCCGACAAATTCCTGTTCAAGCACTCTGTCCTGTTAAAGTGCATGCATTGTACCATGTAATCACCATGTGAATCGGTCAATTTGTGAGCTTTACCTACTTTAGAAAACAAAGAATCTGCAGTAGCCTGTAGCACACAGCATGTACGAAGACCGGTGTGGACTTTCATCTTCCTTTGTCTTGGACACTGTACGCCAGGACCAGAAGTACTTACCAAGTAGCGGTTTCTTAATTTGTAGATATGTCTATACCCTGTCAGCACTATTCTGGGAGTCGATTTATGTCTCTGCACCTCAGTCCTCTTACAAAAGCCTCCAGCTAATCTAAACCTAGTTTGTAATGTCAACAATGGGGCTGTAACTGTTTGGAATATTGTATTCCCTCTTTTTGTCTCTCTTGTTCTGAAGAACTGTACTGATCACAAAAATATATGCATAAAGATGCTCATTGTTGTAGCTATTGTGGCGTTGTTTATCTGAGCGCCTGCATGGAATGCTGTGTGACTCTTCTCATCCTCTCTTTTCCTGTCGACTTCCCGCCAGCCTCCTCCCTGCCTTTGTTCATGTGAACCAAGGGAGCAGCCCAATAAACTCCAGTGACCCCAGTTTAACCGCTAGGTTGCAAGGTGGCCTATGATCTGCCAGGAACTTGGCAGAACGCTGGGTTCCTGAATAAGAGCAAGAGAGTTTGCTCAAGAATGTGTGTACGTGTGTGTGAATGTATGTGTATAAAATGAATCTGTAGAGCTTTCATTTCTCTTTGTTTTAATAAAATAGAGCAGTAGTTTATCTTCCTGGTCTTATGGAATCTAGAAGAATCGAGAACTGTGCTCAAGTGTACAGCTGCTGCCATCTCCCCTCCTAAAATCTCCCTTTACTCTTTCTGAGCTACTTGGTTTTTTTGTTTTTGTTTTTGTTTTTTGCTACGTACAGCCATCATCTGAGGCAGCGTTTTAAATATACTATGTTTCCTTGTTAGAAAAGTGACACGTGTTAAGAAAATTTGGAAAACAGAGCACGAGGGACCATCCACTGTTTATTTATGTTTGCATGTATACACACACCACTGTCTACTAAAATGTGTATTGAGAACACTAGCTGAAGCTTTGTTTTTAGCAAATGCTCTTCTACAGCAGCATTTCATTGACCAGTATTTCATCATGTGTTCATGCCAGAATTCACACAACAGCATCTTGTTGTAAAAGAGATGTCTTTTTTTTTTTTCATATTGAAGTGTAGTTGATTTACAATATTATGTTAGTTTCAGGTATATAATAATTAATTTTGTTATACATCTATATATTGTTTTTTACATTCTTTTCCATTATAGTTTAACATGAGATAGTGAATATAATTCCCTGTGCTATACAGTAAATCATTGTTTATCTATTTTGTATATGGTAGGGTATATCTCAAACTGGTATTTTTTGGTTATAGATAGTACTGGAAAGACTACCCTAACACTTATATTTTTGTGCACAGACCTAAGAATTTTCTTAGGATATGTTCATCCAAATGGAGTTGCAAGGTCAGAAAACATGTGAATTTCTAAGATACATATATATATATATACATATACACATATATATATTTATCTCCACCTCCAAATTGCTATACTTGAAGATTGAAGTAACTACAGAAGTACTCAACAAAAATCCTTTTTTTTTTTTTTGTCTCTAGGACCTCCAGAATTGATAGAAACAGTGATAATAGGCATTCATATCTCATCCCTGACTTTTAAGAAAACTGTTAACATAGGATGTTTCCTGAGGTTCTTGGTAGGTATCTTTTAACAGGTTAAGAAAGTACCTTTTATTCTTTGCTCATTAAGAGTTTTTAAAAAATCAACACATATTTAACTTTATCAAATGATCCCTAAATTGCATCCTTTGAAAAGGTAGTGATGCTTAAGACTTCGTATCTTGAACTTGAGAAAATAGCTATTACTAAGTTTCATCATAGCATATTAGGGTATTTTAGAGTTGGAAGTGATAGTGATGAAAGTCCTATGTGCAAATTTTCATTGCAATATTAAATTTACTAGAGGAAATTTGGAAATAATGTAAACATCTGAGGACATGGATAACAGTTGCATGAATTATGGTTCATTTATAAAACGAAAGTGCAAGGGCCCATGAGTGTTTGGACCATTGACATGGTGGTTCTCTTATCTTTATGAGGCAGTTCAGGTGAAAATTTCAGTGAAATCTGGAATCATAGAATCACTGGATACAGCTATGAATGGGGGGCCCTTACTGGATGATGGCTGAAACCAGAACCGTGCAATGCGGCTGTTCCACAGAGGCAGTCTGGGCTCAGTTAAATGGACTGAATGGAGCTACATAGACACTTGGGTTGGTTCAGCTCCCATGAGGTTCCCTGCTGGCCATCTCCTGAAGCTGAGTCTACTTCTTTCCTAGTGTGCAGCTCTGATCAAACCCATTGACCTTTTTGCAAAGTCACTCTCCATCCCATTCTCTTCCTTCCTTCTAGCATGGGCAAGCCTTATCTGACTGCTTCACCCTGCATCCTGGTGGCCTCAAGAGTCTTATTCTTAAGGTTAAAAAACTAGAAGGTTGACTGTTTCTTAATACTTTCTATATACTCCCATAACACTTCTAGTTTTTCTTTAGGCAGTGCTGATCCTTGAGAAGGAAGTGGATCAATTGCCCTGTCGGGCCACTAACTCTCTGGTTGGAAATAAGCCGATACTTCAAACCCAGGTGTCTCCCAATCCCTGCTGCTGCTGCTAAGTCACTTCAGTCATGTCCAACTCTGTGCGATGAGAGTCTATAAATCTGGATTGAAACAAAGCAAAGCAGCCACAGAACAAAAAACCTCTCCTAGAAATTTTGATANCTCAGACGGTAAAGCGTCTGTCTACAATGCGGGAGATCTGGGTTCGATCCCTGGGTCGGGAGATCCCCTGGAGAAGGAAATGGCAATCCACTCCAGTACTATTGCCTGGAAAATCCCATGGATAGAGGAGCCTGGTAGGCTACAGTCCACGGGGTCGCAAAGAGTCAGACGTGACTGAGCAACTTCACTTTCACTTTCACACCACTTATTACATCAGCCAACCACCCAGTCTTTGGTTTTAACCTGTTTGGTCAGGTTTTTTATCATTCATATTAAAAACCTGTTAATTGGAATAAACATTTTATGAGGATAACAGGTTAAAAGGCAAAATAGTAGGCACCGTGACTAACAGGTAGCTAATAGTTTTAGTTGACAGTGATTCAAATGTCTCCTGAGCGTGCTCTATGATTTCTGGCTCTGTCCTCCCCATCCTAATAATAGATAGTGTAAGCTGGTGACAGGAAGTGTGTTTCTTGCTTTGTGAATGGGGTTCTTTCCTCCAGCCTTTGAATCTTCTTTGGCCTCGTATCTCCTTGTGGCAGGAGAGGTGATTCTGAGTATGAAACAGTTTTCCACCAATTTCACCTCTTATTCCAGCCCCATCTTTGTTCACAGCTGAGTCCTGTGGAGAGCAAAATAACTGTAAGCAAGTCACAAAAGGGTTATTTTAACAAAATTCCACAAAAGTTGGGCGTCCAGGCAGCCTGTGTGTGGAACTTCCTTCCCTGGGTGTGATGGAAACCAAGGGCATCTCCCCCTGCTCCCTCAGGAGCCTGTTCAGCTTTCTTACAGGGAAGGCTTTGGAGCAGCTCTGCTGGCATCTGTTGGGAAGTAGCAGGGCTGGATGGGGGTGGGGTGGGCCTCTTGGGGACCTGCAGGATCCACTGGGAGCACCCACTAGGAGCACACCTTCTGGGAAAAAAAAGACGAGCACCTTGTGAGGATTTCAAGAAAACATTGCCTGGTGTTAAGGGGATGGAAAGACCGTATAGCCACTGCCTCAAAATATGTGAGAACAATGGTTTTTAAAAATTTTAAATTAGTTTTTATTGCAGTATGTTTGCTTTACCATGTTGTGTTAGCTTCTACTGCATTAGCAAAATGAATCAGCTGTAGATAGAGGTATATCCCTTCCTTTTTGGAGTTCCCTCCCGTTTAGGTCACCACAGAGCATTGAGTAGAGTTCCCTGTGCTATATCGTAGGTTCCCAATAGTTGTCTACTTTTGCATAGTATCAATAGTGTATATGTATTAATTCCAATCTCCTAGTTCCTTCCACCCGACCCCTTTCCCTCTTGGTATCCACACATTTAGAGAACAGTGGTTTGAATCATTGTTACAGGGACCCTGTGTAGACCAAAAATTTGCTGAGTCTGTGAAAAGTCAGGTTACGTATAACCTGTATCACACATATGTGCTAAATTCCACAAATGTATATGCAACAGAACCTAGCCGATGGTGAAAAGCTTTAAAGTGATTTTTTTTTTTAATGGAGCTATGGACTGGAGTTTCTAGTACATTTTTCAAGTGGGAAACACACCACAGAGTCATGGAATTATTTAACAAAAATGTTCGTATCAGAATAATGAAATCACTAAATGTCAGACCCAGAGAGCATGGAGCTCAGTTTCAAAACTTTGCTTCCTTATTTATTTAAAGTGGAGTATATTTGCTTTACAACATTGTGTTAGTTTCTGCTGTGCAACAGTGTGAGTCAGCTCTATGTGTACATGTATCTTCTCNCAGAGAGCATGGAGCTCAGTTTCAAAACTTTG
Source organism: Neotragus pygmaeus (assembly GCA_006410875.1). Taxonomy (NCBI): domain Eukaryota; kingdom Metazoa; phylum Chordata; class Mammalia; order Artiodactyla; family Bovidae; genus Neotragus; species Neotragus pygmaeus. The sequence continues at coordinate 1,037,800 of SJYV01048268.1, read as the reverse complement.
CTTCCTTATTTATTTAAAGTGGAGTATATTTGCTTTACAACATTGTGTTAGTTTCTGCTGTGCAACAGTGTGAGTCAGCTCTATGTGTACATGTATCTTCTCCCTCTCGGACCTCCCCCCACCCCATCCTACCCATCTAGGCCATCACAGAACACAGAGTTAAGCTCCCCATGCTATACAGCATCTTCCCACTAGCTAGCTATTTTACACATGGTATATATTTTACACAATGTATATATGTAAATGCTACTCTCTCCATGTAAACTTTCACTTTAAATAAGTAATATTTGCACATGTTGAAAATTCAAAATGTACAAAAAGCGTATGGTAAAAACTGTTTCCCTCCATACCCTGTCTCTTAGCCAGCAGTTTCCCTATTCACTGGAAACCACTGCTACTGCTTTGTTGCATCTCCTTCTAGAGAGATTTTATGCATATTCAAGTACTTTCATACATGCACATTTGCATAGGTAGTGGCATAAGAACCTTCTGAACCCTTCTTTTTCACTTAATGTATCACAGAGGTGATTCCGTAAGAGTGCAGGTGGCAACCTCAGCCTTTTTTTTTTNATACTTGTGTGCTCTGGAGATAATTATTGCGACTTTATTTGTACCTAAAGGGATATAGTTCAAGACCAACAAGATGTTGGGAAGGAAATTTTTTTTGTGTGCCTTTTCCATAGAACTTTTTTTTTTTTTAATTGAAGTATTAAGTTGGTTTACAATATTGGATTAGTTTCAGGTGTACAGCAAAGTGATTCAGTTATGCATGTCTATTCTTTTTCAGATTCTTTTCCTTTAAGGGTTATTACAAAATATTGAGTATAGTTTCCTTATACTGAGAGTCCTTGTTGGTCGTCTATTTTATATATAGTAAAATGTGTATGATAGGAAGTGTTTTTTAAATTAAAAAGAAGATTTGACACTTAGGATGTGGCATGTTGTGAAGAGAGGACCAAAGCCCAAGATTTGGAAAATGTGAAATTATAAATGTGAGTTGAACTAGATAACTTGAAAGTGTTCTTTCTCTAGGATTCTTTTCCAAAATGTTTATTTATATTTATTTGTTTGGCTGCACTGAGTCTTAGTTGCAGCATGCAGGATCTAGTTCCCTGACTAATGATGGAACCTGGGTCCCCTGCTTTGGGAGTGTGAAGTCCCAGTCCCTGGACCACTGGGAAGTCCCTCTCTAGGACTCTTGAAAGCCTCCTTTCCTTTGTCTTGTTTGGACCTGTGGTGTCACCACCTGTCTAGTTTCCTAAGGAGAAAGTGTGGAGACCTCTGAGTTGTTTTTTCCCTCACCTATCAGGAATCTAAGCAAGTAAAGAGGAAGGAGCAGTTTTAGACCCCAGCTGGGCTGGGAGAGACCTGGCCTTCCCTCAGAGATGGAGACCTCTATGATCTTGGTCACATCACTTATGTCTGAGTCTGTTTCCTTCTCTGTTATAGAAGGCATGGCTAAAAGCACTTACCATCAGGGGTAGAGAGAATGTATGTAAAGCTTGGAGCTCAGTAGCAGGCGTGGAATAGGGTCTCCATACATGTTAGCAGTTCTTATTCAATAGGGCTAGATCTTAACACCTGCTATGCACGAGCTCTTCCTAGGTTCTAGGCACTGTGCTACATGCATGTCACATATATTTACTAATTAAATTTTCACAACAGTCTTTTAAGGTGGATACTGTTATTACCTGTATATGTTTTGCAGATGAGGAAAGTAAGGCAAGGAGAAGTTAGGTAACTTGCCCAAGATCACACACCCTGTAAATGGTAGAACCAGGACTTGAACCTTGGACAGTCAGACTTCAAAGCCTATGCTCAGCTACCAAATCTTTCAATTCTATCTCTGAAAAAAAAGATGTCTTGTTTTTGTCCATACCTCTTCTTTTGATACTCTAACTTAGATTATTGTTGTAGCTTTCAGACTGGCTTGTTTCTAGCCTTTCTATTACTCCCATCAATTCTCCTTGCTGCCCCAGAGTTGTCTCTCTAAAATACACATCTGTCCACGTTTCACCCCAACTTAAAAATCAGTGGCTTCTATCTGCTTACAGGATGAAGTGAATAATGCTGAGTGTGGCATTCAAGGCCCTGTCCACATTTCCAGCCTTATTTTCTTTCTTTTTGAAATATTTACCTTTTATTTGGCTGTCTCGGGCTCAGTTGTGGCACTCGGGATCTTTCCTTGCAGTGTACGGACTCTCTGGTTGTGGTCCATGTGCCAGAGCTCATGGGCTTCGGTAGTTTGTGCACTCAGGCTTGGTTGCTCTGCAGCCTGTGGGATCCTGGTTTCCTGACCAGGGATCAAACCTGAGTTCCTTGCATTGTAAGGCAGAATCTTTAACCACTGGACCGCCAGGGAAGTCCCCTTCTTTCTTCTTTCCAGACCTCTTTCCAGTACTGGCCACTCCAGGCCAGCGAGAGCCTTTGCCCCGCTCTGTGTGTATTTGTGTGTGTGCAACTCATTCTGTTGCCTGGACTCGGAGCTCTCCTCCGCACTTTGTCTGTCACCCCTCAAGGTCTGATGGAAGTCTCCTCCTCTCTAAAGCCTCTCCCATCCTTGCAGGCCCCATTTGATCCCTTCCTCTGTTTGGCCAATCTTCTGCGTACTCTTACAGCAGCTGCACATTTACCCGAGGCAGGAAAACCCACCGCATTTATCTTTGCGCCCTAGCATGTAGTAGAAGCTCAGTAAACCCTGATTAGGTTATGATTCAAATTTTAAAAGGTAGAAGAGAAGCTTTACTGTCTTTGCTCATTTTACAAGTAGCTAGGCTCGTTGGGCTAGAATCAGACACCCTCAACCCACCACTTAGAAACAACCACTATGAATATTTTAAAATATTTTCCTCCAGACCTTTTGCTATGTTTATAAGAACACAGAGATAGAAAATTTTCTAAGTAAAATTGAGATCACACTATGACTCCGTCTTTGTAGGATAATCTTTTGGTTCAATGTGCTGTAGGCATCTTTCTATGTGAATAAATAGGGGATTGGACCATCCCTTGTTGAATAAATCATCATATGCTGGAATTTTTGGCTGTTTCCAGTTTTTCCCATTGCTATAAATAATAGTGGGTTAAATATCCTTATATGTGCCTCCCTTTTTTCAGTTATATTTACCTAATCACTGTTTTAAAAAGAATTTAGGTTATTTCCAATATTTTCCTACTACTATAAATAATACTTGGATAAACATCCTGTACACACATCTTCGTCCTCTTTTCAATTATTTTCTTAGGATAATTTATGTATAAGGAACCTCAATGGTTACCCATTGGTCAAAGGGCATGTACTTTGTAAAGATTTTGGATGCAGATTGCCAAGTTACCCTACAGTAAGGTCATGCCAATTCATACAAACATTACCAGTGTGTGACGGGTCCCCTTTCACCTCTCTTTTGCTCACACTGGGGGTTTTATGAAGTGTAAAAACTTGATTACTGATGTTTTGTGGACTGGTGTCAGGCCTTAACCATGAATAGCATGATTTCCCAAGGAAAGTGTATACTTCCTAAATGGCCAGCTTAGAAATAGCCTTCCTCCATAAGGGGGAGGTTGGCTGGAAAAATGTCCTGGGATCTTTCCTTAATGCCATTCATTAGAAAATGTACCACGACTTGAGATGGGTCCCTCCACATTGGCTTAACTGCTGTGAACCAAAGGACCCTGAAGGAAAGTAGCCTCTCCTGTAAGGACATCTTGTGATATGCACTCCTATGACAGACATTATCATGTTGTTCTAGGGGATATTTATTATACATTTATAGGATAATCAGGTCAGTGATATTTAGAACTATATACAAGACTCTTTGAAAGGATTCAGGACAGGAGATTAATTGATGAGTTCCCCCCAAATATGGCTTTTACCCCAGCAAGTTTTATTTAGACAACCAGTACAAGAAATACATAGACAGGTTAGAGAGAGTTCAGAGAAAATCAGTAAAAATGGAGAAGTAAACAGGTATTTGCAGGATGGCTGGATGGCATCACCAACTCGATGGACGTGAGTTTGAGTGAACTCCGGGAGTTGGTGATGGACANGACAGGTTAGAGAGAGTTCAGAGAAAATCAGTAAAAATGGAGAAGTAAACAGGTATTTGCAGGATGGCTGGATGGCATCACCAACTCGATGGACGTGAGTTTGAGTGAACTCCGGGAGTTGGTGATGGACAGGGAATGGGGTCTCAAAGAGTCGGACACGACTGAGTGGCTGAACTGAACTGAACTGAATGGTGACACAAACATAGAGAACAGACTTATGGACATGGGAGTGGGGAGAGAAAGGAGAGGGCAGGGTGAACAGAGAAAGTAACATGGAAACATAGACACTACCATATATAAAATGATAGCCAATGGGAATTTGCTATATGACTCCGGGAACTCAAACCAGGGTTCTGTAATAACCTAGAGGTGTGGGAAATGGGAGGGAGGTTCGGAAGGGAGGTTCAGTAGGGAGGGGATATATGTATGCCTATGGCTGATTCATGTTGATGTATGGCAGAAACCAACACAGTATTATAAAGCAATTATCTTTCAATTAAAAATAAATTTGAAAAAATGATGAGGCAAATGGGGTCGGGGGCTGATTTATGAGGAGAGATTAAAGGCACCAAAAACACAGAGCTGGGACCCAGAAAGGACTTCAGGGAATGTGCTAACAGACAGGAAATACTTGAAACGTGTAACCCGCCAAAGCAAAGACTTATTTAGCCTGGTGCCCAAAGTGTAAGCGATGGCAATGAGGTAAAATGAGAGAGAAGACTCGCTAGTTTACTCAGGAGTGTCTCCAGAGAGATTAGCAGTTCCCTGACTGGAAACATTTAGCCCCAGACGGCATGCAGCTCCCGCAAGGAGGGATTCTAGACTGGAAAGCAGGAAAATTGACGTGCAGGTTAGATCATGCCAGACTTTGGAGCCCTTCCATGCTGTTACCTCATGGTGACTGTATAAACATACTATCTGGGGTCCCAAAGGTAGAATAATACGTCTCATCTCTTTTTCATTTCCTGCCTTTAATGCCTCTAAGTGAGCAAGTCGAATCGTGTCTCAACATACGCTGCTTCCGAGGAGTCTCTCCACGGGGAGCCTTAATGGCAGAGGTGGGGAGCCGATGCTATTGTTCAGGGAGACAGTGGCTGGGCCCCCGGTGTTCTTTCCTGCTGGTCTGAAATCCTGAAGGAGGACAAGGGGAAGAGCCCAGCCGTCAGGCATGGAGCCCACCCACTGTAAACCTGCAGAGGGTGTCTCTCACCAAGGAGGCCTCAGTATCGTTGTTCCCACACTAACCCCCAACATAGAAAGCTAGGGGCTCTATCTATCCCTTCAGAATTCTCACAAGCTAGCAAGTCCCAGGGGAGGTGGATAAAGGGAGTGAGGACCTGCTTATGGGATATGGTCCTGACTTGGGGCTCCTTGCTCTGTTGTCAATAATAGAAAGTTAATTTGCTTGGGTTTGCTCTAGCCAGTACTCGTTATTCATAAAATGGGGAACAGAACAATAAGGATCACTAAAACAATAGCGCGTGCGCACACACGCGCGCGCGCACACACACACACACACTCTCTCTCTCTCTCTCACATGCACGCACACACGCACACACACACTNACACACACACACACCCTCTCTCTCTCTCTCTCACACACACGCACACACACACACGCACACACACACTTTCTCTCTCTTTCTCACACACACACACACACTCTCTCTCTCACACACACGCACACACACACGCACACACACACTTTCTCTCTCTCTCACACACACACACACACTCTCTCTCTCACACACGCACACACACACACTTTCTCTGTCACACACCCACACACACACGCTCTCTCTCTCACACACACACACTTTCTCTCTCTTTCTCACACACACACACACACACACTCTCTCTCTCTCTCTCTCTCTCTCTCTCTCTCTAATAACCCATTGTTTAAAGCATTCTGCCCCCCATGACAAGCCGAGTGTTTAGTAAGCAGGTCATGTGCTCGAAGCTGGCATGGCTCCATGAGTAAAGCTGAAGCTGCTTTTTGTAGAATCAGTGCTGAGGCAACTCAAGGTGGCAATGGAAAGTCAGGAGGAGAGAATGAGCCACCTCTCATCAGAGAGAGAGAGAGGCCGTCTCTGAGGAATTCATGTTAGGAGCTCCCACTTTGGCCATAGACAAGGGCTTTTCTGCTTACCAACCTTGTGACCCAGCTCAGATGATTAAACCTCGCTCAGTCTCCATCGCTTCATCATGAAAAGGAAAGATACGAGCAGCACCAGCTCATAAGGTTTGGGAGGAGGGTTAAGTAAACAAAACATTCGATGTACTTAACCAGCCTTGTACAAGGAAGCATTCAATAAATGTCAGTTGTAACATCCCTGCCCTCCTCCTGCACACACACACACACACACACACACACACACAGATATGCATAGACATATGGCATCGCCTATCTCAGAGTCCACAGGGTGGTCTCTGGGCCCACCTGTGAGAAAGGGAAAGTAAGGGAAAGTAATACCTTACCTCTGAAGGTATTTCTGAAGCTGCAGCCATGGATTCCCAGGAGATGCAGTGAGAAGTTTTAAGTTTTTATTTTTTCTTGCTGCTGCTAAGTCGCTTCAGTCGTGTCCAACTCTGTGTGACCCCATAGATGGCAGCCCACCAGGCTCCCCCGTCCCTGGGATTCTCCAGGCAAGAACACTGGAGTGGGTTGCCATTTCCTTCTCCAGTGCATGAAAGTGAAAAGTGAAAGTGAAGTCGCTCAGTCATGTGCGACTCTTCATGACCCCATGGACTGCAGCCTACCAGGCTCCTCCGACCATGGGATTTTCCAGGCAAGAGTACTGGAGTGGGTTGCCATTGCCTTCTCTGATTTTTTTTCTTAGTTCAATGCTTTAATATTAAATATATTTAATGTTTCAATATTTAAAAAATGGAATTTTGGATCATATCTGTGATCACCTTATATCCAACCACCACCATTTAATTTCAGTGCCCATATTTGCTTCCAGGTTTGTAACCAGTGATGACAGAAATTGACAGCTTTAAACTTTCTCTTAAACTGAGATATGAGTCTATCAGTTTTTCTGTATGTCTCCCAAGTTGGAGAAAAGCTTGCCACTGCTGCTGCTGCTAAGTTGCTTCAGTCGTGTCTGACTCTGTGCGACCCCATAGACGGCCGCCCACCAGGCTCCCCCATCCCTGGGATTCTCTAGGCAAGAACACTGGAGTGGGTTGCCATTTCCTTCTCCAATGCATGAACGTGAAAAGTCAAAGTGCTATTCTAGACTAAACTATACTGAGACAGTTAAGGATGTTGAAGATGGAAGGGCACATGTTGGACAGTCCCAGGACATTCCAGAAAGAGGAGGCAGCATCTGGTAGAGGTTAATTATGAGCTATGAGCTAGGCTTACTTGATTTAGAGGCCAGCTCAGTCACCTGGGCTGCAACTTTGGCACCTAGAGGCTATTACAGATGTATGAGAATTAAAGAAGCATTTATGTGAAATTCCTGGAGACATGGACTCATCTTAAGAACTAACATCTCTTCACCCGCATCCACAACATAACACACAACCTATGTGCTCAAGGAGTGGATTTATACTCTCCTGTGCAGACTCTGGTCAAGGCTGGAACTGAGGCAGCAGGAGTGTTCCCTGGGTTACATGTCCATGGCCGTGAAGACCCCGCTCAGCCACATGAAGCAGAGATTGTGAAGGAGACTTCTTTTTTCGTTTTTATTTATTTATTGGCTGTGCTGGGTCTTCCTTGCTGTGTGTGGGCTTTTTCTAGTTGTGGTTCTCGGGCTTCTCATTGCAGTGGCTTCTCTTGTTACGCAGGATGGGCTCTAGATCATGCGGGCTTTTGTAGCTGTGGTGCGTGGACTCAGTTGCTCTGAGGCACGTGGGATCTTCCTGGACCAAGGATCAAACCCATGTTCCCTGTGTTGGCAGGCGGATTCTTAACCACTGGACCACCAGGGAAGTTCTGTGAAAGGGACAACTTCTATACAACAAATACAGAATCAACAGGGGCCAGTTCCTCACCGGGGAATGGCAGTGGCAGAAGAAATTTTTAGGGGAGGAGATTCGACAGTGGCCCATCTGAGGCTGTCAGAGAGAGGGGTGAAGGCAACTGTATATGATATCTAATATTGGGACTTAGAACTCAAGCAGGAATTGTCATGCTTCTGCCGTGACTGGCCATCCTGATCTTGTATAATGTGGGTCTTGATTCCACAAGCTCAGGCACCTCTGCTCATGCCTTTGGGGCAGCAAAGCCCCTAGATGCACTTGGCTCAGCCTCTGGACCTGCTGTCTTGCAGGTCCAAACAGCTCCTTCTTCCTACTTGGAGAGCACATGCTCCAGGTTGGCTAACGTGTGACCTGGAGGGCAGGGGCAGGTTTAAAAGGGAGACCAATGGACCAATCTCGCTGAGACTCTGCTTTCCCATCAGAAAAATAAGGATAATTTTGAGGTTGTAGGAAAATCATCTAGCCCAGGCCTTTGTACCCAACAAACTGTTGCTATCTCATGGTGGTTTAAATCTGACAGTAGATAGAACAGGGTGGGGAAGCCTGGCTTCCCGCCCAGAGAACGTAGTAGAAGAAAACTTCAGTTGCTCAGCCTTTGAGACTTTTTTTTTTTTTTTTTT
>SJYV01048268.1:995579-1024601 GCA_006410875.1 Neotragus pygmaeus | reverse complement strand
AAGGCTATGGTTTTTCCTGTGGTCATGTATGGATGTGAGAGTTGGACTGTGAAGAAGGCTGTGTGCTGAAGAATTGATGCTTTTGAAGTGTGGTGTTGGAGAAGACTCTTGAGAGTCCCTTGGACTGCAAGGAGATCCAGCCAGTCCATTCTGAAGGAGATCAACCCTGGGATTTCTTTGGAAGGAATGATGCTCAAGCTGAAACTCCAGTACTTTGGCCACCTCATGCGAAGAGTTGACTCACTGGAAAAGACTCTGATGCTGGGAGGGATTGGGGGCAGGAGGAGAAGGGGACGACCAAGGATGAGATGGCTGGATGGCATCACGGACTCGATGGATGTGAGTCTGAGTGAACTCCGGGAGTTGGTGATGGACAGGGAGGCCTGGCGTGCTGTGATTCATGGGGTCGCAGAGTCGGACACGACTGAATGACTGAACTGAACGGAACTGAGCAACTTTCACTTCACAATCTCCCAATTCATCCCGCTCTGCCCTCTTCAGTATTTAAATTCACCTTTTCCTTCCACTGTCTATGTATGGGCTTACTTTTCACTGATATTTTCCTGATTAGTGGAAATAAAAAGAGGTGAACATCCTATGTATATCAGTGAGGAAAATCTTTGCTGCCTTTGGCTAAATCAGAGTTAACAATACATGAGTTTGATGGAATTTAAACCCACTTGGGTGTGTTCAGAGAAGAAACTGTAATGACCTCTGGAAGCAATAAGAAAATAGAGAACACAGGAATAAATTCCTCTTGGGCTTCCCTGGTAGCTCAGTGATAAAGAATCTGCCTGCCAGCGCAGGAGGCATGGGTTCGATCCCTGGTCTAGGAAGATCGCAGATGCCATGGAGCAGCTAAGCCCGTGTGCCACAACTACTGAACCTGTGGTCTAGTGCCTGGGAGCACCAACTACTGAGCCCAGGTGCCTCAACTGCTAAAGCCCACGAGCCCACGAGCCCATGCTCTGCAACAAGAGAAGCCGCCACAGTGAGAAGCCTATACTAGGCAACTAGAGTAGCCCCTGCTCGCTGCAACTAGAAAAAGGCCTGCATGCAGCAACAAAGACCTAGCACAGCAAATAAATAAATAAATAAGTAAAATTATTTTTTAAAAGAATTCCTTCATTTAAAAAAATTAATTTATTTTAATTGGAGGCTAATTACAATATTGTGATAGATTATATTTTATACAATTGATTTTTCACTAATAATTAGGATATGTTTGGTAAAATTTGACAAAATAAGTATCATCAAATTAATAAATTATTACATTTATGGGAAAAAAAAAAAGAATTCCTCTTTAGAGAGCTGACTCCTGAAACTAAAGGCCTTGGGATGAGTGAAGACACTTTTGAGTGCTGCAGACCTCTAGGTATTGCTGAAACTATGGCAGGAGGGCCAGCTCCTTTAATTAGTTAACTTACTCTTGGCTGCATTGGGTCTTCAGTGCAGTGTGCAGGATCTTCCATTACAGCGGGAGCTCTAGAGCACATGGGTTTTGTAGTTGCAGCATGCAGGCTTAGGTGCTCCACAGCATGTGGAATCTTCCTGGACCTGGGACTGAACCCGTCCCCTGCATTGGAAGGCAGATTCTCAACCACTGGACCATCAGGGAAGTCCTGCAAGGGCCACCTCTGAGGGAGAGTCCTTCTCGTCTCTACTGCAATCTCACTAAGTCAAACTGAGGATGGAGAAGTGGTCTACGATGAAATCCAGAGCCCCATGCAGGCTGTTGAGGCGTGTCCCTATTGTAATGCCACCTGTAGGTCCAGGAAGCATGAATGCACATTTAGTTGGATGCAACTGGCTCTAAAGTCCGAGGCAGGAAAGCAAGAGCTAGATTTTCTGTAATCTGAATTCTTTTAGTTGTTAAAGTGTTTTTGTGCAATTGGATGTGCAGAAAAAGCATGAGGTTAAAGCAATTAGTGGTCTTGCTAGCTCCTTTATGGACACAGGCAGGCACATTTCCAGGAGTGAACAAAGGTAGGAAGAGAAGGAGAAGAGCCAGTATGTGGGAACTCTTTGTACTTTCTGATCAATTGTTCTGTAACCGTAAAACTGCTCTAAAAAATATCTATTAAAGAGAAAGAAAAAACCACAATCGAGGGTGAGTAGTTCACTTTGAAAAATAACAGTTTATCAGTGTTTGCTCCCCTTTTTATTGTTACTGAGCTAAAAATCATTTCATAATAAAAGTGTAGTATGTTTTAAGAAATAACATAGAGGGATGGGTCATTTGCCGGCCTGACTTCTGATGGGGTCACTGAGAGCAGAGGTGAGTCTGGAACATGACCCATAATAGACACTCAATAAGAATAAAATAAATGATTAGATAAAAGAAATAAGTGAGTGATCCGTCTGGGGCACCACTCAGGCACAGCCTCCGTCTGGGGACCAGCCTTGTCCCCTGCTCCAGGGGACACTCACTCTATTCCTGGACTCTTCAACACAAAACCGTCGTAAGCTTGCCTCTTCCTCATCAACCCTGAAGGCAAATGATTGAGCTTTATTTATTTTTGACTTAAGAATTTTGCTGTTGATTGTAGGGGAATAGAAGCAAATCAGAATTTCTTTCTCTAAGTTGCTAGAATATTGCAAAATTCTCAGTGCCTTACCCGCAGTGGAACTGGATGAGCCTTTGGTATTCAGGGATTGGTTTTTATCTCCTGTCATGTCATCCCACTTACTAGCTAACATTATTTGTCTTCTTGGTGATTATATGCCTCATTTTCCCTGGATGCAAATTCCTTGAGAGAAGGAATTTTGCTTTCTCCTGTAGTGGATATTCTGGTTGGAGAAGGAACGAATGGAAACCCAAAAGTCAAAGGCAGTTTGGAGAGAAAATTGGAACCTGAGCTGGGGATGTTAGCAGGAGTCAGACACATTTGGAAGACAATTGGAAATAGGGACATCTAATTTGTTCATTTGTTTAAAAACAACAGTAAGTCCCATACATACAAACCTTCAAGTTGCAAATATTCAAAGATGCAAATGTGCCCCGCTGTGCCAGCTGTTGTATTGTACCTCTGTACTTTCCAGGCTACTGTACTGTAAGATTTAAAATGTTTCCTTTACTTTATTTTTTAAATGTATTATTTGTGTGAAAAGTATTAAAAACCTATTACAGTACAGTACTAGATAGTCGATTGTGTCAGTTGGGTACCTAGGCTAACTTTGTTGGACTTATGAACAAATTGGACTCATCAACAGACTCTCAGAATGGAACTTGTTCATATATAGGGGACTTACTGTATAACTGAAGCACCTACTGTGCACCATCTACCATGTGGATGTTTTAAATACTGATTGACTTTCAGCTGCAGATGTCCAAACTCAAGAATAGAATCTCTAGACCTGGTTCTCAACTTACTTCTGCTGCCAGGGTGCTATGTGGGTCGGACCCAATGACCTAACCTCTCTCTGTTCCGAGGAGGTTAGCTGATATTACACTGCCTTGTGGAGGATTAATTGTGAGGATTAATTGGCATTTATAGAGTGCTTTGAGATTCAGAGATGAAAGGTCTATTTCACCTGCCAAATCACGTGATGACAGTAGCATGGTAAGGATGAATGATTTAGAGCTTATGAGGGACTTTGAAGATGAAAAGAGACTAAGTCTTATTATGATTTCTTTTAGCTTCTGGGCAATACTGACCTGGAGGTTTATGTGCCCCCGAGGCTCTCTGGTACCACTGGGATTCTGTCTTTTTTTCTTGTTCCTCCTAAGACGTTCCATTAGTCCTCAAAAATTTTAATTTGCAGTTTCCAGAAGAAAAATCAAAGGCAGCGTCCTGCATTATAGAAACACAACTTCAGTGAGCCTAGAGCTGAGAGAGGAGAGGGAGGACACAGCACGAATTTTTCTGTAACATTCTCATCCCTGGATTTAGATCCAGTTGCTCACTGATTATTGGCACTAGTGAATTTTACTGACAGTGACTCCCTTGAGAAAAAGAAATCTAAGGAGTAATCAACCTGAAGGTTGGCTTGAGGCATCAGTTTGTTTAAAGTTAGATTTAGAAATGGACTTTCTAGGTGACTCAGTGGTAAAGAATCTGCCTGCCAATGCAAGAGATGCAGGAGGCAGGGGTTCAGTCCCTGGGTCGGGAAGATCCCCTGGTGAAGGAAGTGGCAACCCACTCCAGTAGCCTTCCTGGAGAATTCCATGGACAGAGGAGCCTGGCAGGCCGCAGTCCATGGGGTCGCAAAAGAGTCGGACACAACTGAGTGACTGAGCTGCATGCAGATTTAGAATTATGTTCAGAGATAAAGTCTCTGAGGACATATTGAAACTATTTCACATGAAAGACGAAACGTTTACCTATATCCTGCCTATTGCTGGAGTTTTTCTCTCTCTTGAGGACCCATAAGACCCACTCCTGAAGGTGGAAAGATTCCCCCTGGTACTGCAGGGCCTTCCACAACTTCCTTCTGGGTTCCCAAGACCCCAGAGAAGGCCTCCACTGGCTGAAATGTAGACTAAAGCTGTGTCATACCTTGGAGGAGGGTTCCTGGGCTTGGAGTAACAAAATCCCCAAGGTATGGACCCTGTGCCTCCTGCAGTGGAAGTTCTGAGACTTAACCACTGGGCCACCAGGGAAGTCTCAGAGATAGTTGTCTTGATCCTTTTGTGCATCCCTATGTCTTCTACCACTTAATTTCCTCAAAGCTGAGGGTCTCTTTTTACTATGCTCTTTTAGAGTGTACACCGGGTAGGTTCAGCCAGGAAACAGGGGGCATGATTTCACTGATAGTCACCCTACCTTCTAGCGTATTTACAGGAGGATGAGAGTTTGGCTTTTGAAAAACATGAAGAGAGTGCAGTTTAAGCCAGAACCACCAAAAACACGAAGGCTCCCCTGAGACCCATTTCTGGGAATTCTTATCACTGTACAAAAATCACTGTTGTGCTAAGCTTAAACGCTCTAATCCTGTGCCTTGCCAGAAAATGCATTTGCATAGGCATTTCTGGCCTGAAGAATTTGCATATGAAGAATCTCAAGGACATGTATCCGAGTGCTAAGTAAAGAGAGCACCCTAATACTAGTGAGAGGGGATCTGAGAGGAAGCTGTCATCTATTCTTTCAAAGCCTTACCGTAATTCATGAACAGGCAGGCCATTCAGTGGCATAACTGAGTTTTCCATTTCTAAATAGTGATATAATAACATAGTAGTTTGATCCAAAAGTTTGTCCCCGAATGTCCCATTTCTTGGCAGTGATTTTCAGTGCTACACGTGAGTTTTATTGGATTTGGGGAGCATTTCCCATTCTTTTGCCAGTGCTTTCTAAAGTTGTCTGATTGCTTGATGAAAGATGCTTTGTGAAAACAATGCCTTGTTTTAAGAAAGCATTATCCAATTTTTATGCCATATCTCTTCCTAGTATTTGCATTAATAGATTGCCCTTGGTAAATCTAAAGTTGCATGGTTTTTAAGCACCATTTCTATATACCTTATTATCATTTTTTAAAAATCATTTCTGAAGCTTGTCCTCAGTAGTCTTCCATATATCTTGTTTTTGTTATGTCTGATTCTAAATTTATCCAGAGACGGCTGTGGTTTGATGAGTTTAAAATCACAGGAAGGACATGTGCCAAATTAAAGGCTTGTTGGTAATTTTTTTTTTTTTTTTTGATGCTGGGTATTTTTAACCCTCTTCTCTTGTTGAGGAGAAATAGGTTTTCTTTTTTTGAATGTATATTTAAAAACATTTTTTGATGTATGACTTCTGAGGCTGAAAGAATGCTATGATGCAGGACAGGGCTGGGAGATTATTTGCAAGAGAAACATAGAAATGAAATGTTAATACAATCAGACACTGGCTTCAAGGCATTTGTTCTCCAGAAAATAAATGATGCCACATTTCGTTTCTTGAAGCCCTGTGTCTAACATAGTTCGTATCTCTGTCCTCATTTAATTATAGGCCTAAGGAGTCGCTGGAGAGGGAGGGCATCTGGCCTGATGATTGATTTTACTTATTGGTTGTGGTCAGGTTGGGGCCTCTGGGAAGCAGGCAGTTTCCAAGAATAGCAGATTTCAGATGTTACTTAATTGCCTATTCAAAGAATTGGTTCAGTTCAGTTCAGTTGCTCAGTTGTGTCCCGCTGTTAGTGACCCCATGGACATGCATGACAGGCTCTCCTGTCCGTATTTAACCAGAGTTGAGTTGCTACCTGACTGTCCACAGGTGTAACACACCGACTGTCATTCTCTCTTACGGGGATTTCATCAGGAAATTCTCTGGGCACTCCTGGAAAAGTCTCCCCAGTGAGGATTAGGGTAGGAAGTATGCTTTGACTTGTCAGCTGGATTTGACATGATGAGAGTTAGAGTCTTAATTTGGAGTTGAATGGTCACAGACAAGGGTCCTATGACCATTGAAATTACAGGCACCCTTTTTTTCTGGGGAGGGAGCTAAGAGTTTTTATCCTGTCCCCTGAAGAGCCACAGCCCTGGAAAGAGGAGAAATCTTCTCTAAGCAGATGGCTCACTCAGTCCTCCCGCAACCCTGGACTGGCCCTTACGTCGGTGACAGGTGTCACTCGCACATGTCCCTCCTAGAGAGGAAGGCCAGCTCCTGTTGAGCCCCACGCCAGTTCCCCGAGAGCTGGGATGGGAGAGCTGGAGTCACACTCAGACCCCCAACCCCCACCCCCTGTAGACCCCAGCAGTGGTGTAAGCCTGTAAAGCAGGGTCCAGGCTAGGGAGGTGGTGGCGAGGGAGGCATATGCCCTTTTGGACGGGTCATTTGACGCTCTTTATGGTGAGTTCTTGTCAAGCAACCATGTAGCTCAGTGCTGCAGGTAGTTTACGGATCTCACAATGTTTAAATGTCAGCGACTAATTCTACTCTTGAGTCTTGAAGAGACCTCACAAAAATGTCGCTTTGGAGGCTTGGTAAGTCACTGAAAGACTTTCAGCTTAGGATTTTTTTCTTGTCTCAAAATGACATTTTAACTAGTCAATAAAGTCTTCTATCTTGACTATATATAATTTTTTTGCCACATCCTTTGGTTCGCCTTGCTGCCACAGATGTGGTTTACACTGAGGGTGAACGCAATGCTCTGTTTTCCTCACATACATTTGGCATCAGTTTCTTTTCTATTCTGAAGTGAAACCCATAGATAATACAACTAAGAAGCATGATTTAAAGAAAAAAGAGAGAACATGTTGCCTTAACTGTAATACATAGGAGAGGTAACAGGAAAGAAACTTACAATCACAGTGTACGTGCATTTTTGCTCAGACCTGTCCGACTCTTTGTGACCCCATGAACTGGAGCCCATCAGCCTCCTCTGTCCATGAAATTTTTCAGGCAAGAATACTGGAGCAGGTTGCCATTTCCTACTCTAGGAGATCTTCCCTGACCCAGGGTTGAACATGCATCTCCTGTGACTCCTGCATGGGTAAGCAGGTTCTTTACCACCAAGCTACCTGGGAAGCCCAATAGTGTATATATTAGCATGTGAACACTCCGGTATGACAATATTAGAAGTGGGAAAAGCCCCTATAAATTCCCAAAATGTTCACTAGGGGGCAGGATTGTCACCATGGGAAATCACAATGCTCCTGTGGTCATGTATGGATGTGAGAGTTGGACTGTGAAGAAGGCTGAGCACCAAAGAATTGATGCTTTTGAACTGTGGTGTTGGAGAAGACTCTTGAGAGTCCCTTGGACTGCAAGGAGATCCAACCAGTCCATTCTGAAGGAGATCAACCCTGGGATTTCTTTAGAAGGAATGATGCTAAAGCTGAAACTCCAGTACTTTGGCCACCTCATGCGAAGAGTTGACTCACTGGAAAAGACTCTGATGCTGGGAGGGATTGGGGGCAGGAGGAGAAGGGGACGACCAAGGATGAGATGGCTGGATGGCATCACGGACTCGATGGACGCGAGTCTGAGTGAACTCCGGGAGATGGTGATGAACAGGGAGGCCTGGCGTGCTGCGATTCATGGGGTCGCAAAGAGTCGGACACGACCGAGTGACTGAACTGAACTGAAAAGCTTCTGACCTATAAGAACCCTATCTTGCCTCCTTCTAACTCATTAGACTTAGCTCTGCCCTCTCATGCACACAGATCACATTCAGTTTTGTCTTTATGGGGCAACGTTTAAAAAAATTTAAAGAGTTTCTGTTTCTCTCCTCACACTACATACATCTCATGCCCAGATCTTGTCTTTTTCAGTCAAGCATTTTCAGCTCCTTCAACCATTCCTGACACACTTCATCCTCCCAGTGACCTTCGTGAGCCTTGCCTCCATCATTTTCACATGTCTGGGACCCCAGTTCTGAATCCATCGTGCATAGCAGGATGTATGTGAGCTGCCCCGCTTTCCTCTCCTAACCCCCAGTGAAAGAAAAAGGGAAAATGTTGTTAGTCGCTCAGTTGTGTCTGATTCTTTGTGAACCCATGGACTGTAGCCTGCCAACCTCCTCTGTCCAGGGGATTCTTCAGGCAAAAATACGGGAATGGGTTGCCTTTTTCTCCTCCAGGGGATCTTCTTGACCCAGTGATTGAACCTGGATCTCTTGGATTGCAGGCAGATTCTATACCGTCTGAGCCACCAGGGAACCGTGGGCATTTGTGGTCATCCACGTAGAAGAACTTGGACTGTTGTGTTCCGTATGGCAGCCAAGGCCATCTTGATGTCACAGTGAACTAAGAAATGAAGGCCTGGTTACGGGTGCTAGGCTGTCCCCTGGGCATTATAGTACACTGGAGCATCTGAATGGCCAGATTGAACTGTACTGGACCTGGAACGTGAGCTATGATCCTCACACTTGTACTGGTGCAGTTAACTGCAGCCACATCTCATTTGTTGATTCACTCTGGCATCCTTTGTTGCTTATTACTTTTGAGTGTTGGTGTTTTCAGTGTTTAAGTCAGCAGTTTTATTCAGTGCTCTGCTTTTCAGATGAGACCTCTCATGCATGCATAGGAAGCTGATGAATTGTTTTATTTGGCTCTTTTGTCCTAATGGGCTTTCTCCATCTAACTTCACATCTACTCCAATATGAAACTTGGCCTAAGACTTTATTTATTTTTGTACTTGTATATTGATTTTTAAAATTAATTTTTATTTGAGTAAAGTTGCTTTATAATGTTGTGTTAGTTTCTACTCTATAGCAAAGTGAACTCTACATATACATATATCCCCTCTTTTATCCCCTCTTTTTTGGGTTTCCTTCCCCTTTAGGTCACCACAGAGCACTGAGTTCCCTGAACTAGCAGTAGGTTCTCATTAGTTATCTATTTTATACAGAGTAGCAGTAGTGTATGAGGCTTCACTGATAGCTCAGTTGGTAAAGAATCTGCCTGCAGTGCAGGAGACCAATAATGTGTATATGTCAATTTCAGTCTGTCAGTCTATCTCATCCCCATCCCCTTGGTGTCCATACATTTCTTCTCTACTGTGTCTCTATTTCTGTTTTGCAAATAAGATCATCTATACCATTTTTCTAGATTCCACGTATATGCATTTAATATATGATATTTGTTTTTCTCTTTCTGACTTACTTCATTCTGTATGATAGTCTCCTGGTCCGTCCACATCTCTACAAATGACCCAATTTTATTCCTTTTTATAGTTAAGTAGTATTATGTTGTATATATGTACCATATCTTCTTGATCCATTCTGGCCTAGACTTTAAATCTATAAAATGTTAAAAACACTTGCATTAAGAATTCATGAATTTACTGTTTTTTCTTTTTAAANGTTTGTGACCCCATGGACTGCAGCACCAAAGAACTGATGTTTTCAAACTGTGGTATTGGAGAACATTCTTGAGAGTCCCTTGGACAGCAAGGAGATCAGACCAGTCAATCCTAAAGGAAATCAACCCCGAATATTCATTGGAAGGACTGATGCTGAAGCTGAAGCTCCAGTAGTTTGGATACCTGATGTGAAGAGCTGACTCACTGGAAAAGACCATGATGCAGGACAAGATTGAAGGCCAGGGGAGAAGGGGACAACAGAAGACAAGATGGTTGGATGCCATCATCGACTCAATGGACAAAAGCTTGAGCAAACTCTGGGAGACTGTGAAGGACAGGGAAGCCTTCTGTGCTGCAATCCATGGGTCGCAAAGAGTCAGACATGACTGAAAAAGAGAACGGATGTGGAGAGAGGACTACTGTTGACCCTGAGGATACAAGAAAGAGAACAGGAGTGTGAGGCCCCGAGTGGAATGTCCCTAAAGGAAGTATGGTTTGCATAGGAAATGAAGCAACACTACTGAGTGGCATGTGGAGTGGGGGGGTTGAGGAGGGTGTCCCCACATGCCAGCTCCTGCCTCCACATACACCTGGAGGGACTCCCACCAGAGTAAGCATGACGCATTCTGTTGCCCAAATGCCTGCCAATCTCCACCATCACAGGCAATGCACACACACCCCAGTGTGGCTGCACAGCCCTGTGTGCCTGACTAAGTCTGCCTCAGTCAGCCATTGCTTTCGCTCCCTTTTGCATGGGTGTAGAACAGATGCCTGAAGGGGGTTTACATGCAGAACTGGGGCCAAAACCAAAGCTGAGCCTCAGGGGCTGTGCAATTAAGTCAGAGGGATGAAATCTTCTCCAGGCAGCTGCACAAGCCTCAGACTAAATCCCTGCAATCGGTTTGGTAAACCCTGCATATGTGGGCTATCTGAATAGATGAGTGTCCCACGACTGACACAAGTCTAGCTTTAGCAGCAGTAGACTTTCAGGGAAAGCAGTACACGCACAAGTTGGGCCCGGTCAGAGTCTGGGATGCAGCAAAAGGAGATCTAAGATGGAAGTTTATAGCAATACATTCTCACCTCAAGAAATAAGTAAAATCTCAAGTAAACAACCTTAACTTACACCTAAAGCAACTAGAGAAAGAACAAATAAAACCCGAAGTAAGTATAAGGAAAGAAATCATAATGATCAGAGCAGAAATAAATAAAATAAGGACAAAATAATAGAAATGATCAGTGAAACAAAAAGGTTTTTCTTTGAGAAAATAAACAAAATCAATAAACCTTTAGCCAGACTCATTAAGAAAAAAGTGAGAGGACTCATATTTATAAAACTAGAAATGAAAAAAAGAGAAGCTACAACTGACACTGCAGAAATACCAAGAATCATAAGAGACTACTACAAACAACGATATGCTCCAAACATGGACAAATTGTCAGAAAGATAAAACCTTCCAAGACTGAATCAGGATATAGAAAATATGAGCAGACCAATCACAAGTACTGATTGAAGCTGTGATTAAAAATATTCCAAAGGCCAGGGCCAGATGGCTTCACAGAGGAATTCTATCAAACACTTAGAGAAGAGCTAACATGTATCCTTCTCAAACTCTTCCAAAACACTGCAGAGAGAAGAAAACTCCAAAGCTCATTCTATGAGGCTACCATTACCTGAATACCTAAACCAAACAAAGGTATCACAGAAAAAGAAAATTGCAGGTCAGTATCACTGATGAACATACATACACAAATCCTCAAAAAAAAAAATACTAGCAAATAGAGTGTCCAACAGCACATTAAAAGGATCAGATGCCAGGATCAAGTAGGATTTACTGCAACCTAGCCAACAAAGGTCCGTCTAGCCAAGGCTATGGTTTTTCCAGTGGTCATGTATGGATGTCAGAGTTGGACTGTGAAGAAAGCTGAGCACCAAACAATTGATGTTTTTGAACTATGGTGTTGGAGAAAACTCTTGAGAGTCCCTTGGACTGCAAGGAGGTCCAACCAGACCATCCTAAAGGAGATCAGTCCTGGGTGTTCATTGGAAGGACTGATGACAAAGCTCAAACTCCAATATTTTGGCCACCTCATGAGAAGAGCTGACTCACTGGAAAAGACTCTGATTCTGGGAGAGATTGGGGACAGGAGGAGAAGGGGACGACAGAGGATGAGATGGCTGGATGGCATCACTGACTCAATGGACATGAGTTTGAGTGAACTCCAGGAGTTGATGATGGACAGAGAGGCCTGGCATGCTGCGATTCATGGGGTCGCAAAGAGTTGGACATGACTGAGCGACTGAAATGAACTGAACTAAGACAGCATATTAAAAAGCAGAGAAATTACTTTGCCAACAAAGGTCCGTCTAGTCGAGGCTATGGCTTTTCCAGTAGTCATGTATGGACGTGAGAGTTGAACTATAAAGAAAGCTGAGGTGGGGGGCGGTCCTAACATGGTGGAGGAATAGGATGGGGAGATCACTTTCTCCCCCACAAATTCATCAAAAGAACATTTAAACGCTGAGTAAATTCCACAAAATTTCTGAATGCCAGCAGAGGACATCAGGCACCCAGAAAAGCAGCCCATTGTCTTCGAAAGGAGGTAGGAAAAAATCTAAAAGACAAAAAAAGAGACAAAAGAGGTAGGGACGGAGCTCTGTCCAGGGAAGGGAGTCTTAAAAAGACAGAAGTTTCCAAACCAGGAAACACTCTCACTGCAGAGACTGTGGCGAGCCTTGGAAGCACAGAGGGCAACATACAGGGAGGAAAAATAATTAAATAATTAAAACCCACAGATTATGAGCCCAACGGTAACTCCCCCAGTGGAGAAGCGGCACAGATGCCTGTACTCACCACTAGCAAGCGGGGGCTGGGCAGGGAGGCACAGGTTGCATTGCTTAAAGTAAGGATCTGGCCTGAATGCCCCAAGGGAAATCTGAGCAAACTAACTTGGGCTAGCAAACCAGACTGTGGAATAGCTACCATGCAAAAAGCCCTAAGACACCACCAGGCCCACGCACAGAACAAAGGACTGAACAGAACTAGCCGGCAGCAGACCATCCCCCTCTGGTGACAGGCAGCCAGAGCCAGAAGGGGGCAATCGCAGCCCCAGAGAGACATTATCTACCAAACTGCAAGCCGGCTTCTTTGCTAACTAAGACTTCTTGGGGTTCTGGACAGTCAACATCTGCCTGAGAAGGTGCACCAGTTGTACACCCAGAAAACCGAGCGGCAGGGACGGGGGAGGTGGTAAGTCACAGCAACTGTGCTCGCCAAACACCTCATCACCAGAGCTGTTCGGACCTGGGAAGGGCACAAAATGCAGGCCCAACTGAGTCTGCACCTCTGAGGACTACCCAAGTGCCTGAACCTGAGCGGCTTAGACCTGGGAGGTGCATGCAGCCCAGGGCCGGCCTTGGATGGTTCCCAGTGGAGCAACCTAGAGCCTCAGCAGTGCGGGCAGGGAGGGTACACGCACCGTGAGCAGGGGCAGGCCCAGTGTGGCTGAGGCACTGTGAGCACATGCCAGTGTTATTTGTTTGCAGCATCCCTCCCTCCCCACAGCGTGAATGAACAAGTGAGCCTAAAAAATTATCCACTACCGCCCCCTTGTGTCAGAGCAGAAATTAGACACTGAAGAGACCAGCAAACAGAAAAAGCTAAACAGAGGGAACCGCCTTGGAAGTGACAGGTGCAATAGATTAAAACCTTGTCATTAGTACTAACTACATAGGAAGGGGCCTATAGATCTTGAGAAATATAAGCCAGACCAAGGAACTATCCAAAAATGAATTAACCCCACAAAACCCACAACAACACCAGAGAAAGTCCTAGATATATTTTTACTATTTTTATGAACATTCTCTCTTTTTTTTAATTTGTAAGTCCTCTATTACTCCTTTAATTTTTACTTTTATAACCTACAGTTACTTTGTAAAAAAAAAAAAAAGGACCCTATTTTTTAAAAGCAAACTTCATATATATACATTTTTTAATAATTTTTGTGACTTTGTGTTTTTTTCTGTTTTTCTCTTTTTTTTCTTTTCTTTAATATTGTATTTTTGAAATTCCAAACTCCACTCTAGATTTTTAATCTTTGCTTTTTGTTATTTGTTATCAATGTTGTACCTTTAAGAACCCAATCTTCAGTACCCATTTTTACTTGGGAGCGAGATTACTAGCTTGAATGCTCTCTCCCCCTTTGGACTCTCCTTTTTCTCCACCAGGCAGCCTGTGTCTCCTCCCTACACCCTCTCTTCTCTAACCAACTCTGTGAATTTCTGTGTGTTCCAGACAGTGGAGAACACTCAGGGAACTGATTACTGGCTGGATCAGACTCTCTCCTTTTGATTTCCCCCTTCTATCTTCCTGGCCACCTCTGTCTCATTCCTCCCTCTTCTCTTCTCTGTATAATTCTGTGAACATCTCTGACCAGTCTAGTTGTGGAGTGCACATAAGGAAGTGATTACTGGCTAGCTTGCTCTCTCCTCTACTGATTCTACTTCATCTCATTCGGGTCACCTATAACCCCCTCCTCCCTCTTTTCTTCTCCATGTAACTCTGTGAACCTCTCTGAGTGTCCTTCACTGTGGAGAAACTTTTCATCTTCAACCTAGATGTTTTATCAATGGTGCTATATAAAAAGAGAAGTCTTGAGACTACTGTAAAAATAAGACTGAAAACCAGAAGCAGGAGGCTTTTAAGTCCAAATCCTGAGAACACCAAAGAACTCCTGACTCCAGGGAACACTGACAAGAGCTCATCAAACGCCTCTATATCTACACTGAAACTGAGCACCACTCAAGGGCCAACAAGTTCCAGAGCAAGACATACCACATAAATTCTCCAGCAACACAGGAACACAGCCCTGAGCTTCAATATATAGGCAGCTCAAGTTACTCCAAAACCATTGACATCTCATAACTCATTACTGGACACTTCATTGCACTCCAGAGAGAAGAAATACAGCTCCACCCACCAGAACACCAACACAAGCTTCCCTAACCAAGAAACCTTGACAAGCCACCTGTACAACCCCACCCACAGTGAGGAAATTCCACAATAAAGATAAATCCACAAACTGCCAGAATACAGAAAGGACATCCCAAACTCAGCAATATAAAAAAGATGAAGAGACAGAGGAATACCCAGCAGGTAAAGAACAGGACAAATGCCCACGAAACTAAACAAAAGAGGAAGAGACAGGGAATCTTCCTGATAAAGAATTCCGAATAATGATAGCGAAAATGTTCCAAAATTTTGACATCAAAATGGAGTCACAGATAAATAACCTGGAGACAAGGACTGAGAAGATGCAAGAAAGCTTTAATGAGGATCTAGAAGAAATAAAAAGGAGTCGATATATAATGAATAATGCAAAAAATGATATCAAAAACACTCTGGAGGGAACCAACAGTAGAATAACAGAGGCATAAGATAGGATAAGTGAGGTAGAAGACAGAATGGTAGAAATAAATGAAACAGAGAGGAAAAAAGAAAATGAATTAAAAGAAAATGAGGACGATCTCAGAGACCTCTGGGACAATGTTAAATGCCCCAACATACGAATCATAGGAGTCCCAGAAGAAGAAGACAAAAGAAAGACCATGAGAAAATACTTGAGGAGATAATAGTTGAAAACTTCCCTAAAATGGGGAAAGAAATAATCACCCAAGTCCAAGAAACCCAGAGACTCCCAAACAGGATAAACCCAAGGCAAAACACCCCAAGACACATATTAATCAAATTAACAAAGATCAAACACAAAGAACAAATATTAAAAGCAGCAAGGGAAAAACAACAAATAACACACAAGGGGATTCCCATAAGGATAACAGCTGATCTTTCAATAGAAACTCTTCAGGCCAGGAGGGAATGGCAGGACACACTTGAATTGATGAAAGAAAATAACCTACAGCCCAGATTATTGTACCCAGCAAGGATCCCATTCAAATATGAAGGAGAAATCAAAAGCTTTACAAACGAGAAAAGCTGAGAGAATTTAGCACCACCAAACCAGCTCTCAAACAAATGCTAAAGGATCTTCTCTAGACAGGAAACACCAAAAGGGTGTATAAACTTGAACCCAAAACAATAAAGTAAATAGCAATGGGATCATACTTATCAATAATAACCTTAAACGTAAATGGGTTGAATGCCTCAAACAAAAGACAAAGACTGGCTGAAGGGATACAAAAACAAGACCCTTATATATGTTGTCTACAAGAGACCCACCTAAAACAAGGGACACATACAAACTGAAAGTGAAGGGCTGGAAAAAGATATTCCATGCAAAGAGAGACCAAAAGAAAGCAGGAGTAGCAATATCCATATCAGATAAAATAGACTTTAAAACAAAGGCTGTGAAAAGAGACAAAGAAGGACACTACGTAATGATGAAAGGATCGATCCAAGAAAGATATAAGAATTATAAACATATATGCACCCAACTTAGGAGCACCACAATATGTAAGACAAATGCTANTATCCATATCAGATAAAATAGACTTTAAAACAAAGGCTGTGAAAAGAGACAAAGAAGGACACTACGTAATGATGAAAGGATCGATCCAAGAAAGATATAAGAATTATAAACATATATGCACCCAACTTAGGAGCACCACAATATGTAAGACAAATGCTAACAAGTATGAAAGGGGAAATTAATAATAATAAGAAAGTTATTATTTATTATTAATATTTATTATTAATATTAATTATTATTATAATTATTATTAATAATAAGAAAGTTATTATTTATTATTAAAAATAATAATAAGAAGAAACAATAATAGTGGGAGACTTTAATACCCTGCTCACACCTATGGATAGATCAACTAAACAGAAAATTAGCAAGGAAACACAAACTTTAAATGATGCAATAGACAGTTAGACTTAATTGATATCTATAGGACATTTCACCCCAAAACAATGAATTTCACCTTTTACTCAAGCGCACATGGAACCTTATCCAGGATAGATCACATCCTGGGCCATAACTCTGGCCTTGGTAGTTTCAAAAAAATTGAAATCATCCCAAGCATCTTTTCTGAACACAATGCAGTACTACTAGATGTCAATTACAAGAGAAAAACTATTAAAAGTTGCAACATATGGAGGCTGAACAACTCGCTGCTGAAAAACCAACAAATCACAGAAGAAATCAAAAAAGAAATCAAAATATGCATAGAAGAGAATGAAAATGATAACACAACAACCCCAAACCTGTGGGACACTGTAAAAGCAGTGCTAAGGGGAAAACAGTACCAGCACACCTCAAGGAACAAGAAAAAAGTCAAATAAATAACCTAACTCTACACCTAAAGCAACCAGAAGAGGAAGAAATGAAGAACCCCAGGGTTAGTAGAAGGAACGAAATCTTAAAAATTAAGGTAGAAATAAATGCAAATGAAACAAAAGAGACCATAGCAAAAATCAACAAAGCCAAAAGCTATTTCTTTGAGAAGATAAATAAAATTGACAAACCATTAGCCAGACTCATCAAGAAACAAAGGGAGAAAATCNCATCTGCATATCTGAGGTTATTGATATTTCTGCCGGCAATCTTGATTCCAGCTTGTGCTTCCTCCAGCCCAGCATTTCTCGTGATGTACCCATGCTGTACAGTAGGACCTTATTTATAATCCATTTGATATATAATAGTTTGCATTTTATATATAATAGTTTGCATTACATTATATATAATCTTCACCTCTCACTCCACCCTTCCCTCTCCCCCATCCCCTTGGCAAACAGTAGTCAGTTCTCTACGTCCATGAGGCTGTTTCTGTTTTGTAGATTCATTTGTGCCATATTTTAGAGTCTACATGTAAGTGATATTGTATGGTATTTTTCTCTCTCTTTCTGACTTGCTTCACTTAGTATGGTAACCTCTAGTTGCATCTATGTTGCTGCAAAAGGGATTATTTCATTCTTTTCTATGGTTTACCTGTATTCTATTGTATGTGTGTGTTTCATGTACACACATCTTCTTTATCCATTCATCTGTCGGTGGACCTTATTTGCTTTAATGTGTTTATTTCACGAGCTTTGTTTCTGTCTATTAGGCTCTTATTTTATGCCTCTGTTGCAAGGGTGAAAGTCTCTCAGAACTAAGAGTATTCTTGTTCTTTAGCTGTCATAGGGAAGAAAATGCAAAGCAAACAAGTGACCCAAAACACAATATCCTCGTTTTGCCCCAATAAATCATTTCTGTTGCCTTTTATCAAGATCAAGTAAAAGGCAGGAGGAGGTTGATAATTTTAAGACTGAAAAGGACTGGCCTCTGATCCCAAATTGTATGGAGCTAGAGGAGATTAACCCTGTCGTTCCTGACCCGGAAGGATTCTATGGAACACACAGATGAGGTGTGAATCTGTACTCTGTATTCAAGATGTGCTTGGGATCAGTTCCCATGAAGATTTTGCCTCCTTCTGGGATAATGCAGACACTGTGCAGATTTGGAACGCAAACGGAGGTGAAGTGGCATATGTGAAAACAATCTAAAAGTGACATTGTTTTGACTTCATTATTGCTGGGGTGTGTGATTCCGAAACTGGAGTGTGAAACGTGACCCTTGAAATTTGACAGATTTGGGGTTCAAGTTCTCTCTCTTTATCCTCAACTTGTACCATGCCCCTGAGCTTAAGTCCCCTCAGCTACAGTAATAACCCTCACCCCATATGGTTCTAGGGAGGCTCAGGTAGAGCTCTTTCAGTACTTGATACAGAATAAGTGCTTTTAAAAGATTATTTTATGTCAGGATGTAAGTTCTCTAGGAAAACCTGAGTGAAGTGGAGGTGGGGAAATAGGTAATGTGCAGAGCACAGCACCATTCTTTGATAAATTAAAAGTCAGCCTAACTATTTAATGAAATGTTAATTGAGGCGTACCCATGTCCCCCTAAGGGCTTCCGTGGTGGTTCAGATGATAAAGAATCTGCCTGCAATGCAGGAGATTCAGGTTCAATCACTGGGTCAGGAAAATCCCCCGAAGAAGGGAATGGCTACCCACTCCAGTATTCTTGCCTGGAGAATCCCATGGACAGAGGAGCCTGGCAGGCNCGTGGTGGTTCAGATGATAAAGAATCTGCCTGCAATGCAGGAGATTCAGGTTCAATCACTGGGTCAGGAAAATCCCCCGAAGAAGGGAATGGCTACCCACTCCAGTATTCTTGCCTGGAGAATCCCATGGACAGAGGAGCCTGGCAGGCTACAGTCCATGGGGTCACAAAGAATCGGACATGACCGAGTGACTAACACATCTACTTACACACACATGCCCTCCTAAATGTTGGCTCTTGACCTTCATTCTGGACGTCAGGTCCTAGGACAATGTTGTTTAATCTTGTGAATAACTCAGGACTAGCTTTAGATGGTGACTTACATTAGCCAAATCAGGAGTAGGGCAAACATTGCCTAAAATAGTTAGTAAGCAGAACTGTCGTCCAAATATGTTCAGACTATAGAGAGAAAAGAGCTTCTCTTGCAGCTCAATCGGTGAAGAATCCACCTGCAATGCAGGAGATCCAGGTTCTTTTCCTGTGTCGGGAAGATCCCCTGGAGAAGGAGATGGCAACCCACTCCAGTGTTCTTGCCTGGAGAATCCCAAGGAAAGAGGAGCCTGGCAGGCAGCAGTCCATGGGGTCACAAAGAGTCAGACCCGACTGAGCAAATAAGTATAGAAATGATAAATTTCCAGAACCAGGACTTGACCCAATCAATATGAAACCCAGGCTCATGTTGTTCACTACAAGGTGTTGGGGCTTGGAGTCAAAATATTTGAATTCAAACTGTGGCTTGTCGGGCCTTCTTCCACATCCCCTAACTTCTCCAAGCCTTGCTTTTCTCTCCTCTGCAGAAGGGAATAATAAAAATTGTTGACAACATTGTAAAGATGGAATGAGAAAAGGCATCTAAAATGTCTTTGCACCTCACAAAGGCTGTGCCAGTGTAAGGTGTCTTGTTTTGCATCATCCGCAGCCAAGAGATCATTTTCGGATTGTGTTTGGGATTGCGAATTTACAAGGTTGGCAACTTCGGATGAAAAGAATCAATACGCTGTCTCTTTAAAAAGGAATTAGTGGTTAAAAGAACTGACAATCCATTTAGAGATTTGTGTATCTCAATAGCAGGCAATGAGACCATTTTCTTTCCATTTATAAGAATTTGTTTGTGCTACTGGGAGGACAGCTTCAACAGTCGGGTTGTTTACTATGATTTGTATGCCCTGGGGATACAGAAAGGCAGGAATGTATGAAAATTGCAAATATGGAAGAGAACATCTAGGAAAAAGATTTTTTTTTTTAACTACCTGCTTCAGTTGTATGGCTTGGAGCCAGAACTTCCTGAGTCCCCTGACCTTTCAGACCTTTGTGTGTGTGTGTGTGTGTGTTCCTGAGTCCTCTGACCTTTCAGACCTTTGTGTGTGTGTGTGTGTGTGTGNTTTCACATGAAAGACGAAACGTTTACCTATATCCTGCCTATTGCTGGAGTTTTTCTCTCTCTTGAGGACCCATAAGACCCACTCCTGAAGGTGGAAAGATTCCCCCTGGTACTGCAGGGCCTTCCACAACTTCCTTCTGGGTTCCCAAGACCCCAGAGAAGGCCTCCACTGGCTGAAATGTAGACTAAAGCTGTGTCATACCTTGGAGGAGGGTTCCTGGGCTTGGAGTAACAAAATCCCCAAGGTATGGACCCTGTGCCTCCTGCAGTGGAAGTTCTGAGACTTAACCACTGGGCCACCAGGGAAGTCTCAGAGATAGTTGTCTTGATCCTTTTGTGCATCCCTATGTCTTCTACCACTTAATTTCCTCAAAGCTGAGGGTCTCTTTTTACTATGCTCTTTTAGAGTGTACACCGGGTAGGTTCAGCCAGGAAACAGGGGGCATGATTTCACTGATAGTCACCCTACCTTCTAGCGTATTTACAGGAGGATGAGAGTTTGGCTTTTGAAAAACATGAAGAGAGTGCAGTTTAAGCCAGAACCACCAAAAACACGAAGGCTCCCCTGAGACCCATTTCTGGGAATTCTTATCACTGTACAAAAATCACTGTTGTGCTAAGCTTAAACGCTCTAATCCTGTGCCTTGCCAGAAAATGCATTTGCATAGGCATTTCTGGCCTGAAGAATTTGCATATGAAGAATCTCAAGGACATGTATCCGAGTGCTAAGTAAAGAGAGCACCCTAATACTAGTGAGAGGGGATCTGAGAGGAAGCTGTCATCTATTCTTTCAAAGCCTTACCGTAATTCATGAACAGGCAGGCCATTCAGTGGCATAACTGAGTTTTCCATTTCTAAATAGTGATATAATAACATAGTAGTTTGATCCAAAAGTTTGTCCCCGAATGTCCCATTTCTTGGCAGTGATTTTCAGTGCTACACGTGAGTTTTATTGGATTTGGGGAGCATTTCCCATTCTTTTGCCAGTGCTTTCTAAAGTTGTCTGATTGCTTGATGAAAGATGCTTTGTGAAAACAATGCCTTGTTTTAAGAAAGCATTATCCAATTTTTATGCCATATCTCTTCCTAGTATTTGCATTAATAGATTGCCCTTGGTAAATCTAAAGTTGCATGGTTTTTAAGCACCATTTCTATATACCTTATTATCATTTTTTAAAAATCATTTCTGAAGCTTGTCCTCAGTAGTCTTCCATATATCTTGTTTTTGTTATGTCTGATTCTAAATTTATCCAGAGACGGCTGTGGTTTGATGAGTTTAAAATCACAGGAAGGACATGTGCCAAATTAAAGGCTTGTTGGTAATTTTTTTTTTTTTTTTGGATGCTGGGTATTTTTAACCCTCTTCTCTTGTTGAGGAGAAATAGGTTTTCTTTTTTTGAATGTATATTTAAAAACATTTTTTGATGTATGACTTCTGAGGCTGAAAGAATGCTATGATGCAGGACAGGGCTGGGAGATTATTTGCAAGAGAAACATAGAAATGAAATGTTAATACAATCAGACACTGGCTTCAAGGCATTTGTTCTCCAGAAAATAAATGATGCCACATTTCGTTTCTTGAAGCCCTGTGTCTAACATAGTTCGTATCTCTGTCCTCATTTAATTATAGGCCTAAGGAGTCGCTGGAGAGGGAGGGCATCTGGCCTGATGATTGATTTTACTTATTGGTTGTGGTCAGGTTGGGGCCTCTGGGAAGCAGGCAGTTTCCAAGAATAGCAGATTTCAGATGTTACTTAATTGCCTATTCAAAGAATTGGTTCAGTTCAGTTCAGTTGCTCAGTTGTGTCCCGCTGTTAGTGACCCCATGGACATGCATGACAGGCTCTCCTGTCCGTATTTAACCAGAGTTGAGTTGCTACCTGACTGTCCACAGGTGTAACACACCGACTGTCATTCTCTCTTACGGGGATTTCATCAGGAAATTCTCTGGGCACTCCTGGAAAAGTCTCCCCAGTGAGGATTAGGGTAGGAAGTATGCTTTGACTTGTCAGCTGGATTTGACATGATGAGAGTTAGAGTCTTAATTTGGAGTTGAATGGTCACAGACAAGGGTCCTATGACCATTGAAATTACAGGCACCCTTTTTTTCTGGGGAGGGAGCTAAGAGTTTTTATCCTGTCCCCTGAAGAGCCACAGCCCTGGAAAGAGGAGAAATCTTCTCTAAGCAGATGGCTCACTCAGTCCTCCCGCAACCCTGGACTGGCCCTTACGTCGGTGACAGGTGTCACTCGCACATGTCCCTCCTAGAGAGGAAGGCCAGCTCCTGTTGAGCCCCACGCCAGTTCCCCGAGAGCTGAGATGGGAGAGCTGGAGTCACACTCAGACCCCCAACCCCCACCCCCTGTAGACCCCAGCAGTGGTGTAAGCCTGTAAAGCAGGGTCCAGGCTAGGGAGGTGGTGGCGAGGGAGGCATATGCCCTTTTGGACGGGTCATTTGACGCTCTTTATGGTGAGTTCTTGTCAAGCAACCATGTAGCTCAGTGCTGCAGGTAGTTTACGGATCTCACAATGTTTAAATGTCAGCGACTAATTCTACTCTTGAGTCTTGAAGAGACCTCACAAAAATGTCGCTTTGGAGGCTTGGTAAGTCACTGAAAGACTTTCAGCTTAGGATTTTTTTCTTGTCTCAAAATGACATTTTAACTAGTCAATAAAGTCTTCTATCTTGACTATATATAATTTTTTTGCCACATCCTTTGGTTCGCCTTGCTGCCACAGATGTGGTTTACACTGAGGGTGAACGCAATGCTCTGTTTTCCTCACATACATTTGGCATCAGTTTCTTTTCTATTCTGAAGTGAAACCCATAGATAATACAACTAAGAAGCATGATTTAAAGAAAAAAGAGAGAACATGTTGCCTTAACTGTAATACATAGGAGAGGTAACAGGAAAGAAACTTACAATCACAGTGTACGTGCATTTTTGCTCAGACCTGTCCGACTCTTTGTGACCCCATGAACTGGAGCCCATCAGCCTCCTCTGTCCATGAAATTTTTCAGGCAAGAATACTGGAGCAGGTTGCCATTTCCTACTCTAGGAGATCTTCCCTGACCCAGGGTTGAACATGCATCTCCTGTGACTCCTGCATGGGTAAGCAGGTTCTTTACCACCAAGCTACCTGGGAAGCCCAATAGTGTATATATTAGCATGTGAACACTCCGGTATGACAATATTAGAAGTGGGAAAAGCCCCTATAAATTCCCAAAATGTTCACTAGGGGGCAGGATTGTCACCATGGGAAATCACAATGCTCCTGTGGTCATGTATGGATGTGAGAGTTGGACTGTGAAGAAGGCTGAGCACCAAAGAATTGATGCTTTTGAACTGTGGTGTTGGAGAAGACTCTTGAGAGTCCCTTGGACTGCAAGGAGATCCAACCAGTCCATTCTGAAGGAGATCAACCCTGGGATTTCTTTAGAAGGAATGATGCTAAAGCTGAAACTCCAGTACTTTGGCCACCTCATGCGAAGAGTTGACTCACTGGAAAAGACTCTGATGCTGGGAGGGATTGGGGGCAGGAGGAGAAGGGGACGACCAAGGATGAGATGGCTGGATGGCATCACGGACTCGATGGACGCGAGTCTGAGTGAACTCCGGGAGATGGTGATGAACAGGGAGGCCTGGCGTGCTGCGATTCATGGGGTCGCAAAGAGTCGGACACGACCGAGTGACTGAACTGAACTGAAAAGCTTCTGACCTATAAGAACCCTATCTTGCCTCCTTCTAACTCATTAGACTTAGCTCTGCCCTCTCATGCACACAGATCACATTCAGTTTTGTCTTTATGGGGCAACGTTTAAAAAAATTTAAAGAGTTTCTGTTTCTCTCCTCACACTACATACATCTCATGCCCAGATCTTGTCTTTTTCAGTCAAGCATTTTCAGCTCCTTCAACCATTCCTGACACACTTCATCCTCCCAGTGACCTTCGTGAGCCTTGCCTCCATCATTTTCACATGTCTGGGACCCCAGTTCTGAATCCATCGTGCATAGCAGGATGTATGTGAGCTGCCCCGCTTTCCTCTCCTAACCCCCAGTGAAAGAAAAAGGGAAAATGTTGTTAGTCGCTCAGTTGTGTCTGATTCTTTGTGAACCCATGGACTGTAGCCTGCCAACCTCCTCTGTCCAGGGGATTCTTCAGGCAAAAATACGGGAATGGGTTGCCTTTTTCTCCTCCAGGGGATCTTCTTGACCCAGTGATTGAACCTGGATCTCTTGGATTGCAGGCAGATTCTATACCGTCTGAGCCACCAGGGAACCGTGGGCATTTGTGGTCATCCACGTAGAAGAACTTGGACTGTTGTGTTCCGTATGGCAGCCAAGGCCATCTTGATGTCACAGTGAACTAAGAAATGAAGGCCTGGTTACGGGTGCTAGGCTGTCCCCTGGGCATTATAGTACACTGGAGCATCTGAATGGCCAGATTGAACTGTACTGGACCTGGAACGTGAGCTATGATCCTCACACTTGTACTGGTGCAGTTAACTGCAGCCACATCTCATTTGTTGATTCACTCTGGCATCCTTTGTTGCTTATTACTTTTGAGTGTTGGTGTTTTCAGTGTTTAAGTCAGCAGTTTTATTCAGTGCTCTGCTTTTCAGATGAGACCTCTCATGCATGCATAGGAAGCTGATGAATTGTTTTATTTGGCTCTTTTGTCCTAATGGGCTTTCTCCATCTAACTTCACATCTACTCCAATATGAAACTTGGCCTAAGACTTTATTTATTTTTGTACTTGTATATTGATTTTTAAAATTAATTTTTATTTGAGTAAAGTTGCTTTATAATGTTGTGTTAGTTTCTACTCTATAGCAAAGTGAACTCTACATATACATATATCCCCTCTTTTATCTCCTCTTTTTTGGGTTTCCTTCCCCTTTAGGTCACCACAGAGCACTGAGTTCCCTGAACTAGCAGTAGGTTCTCATTAGTTATCTATTTTATACAGAGTAGCAGTAGTGTATGAGGCTTCACTGATAGCTCAGTTGGTAAAGAATCTGCCTGCAGTGCAGGAGACCAATAATGTGTATATGTCAATTTCAGTCTGTCAGTCTATCTCATCCCCATCCCCTTGGTGTCCATACATTTCTTCTCTACTGTGTCTCTATTTCTGTTTTGCAAATAAGATCATCTATACCATTTTTCTAGATTCCACGTATATGCATTTAATATATGATATTTGTTTTTCTCTTTCTGACTTACTTCATTCTGTATGATAGTCTCCTGGTCCGTCCACATCTCTACAAATGACCCAATTTTATTCCTTTTTATAGTTAAGTAGTATTATGTTGTATATATGTACCATATCTTCTTGATCCATTCTGGCCTAGACTTTAAATCTATAAAATGTTAAAAACACTTGCATTAAGAATTCATGAATTTACTGTTTTTTCTTTTTAAATTTCAGGGTGCCGTAGGAGTTACCACATTGCATAGTACATAGTATGCACAGACTCACATGTGCGAGGACTCCCATCATCTCAGTTATTTCTCTCTTATCTTCTCCTCACTCCTTTCTCCTGGATTGTCTGTGAAACTTCAAAAATGCATTCCTCTTTTATACAGAATAATCCAATTCTCTTTAACTTTGGTTATAGCCAACATATAGGACCCAACTAGGTGTATTAACCCGTTTGGGCTGCCATAACAAAGTGCCATAGACTGGATGGCTTATAAATGACAGATATCTATTTCTCAAAGTTTTGGGAGGCTGGCAAGTCCAAGATTGGAACTTCTAGTCTTCTTGATTCAGATCAAGAAGCAACAGTTAATACTGGACATGGAACAATGGACTGGTTCCAAACTGGGAAAGGAGTGTGTCAAGGCTGTATATTGTCACCCTGCTTATTTAACTTATATGCAGAGTACATCATGCAAAAAATGCTAGGCTGGATGAAGCACTCACTGGAATCAAAATTGCTGGGAAAAATATCAATAACCTCAGATATGCAAATGACACCACCCTTATGGCACAAAGTGACGAGGAACTAAAGAGTTCTTGATGAAAGTGAAAGAGGAGAGTGAAAAAGTTGGCTTAAAACTCAACATTCAAAAAATGAAGATTATGGCATCTGGTTCCATCACTTCATGGCAAAAAGAAAGGGAAACAATGGAAACAGTGAGAGACTTTATTTTCTTGGGCTCCAAAGTCAATGCAGGTGGTGACTACAGCCATGAGATTAAAAGACACTTGCTTCTTAGAAGAAAATCTGTGACAAACCTAGACAATGTATTAAAAACAGAGACATTACTTTGCCGACAAAGGCCTGCATAGTCAAAGCTATGGTTTTTCCAGTAGTCATGTATGGATGTGAGAATTGGACCATAAGGAAAGCTGAATGCTGATTGATGCTTTTGAACTGTGGTGTTGGAGAAGACTCCCTTGGACTGCAAGGAGATCCAACCAGTCCATCCTAAAGGAAATCAGTCCTGAATATTCATTGGAATGACTGATGCTGAAGCTGAAGTGCCAATACTTTGGCCACCTGATATGAAGAAAGACCCTGATGCTGGGAAAGATTGAAGGCAGGAGGAGATGGGGACAGCAGAGGATGAGATGGTTGGATGGCATCACCGACTCAATGAGTTTGAGCAAGCTCTGGGAGTTGGTGATGGATAGGAAAGCCTGGCATGCTGCAGTCCATGGGGTCTCATAGAGTTGGACACAACTGAGTGACTGAACTCAAGTCCAAGATTAAGCTATTGGCAGACTCAGTGGTGAGAACCTGATTCCTGCCTCACAGAGAGCCATTTTTTTGCTGTAACATCGCATGGTAGAAGGGGGAGGGATCTCTCTGGGATCTCTTTTATAAGGGCACTCCTCCCATTCAAAAGAGTGCCACCCCCATGACCTAGTCATCTCCCAAGGCACCACCTCCAACAACCATTGTGTTGAAGGAATAGATTGCAACATGTGAATTTGGTAGGGGATATAAACATTCAGTCCGTTGTCCTAGGGAAGAGGAGTAAAATGGGGAGAGAGGAGAAGGTCTCACTGTGCATCCAGTCTTTGTTAAAATGATTTTTCAGACCAAACTACTTCCCTTTCTAAGATTCTTATGCCAGCTGTGAAAATTACAACTTATTTTCTCTATTCTATACATTTGGATGGTTTATGCCATCCACTTCTATGGATGGAGTACACATTTACCATTTATTTGTGTATTGCTTCCACACGCATTTAAGTGCCAGCTCTGTGCTGGGAAATGAGCTAAGCACTGGTCTGCACAGCCCTGACCTCAAGGAACTGGTGTTTTGGTGACAGGCAGAGAAGAAGACAGACAAGTCAACCTTGTGTGTTTTGGGTGCAGCATCACTGGATGTTACGGGTGCACAGAGGAGGACTATGTAATCTGGCTTTCAGAGGTCAGAGAGGCCCAGGTCAAGCAAATGATGGTCGAGTCTTAAAAGATGAGCAAGAGTTAGCCAAGAGGGGAAGGGAGTTCCAAGCAGGTTGAGAAGCTTGTGCAAAGGGAGAGATGGAACCTCTAGCTCACGGCAGAGAACATCAGTCCTAGCCATGCTCAAGTGGCTTGCTTGTGCTCACAGCAAAGGCTCTTCCCGTGCATGCTGAATGCCCCCAACTGTACTTTTGTTCTACAAGTAAAGGCCCATGTGGCTTACTTATGGTGTTTGTTCAGCAAAGCCTTTACCCTTGGTATCAAGAGCTTGATTCTTCTTTCCCCCATTGAATTACTATTCTTCCCCTTCCTGATATCTTGGCAGCACTTAAGGAAACCAAGATGTTCGAAGAGGCTCTTCTGAGATCTCATCTCTAAAGAAATAAAAACCAGAATTCTGGCCGGTGGGTTTGCTCAGGGGAGAGCCCCTTGTAGTTGAGTAGAAGTAGGTTCCTGTCCCAGCTCTGCTATTTCTGCCTGCCTGCTGGCGGGCATTCACGTAACCCTTTGGGTCTCAGTTTCCTTATCCATAAGCTGGGAATAAAGAAATTCCTGCATTACAGAGTTGTGGTGGTGTGAGGTAACATCCCATAGACCAGAAGCATTCAACAAATGAGAGCTTTCGTCTCAGTTCTCATTAAGAACATAAAATCCTGCTTGCTGAGCAGGGAGATGGTGACTGTAGAACTTTCTGCATATGTCGGGGAAAATGGTTGAGAATTGTGCCGGTAACAGGTGGGGAAGGAAATCTCCTGATCTCACTGCCTCTCTTTGTCACTGAAATAAAATCAAGAAGCTGTAATAAGGAATTTGCCAAGCCTCAGTGTCCCCCTCTCCAAAATAAAGATTGGATTAGATGATGTTTTAAGGCCCTTTCAAACTATAACTCTTCATTTATTTCAGTCCCCTGAATAATTGCTAATGGAGGAAATAAATTATCAAAGTCCAGCTCTTCTAAATTATGGCTACATAGTAGAGTCCTTAAGAGGTTTTTGAGAAACCCTGATGTCCAGTTCCCAACCAGGCATGTTAAATCAGGGTCACCAGCGAGGTGGTGATTTTATGGGGCAGCTGGGTTGAAGGTTCCACTAGTGGCTAAAGTAAGTCTTGTCTTTGATTTCCATTTGATGGCATCCTTTATAGTAAGTCCCCTAGGCTGGAGAATTAGATGTCAAAAGTGAATATGAAAAATTGCTTCTGTGTTGCTTGTTCAAACATTTTTGTTTTACTCCTTAAAGTGAATATTAGTCTTCTCAGAGATGTATGTAATTGCCAGTCTTTGAACTTCCTTTACCAAAATACTCCTAGCATAAAGACATATGTTACCAATTATGCTTTTAATTAGAATGGAAATGTGTGTAAAGCTCTTTCATAGAAATGCATACTAAATCTGTTTTAGAGAAAATTACTTGTCAGTCTTTTTTTTTTTTTT
>SJYV01048268.1:853969-995440 GCA_006410875.1 Neotragus pygmaeus | reverse complement strand
TTTCAGTCTTTTTTTTTTTTTTCTTTCTACTCAATCCCAGTTCAGGCTTTGGCCTTCAGTCAAGAGAAGCCACTACAATGAAATATTTTTTGACACTATGTGGAAATAGCTGTCCTTGATGTGTGTCTTTATTTATGTCAGGGCTCCTAACAACTCCCACAAATAAAACCTGTTTTTTCAATGAAAAACATTTCAAAGTAGAAGAAGGGTGTATGTCATGTTGACCAAAATAGCATGAGGATAATGAGCCCAATATTGAAAAGGCTTTAAAGGCCCAAATCTTCATGAAAAATATTTGTTGATTTTACTTCATTATAATTGGAAGAGAAAACATAATGGTATTTTTGCATGACAATTGCTTGATGTGTCTCTATTGAACTTCATCATGTGTGGTCTGTTAAAATGAATTTCATAGGAGACATTTCATAAGTCATATATATGTGTGTGTATATAATATATGTGTGTGTATATATTTGAGAGGTAATAACTATATACATTCTTTTGTTACTTGCTTTTCTTTTTACTTACTATAAGTAGATGTTCTTCCTTGTCAAAATCTTCATTCTCCATCATTTTAATGACTATATATAGTAGTCTTAATTTTCAATACATGAGAATTTACTTAATCTCATTATTGAGCATTTAGATTATTTCCAACTTTTTCATACGTTCCAGTGCACATCCTTATTCATATATCTTCTTGCCTTTGTACAATTATCTCTTTAGGATGAATTCATAGAAGTGGGATAACTGAGTAAAACACTTCATAATTTTAAAGATTTTGATACATATCACCAAATTGTATTGAAGGCAGTACCAATTTATACTCCTATCTGTGCAATTATTTCTTTTCAAATTCTTTTTGAAAACTTGAAAAGCAAATTCTTTTCAGCAATAGAATGTTGTGAATCATTTGAAATCCAAAGTAAAACGGTCCCCTTACATTAACTCAGCAAATACCTTCCTAACTCTAAGCTCATTCTGCAACATAAAATGTTAGCCACGGCTAAAGACATGTTGAAGTAACAAGGGTGGAGGCCAAGGGAATGAAGAGGAGAAAGAGGTTGTCAACAACGGACTTAGAAGAACTTCACCTTTTTCCTCTTGCCAGTGTCTGACCCAACCTCTTGGACAATGAGCTTCCTCCCAAAGAAAAGTAGAGGTTGGGAAGAAGGGGAAACTAGAAATTCTATTTAAAATTCCACTGGGTCTTGTATTTGAGATTGGCGGCACCAAGGCATTCCAGATGGCTCTGTCTATTCTTTTGAACCTACCTTTTGATCTTTAAATTTCCTCCTCATTTCACCTGTCTGGGTTTATTGCCTGG
This sequence comes from Neotragus pygmaeus, assembly GCA_006410875.1. Taxonomy (NCBI): domain Eukaryota; kingdom Metazoa; phylum Chordata; class Mammalia; order Artiodactyla; family Bovidae; genus Neotragus; species Neotragus pygmaeus. Next base: position 994,113 of record SJYV01048268.1, on the reverse strand, counting down.
AAAACAAGCAGGTGAACATATTAGCTCCTCCTTAAAGGTACCCCCAGACTACAGGAAATTTATGTTCAGGTCAGGAATCATATAACATGACTACATGCTCCACATTTATGGGCAAGTGAAGCAACAGGGAATTTTACGCTGGGATTTATGACACAAACTTGTAGCAGACACATTGTGAGGTGGGAGGGAAATTTAAATAAGGAAAAACTCTGCCATTAATATTGATTCAAGTTCTCCACTTGATGGAAAAAACATGTAAGAATTTTATTCTGGAAATTGCCTGTGAGTTAAACAAGGGGCAGGAAAACAAAAATATTATAAACACATTACCCCTCCTTCCCCCATATATTGATTCCCCTCTTTCACATGAAGTCAATTTTCTAGTCAGTTAGTGTACAGGCCAGAATTATCTAAAAGCTTTTAATTTGATTCTTTAGTGACCTTGATCCCCATTAATTCCAGGAGGAAAGGGGGAAGAAAAGAGAAATGTATGTCAAGTTGAGAGGGCAAGATTTCTACATTTTCTGAAAAAAACTGACCTACACCTATGGATCTGTCTTTATAGCCCATAAAAGCCAACACAAAGGAGAATACCAGCTGGAATCGTTCAGTGAAGGTAAAGGCTTTCAAAGCCCTGGCTAGCAGCAGGTGGAATATGCATTAGGGGTTCTTTTATTGTTCAAATAGTATTTATTTTCCATGGGAAGCAATATGATTCTTATATAGTCAATAAAGAGCATATTCAGGAGTTTTGCCCTTTCGCCAGCATGGCTGATGGTTTGTAATGACTCTGGCATCCATTACCCATAGAACTCAGAAAACCCAGGTACCGATGGCCATGGGTCCTGGCTTGATTCTTCAGACCCACGTTGAGGTCTATTCGTATACAGCCTAAGGGCCAGAATGATTTCAGAGTCTTGGGCTCCTGGTCAGTGATTGCTTGGAAAACTGCTCCTCCAAGCTAAACTAGCTTCTCTCTGATCACTGCTTGTTTGGCCAGTGACACCAGCTGGGTGGATAAGCTGTGTATGGACCAGGGAGGTTTTGAGTAAATTGTCTTGTTTGTTCTGATAACATCTTTGTTTAGGAGTTATAGCTATTTCCATCCTAAAAATAGGTGGGTGGTGGTGGTCAGCAGATAGAAGAGGAGGAGATTCCTAACTGGTCCCCTGCCTTGAGAGTTCAGGGATTCTAGGAAAGGTCAACGGTGTCCAATGCCAGGAGGAATCAGATCGTATGCTCCTTGAGGGGGGGCTTTGCTGGTTTTGTTCCCCACTCTTCTTTCAGTGTCTGGCATCCAGGAGGAGCTTCTTAAATGTGTCACATTGCCCAAGATCAAGTAGCATGGTAGAGGGTGATACCACCAGTTGTGACAACAGTAAGCTGGAAACCTTTACTAAGCCCTCCAGACAGATGTTCAAGGGACTAAAAAAATATGAAAAACGGTTCCCATCATTAATTTCTGCTTTTTCTCACTATGTGCATCTCAGGCTAAAGTGGGACAGGAGGTGGCTTGTTTAGGATGCTTGATTCATCATTGCTGAGAAGTCAGTGAAAGCTCGCGTTCTGAACCCAAGGACTTTCTTTCCTGCTTTTTGTTAAATACAGAATAAGGAGTTGGATCCTCATTGTAAGGGAATGCACAGCATAGGGCAGTGGGTCCCACACCTGAGCGTGCATCAGAATCATCTGCAGGGCTCATTGAAACACGGATGCCTGGGTCCTACTTCTTGAGTTTCTGACTCCGTGGGTTTGAGGGGCTGAGGATATGTGTGTCTAAGAAGTTCCCAACTGGTGCTGATACTGCTCTTCTGAGTCTGGGCTTTGAGAGCCAATGGGCTCAGAGGAAAAAGCATTCACACTGGAGTCATATAAAGCTGGACTCCTATCTTGCTGTGTGACCTTGGTCAGGTCAACTTTGCATAACCTTAGTTTCCTCATTTGTAACATGGTGGCAATTTCCACCTCATAGGACTGTTGTGATGATAAAATGGAATAAAGGGGCCGAGATGGCTGGTCCTTGGTATTCACTCACTTCAAAAGTCTGAGACTTTTCTCCCTAACTCCTCCTGTGGGCTCCTCAGACAACACAGGGCCTGTTTGAGAGCTTATGCCTGTGAACTGAGAGTCTGCTCTGTTAGTTTCATATTGAGTCCCTTGGACTGCAAGGAAATCAAACCAGTCAATCATAAAGAAAATCAGTCCTGAATATTCATTGGAAGGACTGATGCTGAAGCTGAAGCTCTAATACTTTGGCCACCTGATGCAAAGAACTGACTTGTTGGAAAAGACCCTGATGCTGGGAAAGATTGAAGGCAGGAGAAGGGGACGACAGAGGATGAGATGGTTGGATGGCATCACTGACTCGAACATGAGTTTGAGCAAGCTCTGGGAGCTGGTGATGGACAGAGAAGCCTGGTGTGTTGCAGTCCATGGGGTCACAAAGAGTGAGACATGACTGGGCGACTGAAATGATTGACCGCTTGTTTACATATCCTGAGGGTTTTACTGTTGCTGAACATTTGCTTTGTGAATGGCACAGTATGAGAGTCTTTTTACATTATGTGTAACACTGGATGTTATTCCTGTTTAACAGATGAGGATAAATAACTTGCACACAAAGCCACAGCTAGTAAGTGGCAGAGCTGAAGTGTTTACACCAAGGCCTCCTCCCCACAAGGCTCTTGGCTTCTTTGTAATAGTGCTTCCCATGATTTCATGTGGGCCAAGATTATTAGGTCCTTTTCTCTAATTACTCACTCACATGGTGTATCTGGGCTTCCCTGGTAGCTCAGCTGGTAAAGAATCCTCCTGCAATGCAGGAGACCCGGGTGTGATTCCTGGGTCGGGAAGTTCCCCTGGAGAAAGGATAGGCGATCAACTCCAGATTTCTTGGGCTTCTCTGGTGGCTCAGATGGTAAAGAATTGGCCCGCAGTGTGGGAGATGTGGATTCAATCCCTAGGTTGGGAAGATCCCCTGGAGGAGGGCATGGCAACCCACTCCAGTATTCTTACCTGGAGAATCCCCATGGACAGAGGGGCCTGGTGGGCTACAGTCCACAGGGTCACAAAGAATCAGACACGACTGAGCAACATAACACAGCATGGTGTATCTATCTACACAAGGAACACATCTGAGAGAATTAAGCAATTATTCTGAGGATGTGAGTGAAAGAGGATTAGTTGTCTTGTGTGTCTTGAAACCTGGTACTCTGTTGCATTCATCACACATGCTGCTTTGTGCACAGAGAAACTCAGTGAATATTTGTGGAATTAACAAAGGCTGTGAAGGTTCGGATCAAATAACACCCTCATCTGCCTCAGAATTACTGGGTTTCCTCCTTATGATGCTGAAGTTCCAATACTGTGGCTACCTGATGCAAAGAGCTCACTCATTGGAAAAGACCCTAATGCTGGGAAAGATTGAAGACAAAAGGAGAAGAGGGTGGAAAGGATGAGATGGCTAGACAGCATCACCAACTCAGTGGACATGAATTTGAGCAGACTGTGGAGATGGTGAAGGACAGAGAAGCCTGGCATGCTACAGTCCATGGATTGCAAAGAGTCGGACATGATTCAGCTACTGAAAAACAACTCCTTAAATGACCAATGAGACTTGCCTCATTATCATTCATACTTACCAATTAGCTGTGGTTCCTGAATAGTTATGAATATCCCCCTTTTAAAGTTAGTTAACTAATTGATTAGGCTGTGCCCAGTCTTCGTCACAGCATGTGGGATCTTTAGTTGTGGCTTGTGAGCTCTTAGTTGTGGCATGTGGCTTCTAGTTCCCTGACCAGGGATCAAACTGGGGCCTTCTGCATTGGGAGAATGGAGTCTTAGCCATCGGACCACCAGGGAAGTCCCAGTGAAGATTCTCTTAAGTGTTGATTTAGAACTTTTGCTGAAAATGATCCACAGTTGTTAGTTATTTCCCTTGCTTGGATAATTTGCACTCATGATTTGATTTACCAGAACAATTTGGTAAAGCAAACCAGGGAGCCTTATCACCAGAGGATCATTTTTGAATCCTTGCAGGTAAAATTTCACCTCTGCTCTGTGTAAGATAACCTTGAATCTTTCCATACTGAATCCTGGGTGCATAGAGAGTTAGTTCTCAAAATTAAAAAAAAAAAAAATCAGTCATTTACTCCATGATCCTTTGCTTCTTTCATAAAAACTTCTAGCAAATCAGAACAGAAAAGTGCTCTGAGCAGGGAAGGCCACAGGAATGGCCTGTCCTGGTGGGAAAGTTGCAAGCAGAAGGCTTCGGGCAGGGCTGTGGATTGTCAGTCACCCAAAGATGCATGGCAAATAGCCCACTCCTGCCACTTGGCATTCCCGAGGGCAGTGGTGGCTTCCCCCTGGAGACATCTGCAAATAGCTATCAGGGATATAGTGGGGGCAAGTGGGCTACCAACTCTGAAAAGGTGGCTGCCGTTATGCTATTTTGTCACATGCACTGTAGGTCATGACTGCCTACCTTGGAGCAGATGCAGTCTTACTATTTTGTCAGTACAAGTGTTTCAAGGACAAATTTTAATTGTGCCATAAGTATTGGCAAAAAATGTCCAAAAAACCCCCAAACCAATTTCCAATAAGCAACACACAGTCTCTACCAGTTGTTAATTGCTACAGGTATCTGTTCTGAATGGCTAGTACCTGTAAGTTACCTGTTGTTAAGTTGTTTGAATAGCACTCCTGTGGTTTCTGTAATAGAAACCAGTACAGCAATTTTATATCTACGCTTTGCAAGATCAGTGGGGGGCTGATGACATGGCATGATTTCCTAAAATTATCAACACTATCACTTGTCTGATAATGGACAGGTAAGAATGAGTGAGGTGGTGATTATACTTGAGCTATGGGACCCAGAAGAATGTCTAACAGTGTGACACAGGCCATGAGATGTACAAAAGGAAAGACTGTTTTAGCTCAGACTCTGATCAGAAAGCAGCTCTTCTGCTTGCATTTTTCTCTGATTCTTCTCTCCCAGTCCAAGTCAGAGCAGCAAGGAAGGCAGACCCAGAATACTCAGACTAGAGACAGAGTCCATTTCCTGGTTAGCACGTAAGGCAGGCAGCCAGCATTTTATGGGAGATTTTAGAGAAAAATCATTTTCTATAGGAATCAGTTTGCAAAGATGATTCTTGAACTTATATCAGTTGCATTGCATGTGAAGAGACCAAGAATATGTGAAAATTAATCAAAAGAGCCTTAGCACTCATTGCAGCCGTAGAGGAGCACACTGTATGGCACAGTATCAGGTGAGCAGACCTGGAAGGAGAAGAATCCAGTGCAAACCCACCACACACTAGGTGCTCATCTCCACAAGCTGTTTTCATTGACCACAGCAACCTAGCTCATTCATGTCCTGTGTCCCCTGCCAGCCTGACAGCAATTACAGCAGGTTTATCGGACAAGGGATTGACACCAACTTGAGCAAGCCAAATTTCAGTTCTCCTTTTACTAGAACTGAAAAGTGGGAACCATTGACATGTGAATAAAAAGTAAATACATTCATTTCTCAAAAGCATGACCTATTTCCTTTAGAATACAAGAGAATAAAATATCATTTACAAATGTATAATTTTATACTTAAGTTTTGGACTCACATGTAAAAGGCAATAGTCACTCATTTATTTACTTGAAGATTCTGTCAAACTGCACCATGGCTTCAATTCTTAAGAGAAATTTGGAAGCAAACACAATTTTTAAAAAATTAAGTGAAGTAAATAGACTTAAAGTTCTCTTTGCTCTGTCTCCTTTTTGATATTTTATCCAGGTGGAATTTTTTTCAGTTTAATTCAGTATTCATTTATTGGACTGTTCCTTTATACTTGGAATCATGTTAGCTGCTGGGGTATAAAGATGAAAACCACATATCAGAACTCTTTCATTACCAAGATGTCTTACTAGTATATGTGTGTATATGTTGGGGGTATGTATACCTTAATTCTTGCTTTAGATTTGTGTATATGGATGGATATAGGGGTGTGGAAACTTTTTTTTCTTTTAAGAAAATATCATTGACATTATCTGATTTCTTAAACATTTTTAAAAATACTTATTTATATCTTTGGCTGCTCCAGGTCTTATTTGCAGCACGTGGGATCGTTGATCTTCACTGGGGCTTGTGGGATCTTTAGTTATGGCTTGCAGACTCTTAGTTGCAGCGTGTGGGATCTAGCTCCCTGACCAGTGATGGGACCCAGGCCCCCTGCATTGTGCATGTGGAGTCTTAGCCACGACCACCAGGCAAGTCTCTGAAGTTCTCAGATTTCAAAAAAGCTAAGAAAAATCCTTCTGAGTGACAATAGTGGGGTTTTCTTCATGGATAAGTGGAACTCACAAAGGGCTTCCTAACCCAGTCCACTCTTGTGTGGTCCCGTCCCAAGTGTTCCAGCACACAGGAGTCTCCCTGGGAGAATGTGCCTCCCTCTGGCCTAACACAGGTTCTTCTTGACCTTGGTGTCAATTCAGATCCCCACTCTCCAGCAGGGATCCACTCAGCCTCATTGTCAGCAGGTCAGATGTTCTCAGAGAGTCAGTGTTTTCAACCAAATGAACCCCAAAGCAACTTTAAAGAGGAAGAAAATAACATTTATCATGTTCTAGAAAATAAAGGACTTTAAAAAGGCAAGAGACGAAGTAAACTTTGAGTGCAATACCTAACCGACAAGTACAAGCTCTAGTAAACAATAAGCAGTTGGGGGACCAGGCGTTCCCCTGATTTGGTGAGACCATTAGTACATGGTAGGTACAGCTGTTTTTTCAGTGTCAATTCAGCACTGTAGTTATTAAACAAACAAAAAAACCACTGAGTCATTTGAGAGTGTATTGAATCAGTAAAAGAAGTCATCCTTTCAGCTTGACAGTTGCTTTACATCCCAGTCCCCAGTGGTCTCTTGGCCCCCGGGGGCAGCATGAGGGTCCTAGGCCCTAACATTCAAGTATCACCTGGTTTCCTTGTCTCTATAAGGTTTGAGAGACCAACTAGTCTTATGAGAGATAGAGTGTGTGCGTGTGTATGTGCGTGTGTTTATGTGTGTAAAACCTATCTTTTCTTCCACCTCTGCTAAGTCGCTTGAGTCATGTCCAACTCTTTGTTACCCCAGAGACTGTAGTTTTCTGGGCTCCTCTGTCCGTGGGAATCTCCATGCAGGATTTTCTGTCCATGCAGGAATACCGGAATGGGTTGCCATGTCCTCCTCTAGGGGATGTTCCCAACCCAGGGACTGAACTTGCGTTATCTTATGTCTTCTGCATTGGCAGGCATGTTCTTTACCATTAGCACTACCTGGGAAGCCCCAGGTGAATACTAATTCTGTAAGATTCCTCTGTGATCATCTGGGTGTTACTGTCATGCGTATTTCCCAAGAGCCTGGTCTCATCACTTCTGGGTAGATATAGGTCACTATGACACAATCTCAATAACAACCTTTGGTGATCAGATTATAAAATCAGAACCCCTCAAAGAAACTCTTTGAGGGCAAGGTACAGAGACTATTTTGAATTTCTGAGAACAATTAGAAGCTCTGAGTTCTGTCTCTAATTTTTTCCAAAGCCCCACCCTATGACTACACCAAGAGGGTTCAGTATTTGTTCCCTGGGGAATAATTTGTTGGCTTGTGGACTTAAAAATTCCTATGGAGTGAAAAGGAGTGCATACCCACACATATCACCCCACCAAGGAACCCCAAGGCCCTGAGCCCTAAAACAACCTCATTCTGACCCCAGTTCCCTCAGTTTTCCTAGATCCCTCGGAACTCAGGGACTCTAATGGTTCTCATTCATTTAACTGAGTGCTAGTCCCTGCAGGGCTCCTGGAGTGGGTGGAGGTAGGGATTAAAAGTAAAAAAATGTGACTTTTTGCAGGAAGGGACAGCATAATCTTGAAAGGCTTTAGATCTACAAATATTTTCAGCACAGAGCAGGACTCAGTCTGCAGTAGGTGATAAAAAGTGAAAAGCGTTAGTTGCTGAGTTGTATATGACTCTAATGAAGGCAATCGCACCGCACTCCAATACTCTTGCCTGGAAAATCCCATGGACGGAGGAGCCTGGTAGGCTGCAGTCCATGGGGTCGCGAAGAGTCGGACACGACTGGGTGGATTCACTTTCACTTTTCACTTTCATGCATTGGAGAAGGAAATGGCAACCCACTCCAGTATTCTTGCCTGGAGAATCCCAGGGACGGGGGAGCCTGGTGGGCTTCTGTCTATGGGGTCACACAGAGTCGGACACGACTGAAGTGACTTAGCAGCAGCAGTGCGACTCTAAAGAATCAGCCTACACTGAAGGAGACCCAGGTTCAATCCCTGGGTCAGGAAGATCCTCTGAAGGAGGAAATGGCAACCCACTCCAGTATGCTTGCCTGGGAAATTCCATGGACAGAGAATTCTGGCAGGTCATGTATGGATGTGAGAGTTGGACTGTGAAGAAGGCTGAGTGCCGAAGAATTGATGCTTTTGAACTGTGGTGTTGGAGAAGACACTTGAGAGTCCCTTGGACTGCAAGGAGATCCAACCAGTCCATCCTAAAAGAGACCAGACCTGGGTGTTCATTGGAAGGACTAATGCTGAGACTGAAACTCCAATACTTTGGCCACCTCATGCAAAGAGTTGACTCATTGGAAAAGACCCTGATGCTGGGAGGGATTGGGGGCAGGAAGAGAAGGGGACGACAGAAGATAAGATGGCTGGATGGCATCACCGACTCGATGGGCGTGAGTTTGAGTGAACTCTGGGAGTTGGTGATGGACAGGGAGGCCTGGTGTGCTGTGATTCATGGGGTCGCAAAGAGTCGGACACGACTGAGTGACTGAACTGAACTGAACTGAACTGACAGTCCAAGAGGCTGCAAGAGTCGGCACAACGTGGTGACTAAACCATCACATTTTTGACCCTATGGATTGTAACCTGCCAGGGTTCTGGAATTCTCCAGGCAAAAGTGTTGGAGTGGGTAGCCATCCCCTTCTCCAGGGGATCTTCCTGGCCCAGGAATCGAGCCCAGGTCTCCCACATTGCAGGCAGATTCTTCCTGTTCTGAGCCACCGGAGAAGCTCCACAGTAGATGATAAATTAATGTTAAATTGAATGTGGAGCTGACTCTCAGGGTGCACCTTGGTTTGACAACTTACTTTAACATCACCAGTTCTCTGTAGGGTATGTAGGTTTTTTGTTCTTGTTTGTTTCTTTCCAATCCTGGAATTCTTAGAATTCATGGAATTCTGGGGAACAAAGAAAAGATTGTTAGATGGGGAGATTCTGCTCCATGACTCTGCAGACAATTTACAAAGCGGATGGATGGTTCTGTGGTTGACCAAACCACAGATGAGTTCCTTAGGGATATGGAATGCATATCTAAGGCTTGCTTGATTAGGTCTGTTCCAATATAATTTATGGCATTAAGAAATGTTCCCCAAACATAGTATTCCAGAAGTCTATCTTGGAGCCTAGAGTTTCTCAGGGGAAAAAGCCTCCCTTCATATAGTGAACTCTTAGTTGCTTTGCTGTTCAGTTCAGTTCAGTCGCTCAGTCGTGTCCGACTCTCCGCGACCCCACAAATCGCAGCACGCCAGGCCTCCCTGTTCATCACCATCTCCCGGAGTTCACTCAGACTCGCGTCCATCAAGTCAGTGATGCCATCCAGCCATCTCATCCTTGGTCATCCCCTTCTCCTCCTGCCCCCAATCCCTCCCAGCATCAGAGTCTTTTCCAATGAGTCAACTCTTCTCATGAGGTGGCCAAAGTACTGGAGTTTCAGCTTGAGCATCATTCCTTCCAAAGAAATCCCAGGGTTGATCTCCTTCAGAATGGACTGGCTGGATCTCCTTGCAGTCCAAGGGACTCTCAAGAGTCTTCTCCAACACCACGCTTCAAAAGCATCAATTCTTCGGCGGCACAGTCCAACTCTCATATCCATATATGACCATAGGAAAAACCAAGGGGTGACCTTGGAACAATTTCAGAGAGATCCACTCCCCATTTCCCCCACCCCCAACCCACCAAGTTGTTAGGTGCCTTGTTGCATCCTCTTTGAGTCCATGTTCCTTTCCTCCAGAGCACAGGCCTGGAGTGTACATATCATATTATTTATCCATGTGTTTGTTTGATTATGGTCTACTGTCTTTCTCTGGGATCCATAGGTGCAGGAATTGGGTATGATTTTAGTGACTACTGAGTTCTCAGCACTTGGTATAGTATGAGGCACAAAGTCCACACTAAATGAACCAGGACTTCTGTGAATAAGCCTGCACTCTATTTAAGAGCCATTACTGTCAGTGTCATAACGCACTTGCTGCTATTTGCTTTGTCACCTTGCAATTCTACTCACTCTCTGACACTATTAAAAATATGTGTACTAGGGATATATACACACACATATACACATATCTATACATGTTACATACAGATGTATATATACATATTTGCATATGTATGTGTGATGTTGAAGGAATTCATAGGGCCTGGACTCCATCTTAGGCCTGTTCATGCTGATCATGCTTGGCCACCTTTCCAATGAACTCTGAACTCTGTGTTTAGTGCTTATGAAAACAACAGAAGGATAAGACCCCCCTCCAGACAGGGGAACCTTGAAGATCGTATCTAGGTTACTCATCGCCTAAGAGAAAACATACACTAATCACTCCTTTCTCCAGACAGACCATAAATTTTTCTGTATCAATAGGAGTGTAACCTCGGGTTTATTGATTATTGGCTAATTGTTTGACTGAGCACATGAGCACATAGCATAGCGTGAATGATGGGGTTATTGGGATTGTATTTTCCTTCGTTTATGTGAGTCTCAAGGAATTTGGAGTGGTGGATTCAGACACGTACACATGGGCTATAAAAGATTTTCACAAATGCTGGTGGGGGTCCTTGGCTAAGAGGAGTCTCTGCCTTGGGCCTGCCGGTATAATAAACTGCACTCCACTATCTGCATTGTCCTTCTGAGTGAGTTTATTTCCCGGAACGCATGGCTACAACAATGTACACATGTGTATATATATATGTACATATATATATGTGTGGGCATGTAATATATACATACACACCTCTGTGTGTGTGAATGTGTGTGTATATCTGGCAAAATCATGGAGACAAATGGCAAACTGAGAAACACATGCAGTAAATATAATATGTTAATATTCTTATTATATAGTGGGGAGCATCAGTTAAATAAAAGAAAAAGAAAGAGTTTAGCTACTTGGAGTTGCTAAGAGCCTCTTATGTGCAATATGGCTGTACACTGGGATCATTTGGGAGCTTAAACAAACCCTCATGCCTGGGCCTCATCCCCAGATAGGTGTGGGTGTGGCCTGGGCAACAGCAGTTTCTATGAACCACTCAGGAGATGCCAATATGGAGCCAGAATAGTGAAGGACTGGTTGAGAACCAGACAGTCAGTCCTTTTGGAGCAGATTTTGTTACCTTTGTGAAGACTCACTGTATATCTCAAGTGGGTTGTGCCCCTTTCTCCAGGCAAAGTGCTTCAGAAATGTGGCCTTTCCTTGTGGTTTAACAAAGAGATTGAGTGTGGCGAGGAACCCAGGATCCTTTCTGAAGTGAAGCAATCAAGATTTTGACCCCTACTTTCTTGAGATTCAATCGTCCAGTGGATTGAGATGGTCCCAGGGAAGGTCCATCACCAGGAAAAGATCCCAAGAAAAGTCTTTCATGAGAGAAGGGGGCATCTGATAATCTGGGCCCAATATGAGGCCACATTTTAATGATTAAAATGGTGACAGATTGCTCCGAGGCTGTTTTACCCTCAATAATGTTGATCTGGTTGCGTGTGTTTAGCCTGCAAGTAGGTGGCCTACAGTGATGAATTGTCCCATCAGAATGACATGGCTGGGAGAGTGTTGGTTCTCTAGTGGGAAGATGGGTGGTCGGCTAGCAAAAATCCAACAAATGTGCATCCTTCTTCCAGTTAGTTGGTGAACTCCTTGAGGGCAATGACTCTGCTTGGCTCTCCAGCTTCAACTTTCTTTGAAGAGACTATGAATGTGGTTAATTATCAGCTCGTTCTACTTCTTTCTCAGTTGAGGCTTTGCCTTAGATTTTTGCTCAGTTTCCTTGCCGCTAAATTATCTTCCTGGACTTGTGAGAGACACCTGTGGGAACAGGGAAAGGTGTTCACACAGAAGTACCTGCTTTATGCTGAACGGGAAAGACAAAAGGGACCTCAGTTGTGGCGTTCAGCCTCCAGGACCCCTTGAGCAATGGGGGAAGAGGCTGCTGGCACAAGCGCTGGAAGACAGAATTCAGTCCAAGTCGCAACAATCCTTGAAGTCTTTTGCATGCTCTTAGAGAGTCTGCATGAGTGTCACTTCAGATGTGGTGAGAAGCTGAAATGGAAACTATTACATCAAAACATTTCATTTGGTGGGGGGACTGTTTGGAAAAAATCTTAATTTTTTTTTTTTTTTTAAGGAACAAAGAGAAGTTGATGAAAGGATTTGAGGTTATAATGACCAAAGTCTCCACTGCCTCCCTTCTCTCCCCACCCTTCTTCCAAAATGGAGAAAAGAAATGAAGCCAGAGAAATGTCTTAAATATTGTCAGTCTGGCAGGCCAAGCTTTTAGCTAGGACAGCATGTAGTAGTAATACCTTTTAATTACAGTTGTACAATTATAAATAGGAAAGAAATGAAAAGATGAAGATGCGGTTTGTAATGAAATTACCATAAATACCGTGGCAAGCTTTAAAGTTGTCACGAAAATCCATAATACCAAAACATGAATGTAGAGGTTAACTTCTACGAAGGGCTGAAATTAAAATTTTGTGGATTTGTGGTCTTCCTTGTTAGCTTGGTATTTCCTCCTAAGTACACATAAGCACCATTATTTTGCAGACACAAACAGACCTTTAAAAAGTCAGAGTCCTGGTTGGCAACTCTTTATGTTCTCCAAGCCACTTGGGCAAGCTGACATAGAAATGACTTGGGTTCCCAAGGCAAATGGTAGAAACATCAAAAGAAATCGAGTCCAACTGCCTGGATGGTTTTGATTATTTCTCCTCTTGGAAGCAGACATGTATTTTGTTTGTGATACACAAGTTTATCTTTCAGTCTTTCTTTAAAGACCCATTTTACTTCCCACTGAATGGACACATTTTTATGACTGAGGATAGGGGATCATTGTGAACTGCTGCATCAGTCCTGAGGCGAATGTTAAGCTATTCGATGGGAGCCTTTGGATGTTACATCACCTTTTGATGCCTTCACTTTTCTCACAAGTTAGCTCCTGTTTGTTAAAATACTGCTAATGAGATCAACATCATGAGGTCAATTTCCATAAGACTGTTTCCTAGCTGCATACTGCTAAGACATCTTGAAAACATGAAACATTGATCAGAAGAGAGATCAAATAAATGAGTTTGGCTCACGCTATTGCAAACCTTTCTCCAACATTATGAAAATGCTTAACACATGTCCTAGTGATGGTAGATTGTGTCCTCTCTTTGCACGTGACAAGAGACTTTTTTCGTTTTCTAAAGTGAGAACAGCGATTTTGCCACTTTTTACTGCCATTTAGCTTATGGGCTAGTGCAATCAAGAGGTATATTTTTATACCTCTGCTATGAATAAGATATTATGCTGTGATGGCTATCTAGGATTAAGGATGGGTCAGCAAAGTAAACTTGAGGATGCCAAATAGGGGAAAGTATTGAGGAAAAAGGGCAGATTAGAGAAGGCTTTTTAAGTGAACTTAAAAATCCAATGGATAATGGAGAGTCATTGAAAGTATTTGAGCATGGAAATGACATCATATGGTATTTGGGGATAAACTGAAAAGTAAATAACTTAGAAGCTGGTCACTGCCTCCCCTGGATGCACCATGGGGGCAGGAACAAAGTGATAATCACTTTTCCTTAGCTTGAGGCAATGGGAAACTTAAAGCCCAGCTACCAGTGCCAATGGTGGGTGGGAAGTCTGGCTCCTGAGAATTCTCTCTTTCTTCCTCCCACTGCCTCTACCAACTGCGCTAGGTGATCTCCAGTGAGGGATGCAGCTCTCCGAGTACTGCAGCACCCCAGGTGGAAGGAGAGGGAGGTTCTTGGAGGACAGCACCTCTTAGCTGAGGATGCCTGTAGTTGTGTGTAGTCGTGGTGGTGGAGTTTGAAATGGTCAAGAAGTGGTCTCATCCCTTTCTGCCCCTTTCTAAACTCTCAGGAAACTATCAGTCTGGATGACTTTGATTAGCCCCTCCATCTGATGCCACTTGCTAGCCAAGAAGCTGACATGCTGAATTCACTGGGGGAAAATAAGGAGTGATTGAAGGAGTCTGATTTTTATGAGGACAAGCTGAACAACCTATAACAAAGAAAGTTAGAATTAATGGATCAGAGCATAAGAATATAAAATATGCATAATAAATATCTTCAAAGGAAAATATATCAGAAATAGAAAAAAAAAATGAGTAGTCCTAAAGAAGATCCTACCAGAGATACTGGGTAAGAAGACAATAGATGAAGAACTCAATAGAGGGATAGAATAATTAAATGAAAATCTTAGGTGAACTAATTAGTGAGCTGGAAGACCAAGCCCTTAGGCATCAGAAAGCAACAATAAGGAGAAAGACTGACTAAAAGAAAAATTAAGAGAAAAAGTTAAGTACCAATATAATGGGCATCATAGAATGAGAAAGGAGAAAGTAGGGAAGAATTATTTTGAGAACTAAGAACTCAGTATATAGAAAGATAGATAAAAGGCTTTAGATTGAAAGGGCTTTCAGTAGAGACAAAGAACATAATACAGTAGAGATAAGAGGAATCAACACAACACATTATGAAGACATTGAAGAACTTAGAAAGCAAGAAATTCCAGAAGATTCTTGAGAGAAAGAACAGATGACCTTGAAAGGAACAAGAATAAACTGCCATCACATCTCTTAACAGCAACACTTGATGCAAGGCAACAATGGAGTAATACTCTCAAAGTGTAAGTATGTTGTTTCTGGGGTTTTATACCTTGTTAAATTATCACTGAAATGCAAGGGGTAAAATGAAGATATTCTTAGCTATACAAGGTCTAAAAATGTTTGCTTCATAAAGACACGCTTTAACATGCTGTTGGAAGATGGAAAATCATTCTAGGATGCTGAGAGTATAGGATATGTATCAGTCAGCCAAGGAGCAAATCATTTTAGATGTTTCAAGCTGATTTAATGCAGGGAATTGATTACAAAGATGCTGAAAGAGTCAAAGGGGTAGAACTCAAGGAGCTGCTATTCCAGCTGAGTTGGAGCCTCTGCCCCCACGCTTGATTGGGCTGCTGCTTGAGCTGCCCTGCCAGTGCTGCTGGAAGCGTGGGGCTGACACTGGGCTGGAGCCACCACTGTTGCAGCTGAAGTGCTGCCAGAAAGCGAAGGCCTCTGCTCATCTTTCTACCTGCTGATCAGGTGCAGGTGCCTCCCACTGGGAGAACCTAGCTAGAATTCAGTGAGCAAGGGAGTCTGGGAAATGTAGAACCTTTTGCTTGCTCTTCTTCCAGAGAAGAATACAGAAGAGTGCATTTGGGACTAGGAGCCAAAGATACATATCTAGCCTGGGAACTCAGCGTGTGTCAATAAACTAGAAAAGTTAATTCCTGTCTAAATAAGGGGAACAAAGAAGAAAGACATGTCCATTATAATCAAGAACATAAATGAACAATACCAATATGGCAGGGAGATAAGAGTATGCTAAGATATGTGTGTTCTGGGTAAAGGTATAGATATTGAAAAATGTAACAAACTGGTAGTGTTCAATCTCGCTAGTTGTAAGAAAGAAGACTAAAACAATAGTGAGAAAACACTTTACAGACATCAGGATGGCAGATATAAAATTGAATGACTCCAAGTATAGGCAAGAATTTGGTTAAAAAAAAAAAAGGAATCCTTGAGCATGTAACTGGTACAGTCATAATCTGTCAGTACTGAACAGAAACTGAACATGCAGCCAAACCTCTCCTAGGAATACAGGCCAGAGAAATACTTGTATCATAAGGGGACGGGAACAATGATGTCCTTTGCTGTATGTGTGTGGTAGCAGACAGGTGGAAGCTAAGAACTCAGATGCCTATCACTAGGAAACTGATTAAGTAAAACATGTGGGAGCTTACTATGGAATATGAACTAGGTATCTAAGAATATTGTGAAAACAGAGAAACATAGTGTTAAGTGAAAATAGGAAGATCGAGAATAAGATATAAAGGAAAATATTACTTGTGAAAAATAAAATAATTCAGTGGTATTGACAGTATAATTAGAAGTATAAATCTTTTTTCTGTTCAAACACATCAGTTCAGTTCAGTTCAGTTGCTCAGTCATGTCTGACTCTTTGCGACCCCATGAATTGCAGCACGCCAGGCCTCCCTGTCCATCACCAACTCTCCGAGTTCACTCAGATTCACGTCCATCGAGTCAGTGATGCCACCCAGCCATCTCATCCTCGGTTGTCCCTTTTTCCTCCTGCCCCCAATCCCTCCCAGCATCAGTCTTTTCCAATGAGTCAACCCTTTGCATGAGGTGGCCAAAGTACTGGAGTTTCAGCTTGAGCATCATTCCTTCCAAAGAAATCCCAGGGTTGATCTCCTTCAGAATGGATGGGATGGATCTCCTTGCAGTCCAAGGGACTCTCAAGAGTCTTCTCCAACACCACACTTCAAAAGCATCAATTCTTTGGCGCTCAGCCTTCTTCACAGTCCAACTCTCACATCCATACATGACCACAGGAAAAACCANAATGACCAGGTCAGAGGGATTCTAAGTGTGAGAAGAAGTGAAGGCTCTGACTGGCACTAGGATGCAGAGGGTAACAAATGGAAGGAGCAGAAAAAGCCTAGGATGGCCCCCAGCCGGCAGCCATCAAGGAAGCACAGTGCTACAACCACAAAGAACTGGATTTGATCAACAATGGAATGTGCTTGAAAGCACAAAGGAATGCAACCCTCCCAATCTTGATTTTGTCTCTGCGAGACTTAAAGTGGAGGACCCAGCTGAGGCATGCTGCACCATGACTCCTGCTCTATGGAACTGAAAGATAATGAATGAATGTTGTAAGCTATTAAATTTGCAGTAATTTCTTACAGCAGCAATAGAAAGTGAATACAGTATGCATACCTTATAATTAACCTGTTTAATTTGGGGAGGAGTCGTTCATGGATTAGTGGCTCCTAATACATTTAAAAATCACCCTCCTCATCTTTATTTTAGGCTGTTTGGACATATGGTATATGTGCTAGTTGATTTTTCAATCACTGTCATGTTTTCAGAACAAAGGATAAACTCAGCAATCTAGAGGGACTCATTCACAAAACACACATCATTACTATAAATACTCACTTCATTTTCATTCTCACAAAACTCTCCGGGAAAAACTTCCTCATTTGGCTTTTCTAAATACCTCTCCATCCTTGTTAAGAGGCTTAAGCAATCAGATCATGATTTTGTGTCTTTAAGCATTCAAGAGACATGATCCTGCATGATACCAACAGAATGGAAGAATAATTAACCTGAAATCCTAAATGGAACAAGGTTGGCAGATCTTTGATAAAGAAATAAGCAGTCAATTCTGAATGGTGATTCAATTTATCAGTCACATCAATCTTTAGAAAACTCTTGTACTTTGTAACACTAAACAACACCAATAATAAAAACAAAGAAAAAAGTTTGCCCATTTTCCACTGATCAAAAAAATTCCTGTTTTCCTTCCCCTGCCACAAGTTCNAATTCTGAATGGTGATTCAATTTATCAGTCACATCAATCTTTAGAAAACTCTTGTACTTTGTAACACTAAACAACACCAATAATAAAAACAAAGAAAAAAGTTTGCCCATTTTCCACTGATCAAAAAAATTCCTATTTTCCTTCCCCTGCCACAAGTTCCTCTGGTATGTATGTGGCAGATAATCTATTAAGATATGACTTTATATCTTGTTCCTGCTACTGCAATAGGATCTAGGAAAAATAAGGCAAATTTAGCTCCCTTTCTTCTAGATAAGACAGTCTTGAGTTTTGTGTTTAGGGTGCCCAGAAATATTAGATTTAGGAATTGAAAACAGAAATTGCCAGAAACTTGGGGAAAGAAAAAACAACAAAAACAACTATCCAGGCTTTGGAGTTTGTTAGCTTTGAGTTTAGATAGTTAAAATGACCTGGAAATTAAGAGAGACTGGAGAAGTGCTACAGAGCCTGCCTCTGCCCTCCCCTATCCTACTGATTGTCCATGATGTCTGGTGGGATGGTCGGAGAGGCTGGAGCCTGAGTACAAGTGAGGCAGGGGTAGATGCNAAATAGAAATTGCCAGAAACTTGGGGAAAGAAAAAACAACAAAAACCACTATCCAGGCTTTGGAGTTTGTTACTAGCCAAAGAGATGGATGTGGCTTTGAGTTTAGATGGTTAAAATGACCTGGAAATTAAGAGAGACTGGAGAGGTGCTACAGAGCCTGCCTCCGCCCTCCCCTATCCTGCTGATTGTCCATGATGTCTGGTGGGATGGTCGGGGAGGCTGGAACCTGAGTACAAGTGAGGCAGGGGGTAGATGCCCCCTCTCCCCCAACAAGGTAAGCATTAGAAGTTGATTCCTTATGGACAGAAACTCCAAAAATTCAAATAGCAGGGTAATCGAGAGAGGAGGCTGGGCTGTGCCCAGATAAGAGACTACGTATTTGTCATTCTCAAAGTCAAGGAGCCTTTCTTGACTAGTAAATTCCTTGCAGGTCAAAAGAAGAGTGATGCTAAGTCTACCCATAGGCCTTGTTGCTGGAATCCACCCTGGCTGAGAGATTTGTGTGCACACACTTGGTGTTGGAGAAGACTCTGGAGGGTCCCCTGGACAGCAAGGAGATCAAACCAGTCAATCCTAAAGGAAATCAGTCCTGAATATTCATTGGCAGGACTAATGCTGAAACTGAAGCTCCAAAACGTTGGCCAAGAACTGACTCCTTGGAAAAGATCCTGATGCTAGGAAAGACTGATGGCAGGAGGAGAAAGGGGTGGCAGAGGGTGAGATGGTTGGATAGCATCACTGACTCAATGGACATGAGTTTGAGCAAGCTCTGAGAGCTAGTGAAAGATAGGGAAATCTGCTGTGCTGCACTCCATGGGGTTGCAAAGAGTCAGACACAACTTCACGGCTGAACAACAACAACATAGTAGGATCCTGAGATGTACCAAATACAGATTCAGAACCAGACAAATCAAAAGGATTGGCCAAAGGAAACCCAGAAGAAATGTCCCGATAAGTGATTTAAACTACCACGAGGGTGTGACTCTCTGAGTACCCCTCTATGTCTATCCACACATACTGCATTTTATTTCTTCCTAACAAATACTTTACTCATTTCACTACTTCCTGTCTTTGTGGGAATTCTTTTCTGCAAAGCCAAAGGGCCAGAGCCATGTCACTGACAATGGCTCTAGTGACTAGGATTTAGCGCTCTCACTGCTGAGGCCTGACCTCAATTTCTGGCTCAGAAGGGAAAGCCTGCTTTGAGCCACTGTAGGCCAAGGGCACTGGAGATCACAAGGAAATTGACTGACGTGAAGAATGATGCCTACTCCCACATCCAGTAGATGGNCTCTAAACATCATTGTGGTTGAATTTGGTAATGGGACCTTTAAGGAAGTAATTAAGGTTGAATGAGGTCATAAGGGAGGGTCCTGATTCAGTAGGATTAGTGTTCTAGCAAGTAATCTAGTACTTCTTTTAAAGCTTTATGAGCTCTGTCTTCCTGTAAACGTATGGAGGAAAAACCATGTAAGACATAGTGAGAAGATGACCCTCTACAAGTCAGGAAGAAAGTCCTCACTGGAAACTGTGTCAACTGGAACCTAGATCTTGGACATCTGGCTTCTACGACTAAGAGAAAATAGCTTTGTTTTGTTTAAACCACCATCTATGGTATTTTATTATGGCAGCCCAAGCACACTAATATGAAGAAGGCAATGGCATCTCACTCCAATACTCTTGCCTGGAAAATCCCATGGACGGAGGAGCCTGGAAGGCTATAGTCCATGGGGTCACTGAGGGTCGGACATGACTGAGCGACTTCACTTTCACTTTTCATTTTCATGCATTGGAGAAGGAAATGGCAGCCCACTCCAGTGTTCTTGCCTGGAGAATCCCAGGGACAGGGGAGCCTGGTGGGCTGCTGTCTATGGGGTCGCACAGAATCGGACACGACTGACGCGACTTAGCAGCAGCAGCAGCAGACTAATATACCTTTGGAGGAGTGTTGGTGGCTATAAAGACATGAAAATATTATTTTTGTGTCAAAATCACTAATTACTATGCCAAAGCCTTTTATTGGAGTTTATCACCAGAATCTTAATTGGAGGGAAATTTCAGGAAATGGGGTGGACTTTACATGAATTGTTTTTTCTAGATGAAAAAAGTAGATTAGTGCCATCTATAAGGCAACGGCACCCCACTCCAGTACTCTTGCCTGGAAAATCCCATGGACGGAGGAGCCTGGTAGGCTGCAGTCCATGGGGTCGCTGAGAGTTGGACACGACTCAGTGACTTCACTTTCATTTTTCACTTTCATGCACTGGAGAAGGAAATGGCAACCCACTCCAGTGTTCTTGCTTGGAGAATCCCAGGGATGGCGGAGCCTGGTGGGCTGCCGTCTATGGGGTTGCACAGAGTTGGACACGACTGAAGCAACTTAGCATAAGTTAACTATTAAACCAGGTTAGAATATTACAGAGAGAAAATGGCTATGCAGACTCATGGGAAGCTGTGGGCAGAATTATTCCCCATGGCAGGGTGGAGATAGGTTTGGTAGGCCAAGAGGACTTTTTTAAATAAAAAAGCAATTAATATATTTTGTTCATGCTTAAAGTAATATCATCTAGCCAAGCTTCTTAATTTACTTTATTTTGTGCCTTGAGATTTTGCACTTTTTTTTTTTAAGAATATTTATTTAGTTTTGACTGTGCTGGGCCTTCACTGCCGTGCAGGCTTTTCTCTAGCTGTGGCGAATGGGGCTACTGTCTAGCCGCGGTGCACCAGCTTCTCTTTGTAGTGGCTTCTCTTGTTGCATAGAGTAGTCTGTAGGTTGCGTGGGCTTCAGCAGTTGTAGCACACAGGCTTAGTTACCCTGAGGCATGTGGGATCTTCCAGGACCAGGGACTGAACCTGTGTCTCCTCTATTGGCAGATGGATTCTTTACCACTGAGCCACCAGGGAAGACTTTAGTTTACTTTAAATCTACTAGTCCTTCAACCTTCTCTTAACATATTATATACTCTTTGTTCTTAACAAATCTGATTTTCCAATCTTTTGGGGCTGTCAGGATAAATTAAAGTCTGAAAAGCCCCAAATGCTAGGACAGATTACTGGGATCAGTAGTTCTTTCTGTTCTTTTGAAGACCCTCCCAACCATGAGTTTTGCAAAGATAATAACAGTGGAGAAAGGGCTGATGAGCAGAAAGAAATTGCTTAGGTCTGTGCATTCCTGTGGTGTTTACATTCTGGATCCCTGCCTGGAGGTGAATCCAAAAATTCAAAATATTGCAAAAGTATATGAAACTGCAGCCAATATTCTTGCAGCTCAGCTACTGAAAACATAAAACGTTATGACTCAAGTGGTTGAGGGTTGGACTAGTCATAGGTGATCAATCGATTAAAAGCTGTATCCCAGATATAGCTCAACTTGACTCTCTGAAAGAAATACTAATGATAATCTCCTTATCCTAACTTCCAGATAGATAAAAGGGCTTGTATTTGCTGGAAAATGAAATGAAGTAAAACAAAACTAAATATTATACTTTGGTCACCACTGTTCTTTTATATACACTATTTGGAATATAACAAAAGAATTATGAAGCACACTAAGAAACAGGAAAATGGAATATATAGTCAAAAGAAAAATTAGTCAATAGAAACAGACCCATAGATTACTCAGTTATGGGCATTAATAGAACTTTAAAACACTAATACACATATGTTTTTAAAATTTGCAGGAAAAGATGGATTTAATGATTAAAAAGATTGGGTATTTCAGAAGAGATATGGAAAACTCTAAAAAAAAAAAAATAGAACTTCTAGAACTGGAAAATATAGCATCTGAATCAAACACTCATTAGATGGGCTTAACATTAGATTGAACACCATCAAAGTGAGGCTCAGTTCAGTTCAATTGCTCAGTCATGTCCAACTCTTTGCAACCCCATGAACCGCAGCATGCCAGGCCTCCCTGTCCATCACTAACTCCTGGAGTTCACCCAAACCCATGTCCTTTGAGTCGGTGATGCCATCCAACCATCTCATCCTCTGTGGTCCCTTCTCCTTCTGCCCTCAATCTTTCCCAGCATCAGAGTCTTTTCAAATGAGTCAGCTCTTTGCATCAGCTGGCCAAAATATTGGAGTTTCAGCTTCAGCATCAGTCCTACCAGTGAACACCCAGGACTGATCTCCTTTAGGATAGACTGGTTGGATCTCCTTGTAGTCCGAGGGATCCTCAAGAGTCTCAGTGTACCTGAAGAAAGACAACCCATGTATTTATATTAATGTCAGACAGTATAGGCAAGAAGCATTACCGAATGAAAGAAAGACGTTTCATAATGATGAAAGGGAAAATCTTTAAGAGACAATAATGCTGAATGTATATGAACCTCAAAATATATGAAGCAAGAATGAATAGAAATAAAGCGAGAAATAGACAATCACAAGCATATTTGGAGATCTTAACACACTCCTTCCTCAGGAACTGGTAGATTAAGTAGACAAAAAATGAGAAAGGACATAGAAAATCTGAACCACTCTCTCTAACTTAATTTAAATTTACATAACGCTACATTAAACAACTCCAGAATACTCCTTCTTTTCAAGTGGATTTAGAATATTCACCAAGATAGAACTCATGCCAAACCATAGAAAGAAGTCTGAATAAATTCAAAAGACAGAAATTATACAGAGTATGCTCTTAGAATACAATAGAAAATCACAACAAAAAATATCAAGAAAAATCACCAAATATTTAGAAATGAGAAATGGTTCAAAGAAGGAATCACAGGAAAAAGATACAAGATTTTGAACTGAATTATAACAAATACACATATCAGAATTTGTGAAATTGAAAGACACGTGTTCCTTGGAGCAACCTAGACAGCATTTTAAAAACCTGAGACATTACTTTACCAACAAAGGTCCATCTAGTCAAAGCTGTGGTTTTTCTATTAGTCATGTATGGGTGTGAGAGTTGGACTATAAAGAAAGCTATGCACTGAAGAACTGATGCTTTTGAACTGTGGTATTGGAAGAGACTCTTGAGAGTCCCTTGGACTGCAAAGAGATCCAACAAGTCCATCCTAAAGGAAATCAGTCCTGAATATTTATTGGAAAGACTGATGCTGAAGCTGAAGCTCCAATACTTTGGCTACCTGATGTGAAGAACTGACTCACTGGAAAAGACCCTGATGCTGGGAAAGATTGAAGGCAGGAGGAGAAGGGGCTGACAGAGGAGGAGATGGTTGGATGGCATCACCAACTCGATGGACATGAGTTTGAGTAAGCTCTGGGATTTGGTGATGGACAGGTGCTGTAGTCCATGGGATGCAGAGTTGGACACAGCTGGGTGACTGAACTAACTGAAAGATAATTTTATATTTGTAAAGGCTTGCATTACAAAATAAAGAAGGTTTAAAAATCAGTGCTCTCATCTTCCACCTTCAAGAGCTACTAAAAGAAATGGAAATTAAACATAAATAGAAGGAAAAAAACCCAGAAATCAATGAAATAAAAAAAAGAAAGTCAACAAGGCTAAAAGTTGGTTCATTGAAACAATTGATAATATTGATAAGCCTTTAACAAAAGACAGAAAAGGCAAATTATTACTGTTAGGAGTGAAATAGAAGTCTTCTTAGGGACCCTGTAGACATAAAAATGGTAACAAGTGAGTATCATAGCCTGTTATGCCAGTAAATCCAGTGACTTAGATGAAGTGAGCAAACTCCTGTATAAGAAGAATTAGCAAAAAGAAACAGAAAATCCCACAAAGAAAATCTCAGGCCTAGATGATTTCACTGGTGAATTTTCCCAAATATTTAAGAAAGAAGTAATACATCCCCTGGAGGAGGAAATGGTAACCTGCTCCAGTATTCTTGCCTGGAAAATTTCATGGACAGAAGAGCCTGGCAGGCTACAGTCTGTGGGATCACACAGAGTAAGGCATGGCTAAGTGACTGAGCACACACAAACATGAATAATACCAATTTTACACAAACCAGATCAACATTAGAGGTTGCTATTATTGCCATCAATATGATTTTCTTAAGTCTATTTCCTCAGTTTTTAGCATCTATCTTAAAGCAAACAGAACAGGACTTTTTATAGTCTTCTAGAAAAAGTCTTAATTCAACAGGAAGTTATTTTGTAAGTTTTTGTTTTTTCCTATCTGTGTTCTTTGACTTCGTGATATTTTGTGTTTGCAAAACACTCTACATTGCTGTTGCCTCTGACTTTAATCTTTTCTAACCTTTTTGTACAAAACCAATTATTCCTCTGGGACTTGAGAAGAAGGTCTGCCAACCGGTGTGATCAAAAAATTTTCAGAGTCCTATCACAACTGGTTTTCTGGTGTCTTTTAATAACAAGTGAAACTTTGTTTACTTGTTTCTTCAGTTCTTTTGTATAAGCATTTTCTGCAGAATGACAAAGAGTTGTTCAGATCAAGTGTTTCCTGCTTTCATTTTGTTTCATATAATGGGCTGAGATTAAAATTTGTACAGTAAATGGAAAATTTGTGAACAATCACAATAATGGCTGGAAGAAGCTTTTTTTCCCTGCCCTTCTTCAGAAATACTAAGAGGCAGTTAGACTAAATCCTTCAGAAGCGTTCTTTATTGCTGCTATTTGATGTAGTTCCAGCCACATCAAACACACGAGGCATCCACACTTCTCTGACTTGAAATGACTGAGGCTGAATTTTTGAGACCCTAGGAAACTGGTGGTAATGACCAAGGAGTAGTCCCAGTAAGAGTGCCTGACCTGAGTGCCTAATCATTCGTAACTGACTAAATAAGGAGGGCTCTGTTCCACTGGACACTCCTTCTCCCTATCTGTTCCTAGTTGTTTTTTTTAACTTGATTTCCTGAGTAGCCGAAAACTGATTTTTATAGACTGCAGATAAAGGACAATTTCTGAAGGGCTGTGATATTCCACTATATTAGAGTACAGATTAAGCTGCTATAGCAGAGACTTTAAAATGCAGCAGCTTTATTTTTTATGAGTTAGTTTACTCTTTGGCTGCACGGGGCCTTTGCTGCTGCAAGAAGGTTTTCTCTAGTTGGGGCAGTTGGAGGCCACTCTTGGTCGTGGTCTGTGGGCTTCTCATTGTGGTGGCTTCTCTTGTTGCGGAGCATGGGCTCTAAGGCGTGCGGGCTCCGTGGTGGTGGGGGCAGGGGCTTAATTGCCCCAAGGCATGTGGAATCTTCCCAGAACAGAGACCTAGCGCGTGTCCCTTGCATTGGCAGGTGGATTCTTAACGACTAGCCCACCAGGAAAGTCTGACAGTAACTTTAATAGTTTTTTTTTTTTTTTTCTCTCTCTCTTTGTGTAACAGTCAGGAGGTAGGTTGGAAATCCATGGCAAATGAGTGGCTACACAAAGTCAGCCTTTGTCTTATTTCTTCATCATCCCCACTTTGGGAGGCCATGTATAGAATTTAGGAAATATGTTGAACTTGGATGGAAAATGGTATCTTTCATTCACCTCTAAATAAGATTTAGTATTAGTATTCTAGTATTCCTTTCACTTTTGAAGGTAGATAACAACCAATAAGGATAATTTCAGTACCTATGACTTTTTCACCAATAGTAATTAAGGTTAATTTTATATCATATAATTTATTGCAAATATCTTAATATTATACCACATCACTACTAATGGCAGACCTGTCTTTACAGCTTGTTATTTAGTGGGCTAGTAAACATATTATATTAATGCCTCTAAACATATTTTGAGAAGTACATTTTAACAAATTTCCCTTTTTAACTTTTATATATTTTAATTTATGCATTTATAAACATTAAGAAGAATGCCATAGGTTTTACCAGACTGCCTAAGAGATCCACAGTACAAAACTGCTTAACATCTCTGCTCTGAGATGCTTCCCTGGTCCTCATGTTAGAATCTTGCTTATCTGATCCATGTCAACCCATTCTAGTAAGAAGGAAGGGAGAAAGAAGTGGGGTCAAGCATTTTCCTTATAAGAAAGCATCCCAGAAGTTGCAAGCATCCCTTCTGCTCATATTACGCTAGTGGTAATATGATCAAAAGGCCACATCTAGCTGCAAGAGATACAGGGACTGTAATATCTAGAGGCCATGTGCAGTGCTAAACATGATGATAATGGTGGAATGCTTTAGTGATAAGATGAAGGAAGGGGGATATGTTCAGTGTGTAGCTGACAATCTCTCAGTTCAGTTACGTTTAGTCACTCAGTCATGACCGACTGTTTGCAACCCCATGGACTGCAGCACACCAGGCTTCCCTGTCCATCACCAACTCCCAGAGTTTACTCAAACTCATGCNAACCCACTCCAGTTCTCTTGCCTTTAAAATCCCATGGACGGAGGAGCTTGGTGCAGGCTACTATCCATGGGGTCGCAGAGTTGGGCATGACTGAGCGACTTCACTTCATAAAGGAATGGACTTAATTTTTTTAAAAAATTGAAGTATAGTTGATTTACAACATTGTGTAAGTTTCAGATGTACGTAATAGTGGCTCAGGTGTTTTTGTTGATTATATTCCATTATAGGTTATTATAGCATATCGAGTATAATTCCCAGGGCTTTTCTGGTGGCTCAGTGGTAAAGAATCCACCTGCAATGCAGGAAACCTGGGTTTGATCCCTGGGTCAGGAATATCCTCTGGAGAAGGAAGTGGAAACACACTCTAGTATTCTTGCATAGTAAATCCTAATTGCTGATCTATTTTATATATAGTGGTTTGTATCCGTTAATCCCATACCCCTAACTTGTCCCCTCCCCTCCCTTCCCGTTTGGTAAACATAAGTCTGTTTTCTATGTCTGTGAGTCTATTTATTTTGCATATAAGCTTATTTGTATCATCTTCTAAGATTCCACATATAGGTGATAATAGTATTTGTCTTTGTCTGACTTATTTTCACTAAGCATAATATTCTCTAGGTCTGTCCACATCACTGTAAATGGCAGAATTTCATCCTTTTTTATGACTGAGTAATATTTCATTATACATACAATAAGCAAACCTAACTCAAGCCTTTTTCAACAATTAGATTATGGTTAAGAGAGTAGGCTTTGGAGTAAGACTGCTTGGGTTTGAATTCTGGTTATAACCTTCTAGTCTTGAATAAGCTATTTATTACTGGTGTTTCAGTTTCTTCATTTCAATTAAATAAAAGCACTAAATTAAATTAATAAATGTAAAACACATAGAAAAGTGGCTCCTGGCAAGTTTCAGACAAGTCATAACTACTATTTGTTAATATTATGTTAGTAAAACTAACATCCCAAACCTAAATATATTTGCAGACGTGCACCAGGTAAAAATTCCCTGATGGTGATAGTAGTAAAGAACTTGCCTGCCAATGCAGGAGGCGTAAGAGACATGGGTTCAGTCCCTGGGTTAGGAAGACCTCCTGGAGAAGGGCATGGCAACCCACTCTAGTATTCTTGTCTGGGGAATCCCATGGACAGAGGAGCCTGGTGGGCTACAGTCCATAGGTCTCAAAGAGTTGGACATGACTGAAGCGACTTAGCATGCAGCCTGCTCCAGATAAAAGGAAATAATAAGATTCTTTACTTTGTTGTAGTTCCATTCAATTAGTGTTTGAAATCATTATGTTCAAACTGTGCCATTGTCTCTACAAAATTATGTGTGCTTATGAGTCATGGGACTCTAATCTGAAACTCTGAGCTAAATGCAAATGTAGTCACTTTAATTGTACAACAAACCTACAAAATATTTAAGTGTAAATTATGATGATGACTAAACACAGAGAAGCTGCAGTTACCAAAACCTGCATCTAAACTGACTCTACAAGATGAACAATAGGACAGCGGTATAAAGAATGCTGGGAGGACCAGGCTGCTAATTAGATCTACTCTGTTTCAATGCTGTCCCAGCTGTACTGGCCAGAAAGTAGTCGAACATTAGCCTGTGGCTTTTGGGGGTGATTTACAGTCTTTCAGCGCAGGGGTGGTATAAACACTCTGGAACACCCCAGGCTGCTGTAGTTGTAATCCCTTAAACTAATAAATGAAGGAGAGAAAAAGAAGCCCAGACTGTAACTGGAGGAAAAGAGAGGAAGAAAGAGAAAACTGGAGGAAGAGTAATTTTCATGAAATGTCTTCTTTAGGCCAGATATTTTCCAAGAACTTTCAAATGTTATTCTTACATCAACCCTGTTGGAAAGTATTCCTGTCCCCACTGATAACAGACATCCTTGGCTGCCTATGTAACAACTGTTTCTCTCCTTTTTTTCCTTGCTGGTAGAGTGTCACTTCTTTGGCATGTTTATCTCCTTCATGTGACTGAGGTCCTTCTGTGTCCTATCCCTCAGTAATGAGGGTAAGTCTGGGAGGTCATTGCTTTACATTATCCTTAACAGGAATTGTTTAGACATGAAGAAAAGATAAAATCCTAGTCAATGAAACGTGGTGACAAAGCTGCTGAGCAAAGATTCTGAGCAAGATCTCTTTATTCTTTAAATGAGACCCCTGAAGGAGACAGGCCTCTTGCTGCTGTGCATGTTTGCATCTGGATGGGTTGCAAATAAGTGTAGGAATTGTCTTGAGGTCGGAAGAGGAGCTAGCCTAACTGGGAGATTGGGATCGACATAAAGACACTATTGATACTATGCATAAAATAGATGACAACCCACTCTAGTATTCTTGCCTAGAGAAGCTCCTCGGGCAGCAAGCAGATCAAACCAGTCAATGCTAAAGGAGATCAATTCTGAATATTCATTGCAAGGATTGATGCTGAGTTTGAAGCTCCAATACTTTGGCCACCTGATGTGAAGAGTTGACTCATTGGGAAAAGACCCCGATGTTGGGAATTATTGAGGGCAGGAGGAAAATGGGCGAATGATGGTTGGATGGCATCATTGACTTAATGGACCTGAGTTTGAGCCAACTCCAGGAGATAGTGAAGGACAGGGAAGCCTGGTGTGCTGCAGTCCATGGAGTCACACTCAGATACAACTGAATAACAACAATAAAACAGATAACTAATGGAAACCTACTGTACAGCACAGGCAACCCCACTCAGTACTCCATGGTGACATAAATGGGAATCCCCAAAAGAAAGGATATATATATATCCGTGTAGCTGATCCACTTTGCTTTACAGTGGAAACTAACACAACATTGTAAAGCAACTATATGGGCAGTGCTCAGTCGTGTCTGACTCTCTGTGACCCCATGGGCTGCAAACTGCCAGGCTCCTCTGTCCATGGGATTGTCCAGGCAAGAATACTGGAGTGGGTTGCTATTTCCTCCTCCAAGAACTATGCTCCAGTAAAGCAACTGTACTCCAATAAAAGTTTTAAAGAAAAAAGGAAAATACACAGAAAATAAAAGAGAGAGACAGCAAGCAGCTAGCCTGAGGACAAAACAGATACACTGAAGCACCCCCTATCTTTGGACTTTAGTGCGTGATTGTAAACAGCCTCATTGTTTAATCTTCTTTGAGATGGGATCTGTTACACATAGACAAAAAGATTTAGCTGATGCACCATTTTTCATATTACGAGAAAACTGAGGTACAGGAAGGTAAAGAGACATATGTGTGCATCATAAGGAATAGAGAGAACGGGCTATGCTTTCTGGTATGGAGATAAGATGTGTCTCTCCTAAACAGCACTGCCCTCTCCTGCAACACACTCATACTCCAATCTGACAATTTCTTACTCTGAAATGTCAGCTGAGTCCATTTTCACTTAATGTAGTTACTGACATATCAGTCCTTCACTCTTGTTTTGGTGATGATTTCAACTTGTTCCACTTTTCCCACATTTCTTTTTAATATTTTTTCTTAGAAAAGCAGACATCTCTATCCTCCCCCAACAAGATGAGAAGTATACATATGCTGATGCTTTTAAAACTCTCCCCCTAACTTTCTCTACCCTGATCTCATCATTTTGGTAATATCTAGAAATTTAATTATGGATTATTATGTGTGTGTGTGTATATATATATATATATATGTATATTTCTTTTTCTCTTCTTCAAATTTTACTATTTTCAAATAATAAAAACTCCAACAAGATACTTTATTCACCTATCTATGTTGCTATAATTTTGTCTTATATTTAAAATTTATAATATTTCTTATTCTGAAGTCAATCAATGTGACCTAATGTTCTCACCTGCATGTTAAAATTTGTGTATAGTGGTTGTCCTGTTACAAATTAAAAATGCCTTCTAAAATTTGTGCTGAATCAAGCATTTGTGTGCTGTTTAAAGTCTTCAGTAGAATACATTTTTTTTCTTCACTAAGATATTTAAATACATTTAGTTCATATATCTCATACAGCATCTCTTGGATTTTCCTTCTTTTTAAAATACTTCATCCCAAACACTTCTTCAATGTGAGTCTTAATGTGACCATTCTTCTGAGACCTTGAGTGGCTGAATGTATTTTTATCTTGCCCACATATCTAAATGACAGGAAGTGCTAGGATCTTTTCTTTCAATTAAAAAAAATTGATTTCTCATTCTATTTTCTATGTATCTTCATCTGTTTTTCATATTTCCTATATCTTTTCTCTTTAGGTTTAATTTTGATAATTTATTCAGTTTTGTTTTCCAAATCATTTTTCAGTGGCCATGACTTATTTGCTATTGAAACTTTTTATTGAATTTTTAATTTCAATTATGGTATTTCTCAACTCCAGAAGTTCTATTTTATTCTTTTTAAAATCTGCTTTCTGTTTAATCACAATATCCAAACTCTCTTCTATTTATTGAAATATATTCAACATACTATTTCACATTGTGATTCTCATGATTCTGGTATTTGAAGTCATTGAGGATCTGATTCTGCTGTTTGATTTCTTTTGGCTTTTGCTCATCGTTTCTTGTGTGTGTGTGTGTTTAATTGAGGGCTGCTCATTTTTCTAGGATGAAATGTCTATAGCTTTTTCAAAGGGAATTTGCATTTGTTTCTGTCTCATACTTGAGAGTGCTAAGAACCTGGTCCCCTATCAACTAAACTCCTACTCTGAGGTCCTTTAGACCATTCAGTTAGTATAAATTTGGCTTCAGTTATACATGAAGAAAAGTCTTTCCCAGTGGTTCAGTGGAAAAGAACCTTCCTGCAATGAAGGAGATGTGGGTTAGGTCCCTGGATCAGGAAGATCCTTTGGAGAAGGAAATGGCAATCCACTTCAGTATTCTTGCCTGGAAAATCCCATGGACAGAGAAGTCTGGGGATCTATGATCCATGGGGTCGCAAAAGAGTTGAATACAACTGAGTGACTAAACAATAATATATGAATCTAAAGAGGAAAGTCTTATTTTTCCCCTCTCTATTCAATGTTTGAAGGCAATTTTCCCTTAAGTGCTTTGGAGTGATG
Source organism: Neotragus pygmaeus (assembly GCA_006410875.1). NCBI lineage: Eukaryota > Metazoa > Chordata > Mammalia > Artiodactyla > Bovidae > Neotragus > Neotragus pygmaeus. The sequence continues at coordinate 962,546 of SJYV01048268.1, read as the reverse complement.
TTTATGATTTACATTTTATCCTTATGCTGAGAGTGAGGGCCTTTGGGATCCTTGCTTTGTCAATAGGTTTCCCAATATATGATCTACCTTGGGAGGGTCTAGGACTTGTTTCCTAAACCCTATTGAGGCTTTGGCAGCTGATGGTCAAGACTTACTGATTTGGTAAATTTTCAGAGTGAAAGATGTTCCTTATGTTTCTGGATTCCCACTTTTACCTTGTTTTTGGCTGAAGTATTACTTATTTTCTTGCTAGTTCATGGATACTTTGCAGATGTTTCCAGTTTTTTCCCCAGTGTTTTTTTATTTAAATAAGAGAAGTGAAAGTTTGGGCAATACGTTAAAATTTCTGTTGATGATATTATATAAGTGTGCTTATAGAGGACCTCTGAAGAGTTAGTCTCTCTCCCCCCGCTTAATTTGGATTTAAGATGTCCTAGTCCTGAAAATTGTTGATTACTCTTAGGGCATGTGTATCTTTTGGTTGGAACAATTACTCATGTAGAGTCCTGGTTCTCTTTTCAAATTAAACTGATGAGAATGAAAAGAAACTGTGTTGATCTTAGTATGGAGCTGACTGGACCATTTTGTTGGTGCTCTGTGCCCAGCATATTAGTCAGAGTTCTCCAGAGAAACAGAACCAGTAGGATATGTGTGAATATATATGTACATACATATATAGTATTGGTAATTGGCTTATGCAATTGTGGAGAGACTAACAAGTCCCATAGTCTGCAAGCTGAAAACCCATGAAAGCTGGTGATGTGGTCTCTCTGAGCCCACAGGCCTGAGAACCAGGGTGTTCTCGGTGAAGATCCCAGTCCAAGGGTTAGAGAACATGAGATAAGATATCCTAACTGAATTATTGAGGCAGGAAAAAGGGGGAAAATGCAGCTAATTCCTCCTTTTCCACATTTTGTTCTGTTTAGGCCCTCAACGGATTGAATAATGACCATCTACTTTGGGGAGGACAATTTACTGCGTCCATTGATTCAAATGTTGACCTTATGGCAACTGGACTTGGCATGGTGATCATTTTGAAAAGTATAGAAATACTGGATCATTACAGTATATAACAGGAACTAAAATGTTGTTAATGTGCTAGGTCAACTATACTTCAAAAAACAAACAAGCAAACTCATAGAAAAATATCAGATTTATGGTTTCCCAGTGGTGGGAAATGGAGGGAGGGGAAATGGAATGAAGGCAGTCACAAAGTATAAACTTCAGTTATAAGATAAACAAGTATTAGGGATGTAATGCACAACATGAAAAATACAGTTAACACAGCTCTATGTTATATATGAAAGTTGTTGAGAGTAAATCCTAGGAGTTCTCATCATAAGGAAGACTTTTTTTCTCTTTAATTTTGTATCTCTATGATGATGAGTGTTCACTAATGTATTGTGGTAGTCATTTCATGATGTGTCTAAGTCAATTCATTAGGCTGTTTACCTTAAACTTGTACAGTGCTGTATGTCAATTATACCTCAATAAACCTGGAAGGAACCCCCCCACCCCCACCGCCACAAATGCTCATCTCATCCAGAAACACCCTCACAGACAAACCCGGAAATAATGTTAATCTGAGCCCCCTGTGGCCAGTCAAGTTGACACATAAAATTAATCATCACACATAATGATGTTTAAAATAGGTAACCCAGACTTTAGGAATTGTACTGGCTTATCGTGAAAGTCTTTTTCTGGACTTAACAGTAAGATGATATCCTTCTTAATATTGGGGGCAAGACTGTAATAAAAAGGAATGGTTGTTCCCATTCATTCCTTCTAGAATAGAAAAAGAGGTGGGTGTTTTGACTTGGGGAGGGAAGGTCACCCCAGCCTGTCAGTTTTCAGAAAGAGGACTGGGAAGAATTGAGCTAAGACTCAGAGAAAAGGAGAAGTGGCAGGTTCTTAATGCTCAGAGTTTTTGCTTCTGATGTTGTTTTTAATGTAGCTAGCAATAATTACAGTTGTTGATATTTTGTTAATACTCAAGTTATTTATATATCTAATAAAAGTTGAAAATGTATATAATAATTTTTAAAATTCTATGTAAACTTTAATTTACTCTAAAATATCAGCAATATAATTTAAATCATTTTTTTTTTTGCTGCCATACTGTTATTTCTTCCTTCTTAGGATTATCACTATACTTATTTTGATATCTTCTTTAAGCTTCAGTAATATTATTTTGATACATTTCTGGAACCTCAATTATCTTAGCAGAGCCTGAACAGTTAAGCTGTGGATCCCGTCTCTGTTTCAGAAGGATTTGTGAACTTGGGTTGGAAAANTGGCAGTCCAGTGGTTAAAACTTGGCCTTCCAATATAGGGGTTGTGGGAAAACACAAAACAGAAACAATATTGTAACAAATTCAATAAAGACTTTTATAAAAATGGTCCACATCAAAAGAAATCTTTGAAACTAGAGTGCTTCTGTTTTTTCTTCAGATAAAGCTTAGCATTCTTTTAAAATCCTTGGAAGACTTCATTTCTCTACCTGTATTCTTGCCTGGGAAATCCCATGGAGGGAGGAGCCTGGCAGGCTACAGTCCATGGGGTCACAAAAGGGTCATACATGACGTCAGACACGACTTAGAAACTAAACAACAACCATAAATTTTCACATCACTTCTATAAAGCATGGAGAGATCTGAACACTTTTTGAGTTGATGAGGATTTATTGGTTAAGATTTTTGATCATAAGTAAGGAAGCCAATTCTTGTTAACCTAAAAGAGGGGGAAAAAAGACTGAAAGGATATAGGGTAACTCACACCATCAGATGGCTTCTTGCCATCAAACAACTGTTGAATTTTACACTAGGTGGGAGAAACTGTATTCTCCAGTGTCATAATAGTGTTTTGAATCCATAGCAATGAAATCTTTGACTTGGGTTACCTGTTAAATCCCTGTTTGGCTAAACATTAAGGCTGGAAAATCATCAATTACAAATGAGAAGGGGCTTGAGTAAGACATAAAAATAAATAGAAAAGGAGCAGTTGGACAGGCATGAGGCAAAGCTCTCCAGAGCTCAGGCTGCTGGCTTCTATGTAGTAGCCAACTCTGGTCTGTAAAATCCAGTAATCAATTGTATGAGACTTGGAGGAAATACCAGGCCAAGGATTCATCAATGCCATGTGTATATTGCCACGCAATAGTCAACGGTTTAGGAATTGTGTGAGGCTGCTTTCTGGCTGGACTGATTTATGGATTTTAAAATGCTTTTTGTTTAAGCAGGAATATTCAAGGGGGAAAGGTCCATCTTTTTTTATTTCCCCTTGTGATGACGGACTCAGAGAGGCTATGAAGTTGGTGGATTTGGTAGATACGACTTTTACCCTCTTTACTTTTCCAACAGCTACGCTCAAGATAAAGCACTCTGCAATCCGAGCAATAGAACCGGGGAGACACACACTTTCTCTGGCAGGAACAACTTCTAGGCTTTTTCAAAGTTGCCAAAGATCATGGGAAGAAGGGAACATGAGAGAATAGTGGAACTATCCAAGCGTATTTTGAAAGAGTCACAAAATTCAGCATGAAAGGAAATAAATATGAGAGATGACAATGAAGGAGAAAATGAATTCCAGAATCCCTGTACTACTCACTGAACTGAAACTGGTCTGCAGTCTTGAAGCTAATGAATAGAGGGTTATCTAGAAAGTCAGGCCATTTTATGATTTTAGATCTACTGCCTATAGAAATTATTATTATAGAATTTGAGTTTGAATTATATTATCTCCTATTTCTCTCCATAAAGTCAGCTGCTGCGACTGTGATAGGGAACAGGGAAAAGGAGGGAAGTATAACAATGTGGCTTCTTTAAAACTGTCTTGTTTATTGAAACATGTTGATGGAAGCCACGTTAGAGACTTTTTAGCCTACCAGTCCTATGATTGCGGTCCAGAGAGAATAAACGACTTGTCTGAAGTCACACAGTTAAAGATGAATGGAGCAGGGCTTTTGGATTCTGTGTAGGCTGTAGGAAGCTGGGAAGAAAATTGTTCTCACTCTGCTGCTGCTGTTGCTGCTCAGTCTAACAACCATAAAAATATTGCCACTATGCAAATTCATAATTTTCTTGAACGTTTCAGAGTACTCAGAGCTATAGGACAATTTCAAATGGTCTTAGATTAACAATGATCTGAATGTTGACTTCCAGTAATATTTGACACAGTGGTTACTTCTTTTCCGTGATGAACTTTTTTCACTTGGTTTCAAGGGCCCAACACTTTATTTCCTTTGTTCTTCACTGGCTGCCGCTTCTCAATTTCCTTCAGAGATCCCTACTTTTCTTCTAACCCATAATGTTGGAGTCGTATAGGACTCACCCCTGGTCTCTTCTCCCCTCTACAGTCGCTGCATTGGTGAGCTCATCCAGTCTCATGGCTTTAAATACCACTTCTGTTCTGGTGACTCTCATATTTATATCTTCAACTCAGCTTCCTTCTTGAGCTCCAGACTTATATATTCATTGATGTATTGTCACATCTTCCTAAATGTCTAGTGAGCATTTCAAACTTTATATGCCTCAACTTTAACTCTATTGTCTCTCCCCACAAGACTGCTCCTCTTGGCGCCTTCCAATGTCAGTTGTAGCAGTTCCATTCTTCCAGTTTCTCAGGCCGAAAACCTTGGCGTCATCCCTGATGTCACCCTTTCTCTCATATTCCAAATCCTAATCATCAGGAAATCCAACTGACTACCCTAGAAATGTATCCCGAATCTGACTCTTCTTCTCACCTCTACTGCTATCACTCAACCCAGTCACCCCCAATTTCCACTTAAATTATTGAAATATCCTCCTAATCAGTCTCCTTGTTTCTAGTCTTGTCCTTATTCCACGTTAGCCTGTTTCAAACAGCTAGCAAAGTGGACTTTAAAACATAAACCAAATTATGCCACTTGTCCGTTCAAAACTATCCAGGACTCCCCAAATTTAGAGTAAAAGCCTGGTGTGGGCTGAATCATATCCCCTAAATTCATATGTTGAAGTTTCAACCCCCCAGCACCTCAGAGTGTGTCTGTATTGGGAGATAGAATCTTTAAAAAAGGTAATTAAAGTAAAATAAGATGGTATGTGTGGGCCCTAATCCAATATGATTAGTGCCCTTGTAAGAAGAGGAGATGAGGACACTGATAACACATAGGCCAAAGGATAATCACGTGAACACACAGCAGTAAGACAGCCATCTGCAAGTCAAGAAGAAAAGCCTCAGAAGAAACCAACCCTAGCAACACCTCGATGTCAGAGTTTCAACCTCTAGAACTGGGAGCCAATTTCTGTTGTTTAAGCCACTTGCTGTGGTACTTTGGTATGACAGCCCTCGAAAACTAATACAAAGCTCGGATCCTTTCAATGGCCCATGAGGACCCGCATGATTTGGTTCCCAGTTCCATGTCTCACCTTGTTCCCTCCTCTCCCCCTCTCCCATGCTGCTCCAGCCACACTGGTTTTGAGCAACCCAGGTATACTCTTGCTTTCGGACTTTTGCTCAAAAATGTTCTTGCCTGGACTACTGTTCCTCCAAGTATAATGGGCTCATATACTCTCCTCTCTCTAGTCTTAGCTCAGATGTGACTTTCTTAATGAAACCTAGCCTGAAGACTCTACTTAAAACTTCAATATTTCCCCTCTTCCTTCCCCAGTATTCACAACCCATGTTCTCTGTTCTGTTACTTCTAACATGAGATAATTTACTTGCTTGTTATGTTTGATATTGTGCCAGAATTGTCTATTGCTCCTCCATATCCACTCTACCGTTCTCCATCCTGCTCTGTGCCCTGAGAAGGTGACATCTGTGGGTGGTATCAACAATCTTCCTTGCTCTCTGGCTTCTAGTTGAGTTCAATCACGAGAGGCTCAGTCAAAAATTGGATGTGGGGAAAAGAGAGAGTTCAGGCTGTGTATTTCCCCCAGTTCCTCTGTCAAAGGAGACTAGACTGGTCAGCAGCATCCCCTTGCTGTTGGGGAAGCAAGGAGTTGAGGGATTGGCAGACTTTCAGGGGCTCTGGTGGGCTGACTTCATCTGTGGAGCCTGTTAGTCACAAGAGTGTCATTAATTAGTTCACTCTCAGAGGTGTGTTTCCTGAGTCTGAGCTTGTCCAGTTGACTTTCAGAATGAAGGCCTGACTATAGTTGGCTTGCAAAACCATGTTTGCTGAAGTGTGTTTTTGTTGATTATGCGAACTAGTTTAAAAGTGGTTCTGATGATTACTTATTACCATGGCTATTACTTTCTCTAACTGAGTGGCAGGTTCTGGATTTTTACCTCTCTGCCATGCTATGCTTTCTTTTCAAGCCTCCACTAATAGCTTCCTCCTGTTGCTAACCTCAAGGTGCTTTATCAGGAAAGCGTCATTGAGCTATGCGTATTCACTCCATTTGAGTGTATAGTCTGTTTTCTGAAGGATCCTAAAACACTGCTTTTTTTTTTAATTTAAAATTTATTTTTTTTTTAACTTTACAATACTGTACTGGTTTTGCCATACATTGACATGAATCCACCACAGGTGTACATAAGTTCCCAACCCTGAACCCCCCTCCCACCACCCTCCCCATATCATCTCTCTGGGTCATCCCAGTGCACCAGCCCCAAGCATCCTGTATCCTGCATCAAACCTAGACTAGTGATTCGTTTCTTACATGATAGTGTACATGTTTCAATGCTATTCTCCCAAGTCATCCCACCCTCTCCCTCTCCCACAGACTCCAAAAGTCTGTTCTTTACATCTGTGTCTCTTTTGCTGTCTCGCATATAGGGTTATCATTACCATCTTTCTAAATTCCATATATATGTGTTAGTACACTATATTGGTGTTTTTCTTTCTGGGCTTACTTCACTCTGTATAATCGGCTCCAGTTTCATCCACCTCATTAGAATTGATTCAAATGTATTCTTTTTAATGGCTGACTAATACTCCATAGTGTATATGTACCACAGCTTTCTTATCCATTCGTCTGCTGATGGGCATCTAGGTTGCTTCCATGTCCTGGCTATTATAAACGGTGCTGTGATGAACATTGGGGTACACGTATCTCTTTCAATTCTGGTTTCCTTGGTGTGTATGCCCAGCAGTGGGATTGCTGGGTCATAAGGCAGTTCTATTTGTAGTTTTTTAAGGAATCTCCACACTGTTCTCCATAGTGGCTGTACTAGTTTGCATTCCCACCAACAGTGTAAGAGGGTTCCCTTTTCTCCACACCCTCTCCAGCATTTATTGCTTGTGGACTTTTGGATCACAGCCATTCTGACTGGTGTGAAATGGTACCTCGTTGTGGTTTTGATTTGCATTTCTCTGATAATGAGTGATGTTGAGCATCTTTTCATGTGTTTGTTAGCCATCCGTATGTTATCTTTGGAGAAATGTCTGTTTAGTTCTTTGGCCCATTTTTTGATTGGGTTGTTTATTTTTCTTCTGCCCCACCTAGAAAGTACACTCCATGAAGAGAGGGACTTTTCCCCTAGTTTTGCTTCGAAGTGCCTGGAACAGAATCTGGCATATAATGGTGCTCAATACATATTTGTTGTTTACTTGATAGACTTATCCTAGAGTTCTTATCAGATAGAAATTGATACCTCTCAATCCATACTCTACGTCTCTCAATCACTTTTTAATATTTATTTCTCTTTTTGTTCTCTGTATGAATATCTCAGTACCATTTCCTGATTTATATTTCTTTCTTCATCTTGTCCTGTCCAGAATTTATGTCATCTAATGAATGCTTTCCTTCAACGACTGTATATTTAATTTTATTTCTAATGGTTCATTTTCTAATCCATCTGTCCTGATTTTATTTCTGGCTGTGTTTGCGTCACAATTCTTTGTCCTTTTTATAGCTACTATGGCTTCTTTCTTCTCTCTTAGGCCCACAGACATACTTACATTAAAGTTGTTTTTAGTTCAATAGTATTTTGCTTGGATTGATATTTTTTCTCTCTTGATTGTAGATTTTATCGACTATTTTTCTTAGTTTTCCTCATTTGTTTTCGAATTTTGGTATATAGGCTCATCTTGAATTGGAATTTTCTTGTTTTTCTTTGGTTTTGCTCTTTTTCTCTCTCTGGGCTCATCTGTGGTTGACTCCATTCAATACTCAAGGGATTTAATAGAGAAACAGGTTGTACTTTGGACTCCAGACCTATGGTGATATTAAAGAGAGACTAAATCCTATCAGTAAGCATGTGGACAACTTGGTCCTGGATTGGGGAATTATAGCTGCATTCTCCAACAATAGTAGATAAGTAGGCATAATTAAGGCACAGCTTCAGGATGTGGTTAACTGAAGTATTTTCAGCCTTTTTAAGGGCAGAAAACCATACTCCAGTCCCTGAATTTAAACAGTGATTTGGCTCAGGTCCCAGACTATCTACAGTTTTACCACACTTTCTGGTTTGTATTTCTATTTGGTCTGTGGTTCACAAAATGATAATATTCTATTTGAAGGAGGTTAGGCTGTTTCTATTTTCTTAAAAAAATATATTTTGTCTATCAATGCTGTGTGATTAAACTAGGGACAGTACTTTGAAGCAGAGATTTCTAATACATCTTGATTAGGAGTCAAATAGTCTCCCATAACAATTTTTAGTGAATACATGATATTTCATTGGGGCAATTGCAGATTAAACTTTGCAGACTAGATACATACATTTACTTCTACTTCTTCAAGTCTCACAAAATGAGTTATGGTCCTATTTAAGAATGCCTGTGCCCAGCCCTCCTATTCCACTTTTCTGCTTGTCTTTCTCCAAAGGGTTTATATATAAACTTTGAACAAACTATAAAGTTACTATATATTTTATTTATTATCTATCTCCATCTACTAGAATATAAACCCCACAAGGGGAGGGCAGAGATTTCGACTTCTGATTCACATTGGATAGTGCCTGATATCCTGGTAGGTCCATAAATGTTGGTTGTATAAATGGATGAAAAAGGGAATTAAAAAAGCATAAGTCACAACGATGAGAATGAGAGCAGAAACAACTGATGGCCATAAAGTCAACATCTTGGATGCTGAAAAACTGATCCATCAGAGATACTGATACATTGATTGCAAAAATAACTAGTTCTTCTTTCCTGCCTTTATCTATGCTCATTGCAGTGTGACTTTACAGGTCCTTCCATGAAGAAATGAAGTCGATTTCCCTGTTTCTTAAATGTGAACTGGCTTTGTCGTTTGCTTTGACCAATAGGTCAGAGTGGAATTTTACCAGTTTCAGCCTAGACTTTAAAGGTGAAAGTGAAAGTCACTCAGTCGTGTCTGACTCTTTGCGATCCCATGGACTATACAGTCCATGGAATTCTCTAGGCCAGAATACTGGAGTGGGTAGCCTTTCCCTTCTCCAGAGGATCTTCCCAACCCAGGGATAGATCCCAGGTCTCCTGCATTGCAGGCAGATTCTTTACCAGCTGAGCCAAAAGGGAAGCCCAGACTTCAAAAGGCCTGTCTATTTTTGCTCTGAATCTAGGAATCCTTGCTTCTGCCATAAACAATCTAGGGCTAATCTGATGGAATATGTAGCCTAGAACTGAGTTAACCCAGTCATCTTCATCAAGATGAAGAGTATAACAGTGAATTTAGCCAAGACTGGGAAAACTACTGTCCAGATTTGTACCTGACTGCAGATGTCTTAGAAAGTCCAGATGAAAGCAAAGATATGGGATTGGTTCATAGACTCAGAAGTAATCATAAATGATTCTTGTGTTAAGCAATGGATTTTGGGGGGTAGTTTTTAATATAACAATAGCTAACTTATACAATAACTCATTTAGCAAACCAGAAAAGGCTGAAAACTAAGCCCACAGTGAGGAAGTCAACTGGTTCCTCTTGCCAGATTTCCCTGTAGAATCAGAGCTATCATGTTCCATTTCAATGTAGAGAAGATGGTTCAAAGTCTTTATCTATTTTATATTTTATTTTAAAATTTTATTTATTTTTTGTTGAAGAAAAATTACTTGACAGAATTTTGTTGTTTTCTGTCAAGCATCAACATGAATCAGCCATTAAGTGAAGTCACTCAGTCGTATCCGACTCTTTGCGACTCCATGGACTGTAGCCTACCAGGCTCCTCCCTCCATGGGATTCTCAAGGCAAGAGTACTAGAGTGGGTTGCCATTTCCTTCTCCAGGGGATCTTCCCAACCCAGGGATTGAACCCAGGTCTCCCGCATTCCAGGCACACACTTTAACCTCTGAGCCACCAGGGAAGTCCAACAACAGAATTTTGTTTTCTGTCAAGCATCAACATGAATCAGCCATAGATATACATATATCCCCCTCCCTTTTGAACCTCCTTCCCATCTCCCTTCCCATCCCACACCTCTAGGTTGATACAGAGCCCCTGTTTGAGTTTCCTGAGCCATACAGCAAATTCCCATTGGCTATCTATTTTACATATGGTAATATAAGTTTACATGTTAGAACCCTAGATCTTTTTCCCCAACCCATGTATCCAAACAAATATTCCTTTTGCATTTTGGCATAAGTTGAGAAGTTTACTTTCTGGAGATGTCTTTGGACTCAGACATACCAGGCACATTGGGCACCAGGGGTAGTGAAGGAATCATTCTAAAAACGAGAAACAATTAAAAGTCATCAGGGATCATGGTACAAATCTGTGCTCCCAATTTGTTTCCCAGGACAATAGCAGACAAGCTTAAACCTCTATATGGGATATTGGAGGGAAATTTGATCTGTCTATGGAAAAGAATTTATATACATGACCAGGTGCCACCCAATGACCCTTCAACAAAATCTACCAGTCAACAAGCTCTGGCTGTAGACCTAGAGGGTTTCTAATCACTGCTTAAATATGAAGTTTTAGTCAAGAATCATTGGCTATGTGAGGGAAGTCTTTTGTATGAAAGCTAGCTGCTGCTGCTAAGTCACTTCAGTCGTGTCCAACTCTGTGTGACCCCATAGACGGCAGCCCACCAGGCTCCCCTGTCCCTGGGATTCTCCAGGCAAGAACACTGGAGTGGAAGCCAGAGTCCAAAACAAATAAACAGAAAAAGTGAATATGGACAAGAAGGAGACACTGAAGGAAGCAGGATAAAACTAAAAAAAAAAAAAACCCCAAAATTAATGTCTAAGAGAGATGAAAAGGTATTATACTCTCAAGACAAGACAGACAGTACTTAAAAAGAAATAATCAGATAATAAGAACAAGCTTTTTGAAATAAAATACTGACAGAAGAAATAAAAAATTTAATGGGGGAGTTGGATGGTAAAGTTGAGGAAATATTCCCAAAAGCAGAACAAAAGACAAAGAGATGAGGTCATGAATAAAAAAAGGGTGTTTAGAAGAGAAATCCAGGAGGCTTAAAATAGCATTCCATAGGATCAAAATTTATTTACTCAGCATTTTTATGGCTTAATATTAAAACTGTTTTCGATTTTTGCAATTATCGGCAGTTCTTGCAGTGAATGCCTTTGAAGCTAAATTTTGATCTGTGCCATGATTATTTCCTTGGGATAAAATTACAGAATGAAATTACCAGATTAAAATATATAAACATGTTAAAGGCTTTTGATACGTGTTGCCAGACAGAAAGATTGTTTCAATTTATAATACCAGGATATGAGAACAGTTGTTTGTGACTTTTTCTTAAAATTCAATCATCTTTGTCTCAATCTATCTGGTAATGGGTTCCCACTGTATCAACAATAGGTATGGGAATTGGCAGTTACAATTTACTTTTATTTCCCAACAGGATTAAACAAATTATCATTGGCTAAAATCCTGACTTGTCTGGGTACATTCTGCTTTGTTCTATAAATCAAAAACCTAGAGAAATCCAATATTGCTTACAAAAAAACTCTGTGATGCCGAGCTTGCTTACTTTCACCATTGCTGTTTCAATGTTTGTCTATTTTTATATTTCTCTATAAACTACATATTTTGGACTGCTTATCAGGTTTATGGACTTCTTATTGATTCATAGAAAAGATAGAGCTCCTAGTTTAGAACAAGAAGACTAGGTCAGGGAAAAAGAGAAGGTGACACAGGGGAAGGAAAGACATTCCTTACATTTCCAAGTATTTAGTTTTCTTGGTAACTTTACCAGTGAAACTGACTGGAAAAAAGAAACTGATTAGACATGAAACTTGTAGCTTACCAACTGGTATCTGGTCTCTGGGAAATCATCCAACCAGAAACTTTTAACTCTGTAAATTTAATAAAAGGCAGACCTGAAAGGGCCAATATTGATGGTCTGTCCAGATGAGAAAATTGGAGTGCCTCCTTCCCCTTAGAAATAAAGAGACTTTTGTTAGTGGGTTCACAGAAACAGAGAATAGTTGCTATACCAGTTTCACATTAGTTCCCATGTTTGAGCCAAAACTAATTTCCATGATGCTGTGTTTTTCCAGATAATTTTCCAGGAAAGAAAGATAGGCTATAGGTTGCATAAGAGGCTGTACTCAATTGCCCAGTAGATAAACCTAAACATAACTCCCTGTTACTGTTAGGCCAGATTGTGACTTTAAGGCATCCAAAAAAACTAAAAACCCCACAAAAAAATCACACACTCACTCACCAAAAACCAACCAAACAAAAGACATCACCAACGTGGCCAGACTATTTTCCTTGCTCCTGAACATACCACTCACTTTAGTTTTTGAGCTTTTAAGACACACTGTCCTTCCTAAGCATCCTTCTTTCTGTTTATTTCAATCCAGCTTTCATTTCCACCATTCTGCCACAGCACTCTCATCAAGATCTTTATAGATTTCCATATTGCCAAAGGCTGCATTTTCTTTTCTCAACTTCTTGTTGAGAAATGAATGAATGGGCTACTTTCAATTTTTGGTTTATTTCATTTTAACTGGAGGGTAGTTGCTTTACAATGTTGTGTTAGTTTCTGCTGTACAGCAAACTGAATCAGCCGTATGTATACATATATCCTCTCCTTCTTGGACCTCCTTCCCTCCCCCAACCGCCCCCATCACACCTGTGTTCATCACCACAGAGCACTGAACCAGTCTCCCTGCACTATACAGCAGGTTCCCATCAGCTCTTCATTTTACACACAGCAGTGTACATATGCCGATCCCAATCTCCCAACTCATCCCACAGTCCTGTCCCCCATCACTGTGTGCACATGTCCATTCTCTGTCACACAGAGTGAAGCAAGTCAGAAAGAAAACAAACACCATATATTAACACATATGTATGGAAGCTAGAAAAACGATACCGATGGATCTATTTGCAAGGCAGGGATAGAGACAACAGGGATAGAGACAAACAGGCTGTTTTTCATTTATTTTTCTTTACTCTTACCTGTCTTTTAAGAAAATATAGGTTGATTGTGCATACTGATGAATCCCTTAATTCAAATTTGTGAGATGTAGTTTTGACTGATAAGTGACAATTTTTGTCCACCAAATCTCAGTAATTTGGATGAAACCTTTTCCCCTTCCTTTCTCTCTCCCTTCCTTCCTTCTTTTTTTCCTTCAACTTCCTTCCTACCTCCCTTTTTTCCTTCCCCAGTTCTCTACTTTCTTCTTCTCCAAACATTTATAGAGCAAGAATACTTACTCTATAATACCAAAGCTACTTAAAACACAAACACTTTAAAAACAGAGCTTCAATGTGATCTAACAATCCCACTCCAGAGAAAACCATAATTTGAAAAGATATGTGCAACCCAATTTTATTGCAGGACTATTTACAATAGCCAGGACAGGGAAGCAACCTAAATGTCCATCAACAAAGGAAGGGATAAAGAAGGTGTGGTTCATATACACTATGGAATATTACCCAGCCATAAATAAAAAGAAATAATGAGTAACTTTCATCAGTAGAGGCAACTTTCCAAAAGAACATTTTCATCATTTCCAAAGAGAAAGTTTCATCATGTTCAGTTCTGGTATCAAGCAGGTAGTATTGCAAATATTTGCAGTGTGAATTACAGTCAATGTTCTAAAAAGATACATGAATTTTGGGGATCCCTCGTATGGCAATTAGGCTCTGGAAAGATTGACATCATGCCTCTACTTTTTGAAAAGTGCACTCACTTAAAAAAAAAAACTTTTGAAAATCTCCAAAATAATGTTTATCTGTTACCCATTACAACCAGCAGAGAAGGAAATGGCAACCCACTCCAGTATTCTTGATTGGGAAATCCCATGGACAGAGGAGACTGGGGGTCCACAGTCCATAGGGTGGCAAAGAGTCAGACATGATTAAGCAACTAAGCATAGCACACTGCAATGAGTAAAACCATGCAAAAATATATAAATAATAAGTGTAAAATGTCCACCTTTCCTATCCCATCCTCTGGAGATGATGTTACTAGCTTGCTGGGTATTCTTTATGATTTTCTCTATCCTTAAACAAAGATGTGGAGCCATATGGAGAACTTTTTCTTATTGGCTTATGTTTTACTAAAACTATAACATTACTCTGCAACTTGCATGTGTGATGGTATAATGTATCATGTACATTTCCCCCAGATTAATAACTTTAGATTGAACTGTATACCCCAATGTATTAATTTTTTCCTTTTTTTTTTTTTATAAATATGCAAGTTTGCTAGTATTCTGCCATTAAAAAAAAAGTTTCAGAAAATGTCCTTGGATGTACCTTCTCATGTGTTTTATTTCTTTTTCACAACATCCCCAGAAATGCTGTTTGGTGGTTTGTACTAAGAAAGCCCATTCTAGATTTCAGGAGCAGTGAAAAACGCATCCAACAAAAGAGCAAGTGTGGGATAGTGCTTCACACGGGGAGCAGTGTGAGAGAAGATCTGAAGTGGATCCTGAGCCGTGTACTGTGTTTGCTGTGTGTTGGGAAAACCTCCATGACTTCATTCCTTCCCTTGAAATTGAATTATTCACGCTTTCTTTGTCATCAAAATAGCTCCTCATTATTTCCGCTGTATATAAAGTGCTGCTTATTTATCACATATACATGATTATATGTAGAATACAAATGACTGCTGGCTCAGTAGCTCCCACTCACATTTCCCCTAAACCGTTTACTTAAAAACTTTTCTGAAGGGATGCTTATATGCTGCTCAGAAAGCTGGCTGAAGAAGCTTTAGGCTCAGCTGCCATCGTGAGGTGACTGTATTCTTGTCAAGGGGCTGACTCCAACTGCTCCATGCTTCCAGTCCTCTCCGTCCTTAAAGTCCCAGGACCTGCCGTCTGCCTTTGGGACCCCGATGACCCTGCTATGTATAGTCATACAAGGTTTTTCCTGAACTGCACCCATGACTTTCTGGCTCTCCGGTTTCTCTAACCACTAGGCCTCAAACTCAAGGGACTGGATGGAAAGCAGTTACCAAACCACCCTTTCCATTGTTGATTTCTTCTTTTGGAAGCTCTAATCTTGGGGCAATCTATTGATGATGTCCTCTTCCAAGACACGTTTCAGGATAAAGGTTTATATGCGTACAAGAGGAAGCAAATAGATGTATTTAGAGGAGGAGGACAACCTATTCCAAATGCCCTGTTACATACATACCTACAAGATATAACTATGTTCAATATTCTGAAACTGAAGTGTTCTGTTAATTAAATATGAGGGTTTTTATGAACGAGGAGTAAGAAAAGAAAGAAAGAAAAGAAAACCCCAAATGGAAATCGTTACTTTTACTGCATTAATACAAGTGAAGGGCTTGTTTCCATATTTGGTGGGGTTTCATATGCAAACACATATAGTAAGAAAAACATAAAGAAAAAAATTATAAGAAGGGCTTTCTGAAAATCTTACTTATTTTTATTTGAAGGTTAATTGTTTTACAATATTGTATTGGTTTCTGCCATACGCCAACATGAATCAGTGATAGGTTTATGTATGTCTCCTCCCTCTTAAACCTCCCTCCCACCTCCCACCCCATCCTACCCCTCTAGGTTGGCAGCTTATTTCTGTTTAGTGCCAAATAATATTATCTTATATATCCTGGGTGTGTGTGTGTGTGTTAGTCACTCAGTCATGTCCAACTCTTTGCAACCTGATGGACTGTAGCCTTCCAGGTTCCTCTGTCCATGGAATTCTCCAGGCAAGAATACTGGAGTGAGTTGCCATTCTCTTCTCAGGGGATTTTTCTGAACTAGGTATTAAATCTAGGTCCCCTGCATTGCAGGCAGATTCTTTACCATCTGAGCCACCAAGGAGGCCCATTCTTGGTATACTACAGTTTATATATCCATTCATCTACTGAAGGGCATTTTTGTTGCTTCCAAGTTTTAGCAATTATGAATAAAGTTGCTATAGACATCTGTTTGTAGGTGTCTGTGTGGATATCAGTTTTAAATTTCTTTGGGTAAATAGCAAGGAGTGTGATTGCTGAATCATGTGGTAAGTATAAACCACCAAACTATCTTCCAAAGTGGCTGTACTACTTTGCATTCCCACCAACAATGAATGAGCGTTCCCATTGCTCCACATCCTTGACAGCCTTTGGTGTTATTAGTGTTCCTGATTTTGGTCAGTCTAAAAGATATGTATGGGTGTCCCATTGTGGTTTTAATTTGCATTTCTCTGATGATGTGTGGTGTGGACAGTCTTTCTCAAGTGCTTATTTGCCATCTATTTTTCTTCTTTAGTGAACTGTC
Source organism: Neotragus pygmaeus (assembly GCA_006410875.1). NCBI lineage: Eukaryota > Metazoa > Chordata > Mammalia > Artiodactyla > Bovidae > Neotragus > Neotragus pygmaeus. The sequence goes on along the minus strand of SJYV01048268.1, from coordinate 945,982 downwards.
TCTTAAGATCTTTGGCCCAATTTTTGATTAGATTGTTTTCTTACTGTTGAGTTTTAAGAGTTCTTTGTGTATTTTAGATACTGTCCTTTATCAGATGTGTCTTTTGCAAGTATTTTCTTCTATTCTGTGATTTGTCTTCTTATTCTCTTAACATTGTGTTTCACAGAGAAGTTTTTAAGTTTAATGAAGTCTAGCTCAACAATTATTTCTTTCATGAATTATGCCTTTGGTATTATATCTAAAAATGTTTAAGATACCCAAGGTCATTCAGATTTTCTCCTATGTTATCTTCTAGGAGTTTTATGGTTTTGTTGTTGTTCAGTTGCCAAGTTGTGTCTGACTCTTTGCAACCCCATGTACTGCAGCATGCCAGGCCTCCCTGTCCTGCACCATCTCCTGCAGCTTGCCCAAGTTCATGTCCATTGTATCAGTGATAGTTTATAGTTTTATGGTTTACTTTTAGGTCTATGATCTACTTTGAGGTAATTTTTTTGAAGAGTGTAGGTCTGTGTCTAGATTATTATTATTTTCCATGTGGATGTTCTGCACCGTTTGTTGAAAAGACAGTCTTTGCCTACTGTATTGCTTTTATTCCCTTGTCAAATCTGAATCTATATATGGATCTATTTCTGGGTTCTCTATTCCGCTCCATTTATCTATTTGCCTATTCTTCCATTAATTCCATGCTGTCTTGATTACTGTAAATTTATGGTAAGTCTTGAAGTCAGATAGTGTCAGTCCCTCCAACGTTGATCTCTTTCTTTAACTATGTTGTATATTCTGGATCTTTTCCCTTTTCTGTATAAACTTTAAAATCAGTTTGTCAATATCTACAAAGAGACTTATTGGGCTTTTGGTTGGGGTTGCGTTAAATCTGTAGATCAAGTTGGGAAGAACTGACATTTTGACAATATTGACCCTTCTTATCCATAAACAAGGATTGTCTCTCCGTTTATTTGATTCTTTGATTTCATTCATCAGAGTTTTGTGGTTTTCCACATATAGATTTTGTACATACTTTGTTAGATTTATACCTAAGTGTTTAGTTTTGTGGGTGCTAATATAAATGGTATTATATTTAAATTCCACTTGTTCATTGCTGGTGTAGGCATACCTTGGAGATAGTGTAGATTTGGTTTCAAACCACCACAATAAAGAAAATAAGACAATATAGTGAGTCACATGAATTTTTTAGTTTCCAAGTGCATATGAAGGTTATATTTACAAATTACTATAGTCTATTAAATGTGCTATAGCATTTCTTAAAAATAACCTATAAAACTACTTTATTGCTTTAATTAAAAATATTTTATTGCTAAACAAAATGCTAAACATCATCTGAGCCTTCAGTGAGTCATAATCTTTTTGACTCTTTTTGCTGGTTGAAGGTCTTGCCTTGATGTTGACAGCTGTTGACCGATCAGGGTGATGATTGCTAAAGGTTGGGGAAATTGTGACTGTTTCTTAAAGTAAGTCAGCAGTGAAGTTTGTCACACTGATTAACTCTTCCTGTTATGAATAGTTTCTCTATAGCATTCTACCAACAGTAGGACTTGTTTCAAAATTGGAGTCAGTCCTCTCAAACCCTGATGCTCCTTTATCAACTAAGTCTATGTAGTATTCCAAATCCTTTGTTGTCATTTCAACAGTCTTCACAAGCATCTTCACCAGGAGTAGATTCTATTTTCAGAAACTGCTTTCTTTTCTCATCCACAAGGAATATCTCCTCAACTGTGAACGTTTTATTATGAGATTGCGGCAGTTCAGGCTCCAGTTCTAATCCTAGTTCTCATGTGTTTTCATCACATCTGTAGTTACTTCCGCCACTGAAGTCATGAACCCCTCAAAGTTATTCAGGAGGGTTGGAGTCAACTTTTTCCAAGCTCCTGTTCATGTTGACTTCTGCCCCTGAATCCAGGGAAGTCCCATAAATGTTCTTAATAGCATCTAGAATGGTGAATCCTTTCCAGAAGTTTTTCAATTTACTATATCCAGATCCATCAGAGGAATCACTATCTATGACATCTGTAGCTGTATGAAATGTATTTTTTCTAAGTAGTAAGACTTTAAAGTTGAAATTATCCAACTGAATCCATGGACTGCAGAATGGATACTGTGTTAGGAGGCACGAAAACAGTGTTACTCTTACACATCTTCATCAGAGACCAAAACAAAGATGCCCATCTTTAGGAAGTGAACATTCGAACACAGACATAAAACATAAGTAAAACATAAGTACTAGACATAAAACATAAGTAAATTATATAGTATACAAAAAGTTCATAAATGGTACTGAAAAGGAAGGGAAGGGGCCGTGGGGTGGGGAGTGTAGGGCTGGAAGACAGGTTGCTGGTGCTTGTGTGAGGGGCACACGGCCAGGAGACCAGCACTCCAGGGAAAGGAGCAGCAGGGACTGCAGGAAGGGAGCTTAGGGAAACGGGGCAGGGTCACGTAATCCTCTGTCATCATCTTATAGAGCTCATTTTACCATCAGATTTTTAGCTCTTTTAGACAAAGTATGTTTAATACTTATTATTATTTTTTTGCTGGCACTGGACACATTCAGTAATTACTGTTTTTTTTTTAAGTAAAAACATGTTATTGAAACATAGTTTATTTACCCTATTGTGTTAGTTTCAGTTGTGTTAGTCCCAGGTATACAGCACGGTGACTCAGTTATATACACATACACATATTTCCTTCCAGATTCTTTTCCCTTATAAGTTATTATAAGATATTGAATATAGTTCACTGTGCAGTGTAGTAGGTCTTTGTTTATCTATTTTATTTATAGTAGTGTCTGTCTGTTAATCCCAATTTCATAATTTATCTCTTCCCTACCACCGTTCCCCTTTTTGTATCCTAAAGTTTGTTTTCTATGACTGTGGGTCTATTTCTGTTTTGTAAATAAGTTCATTTGTATAGTTTTTTTTTTTAGATTCCACATATAAACAATATCTTTTGATTTTTCTTTTTCTGGCTTCACTTAGTATGGTAATCTCTATGTTCATCCATTTTGCTGTTTTTTTAAAAAGTTAAAAAAAAATAAACTTGGGGGTATAATTTGAGCACGGGTCTAGAGTGACAAAGTGACCAGCTAAGCTTTCTTTTGCAGTTCTGAAGTGAAGTGAAGTGAAGTGAAGTCGCTCAGTCGTGTCCGACTCTGCGACCCCATGGACTGTAGCCCACCATGCTCCTCCATCCGTGGGATTCTCCAGGCAAGAATATTGGAGTGGGTTGCCATTTCCTTCTCCAGGATATCTTCCCAACCCAGGGATCGAACCCGGGTCTCCCGCATTGCAGGCAGACGCTTTACCATCTGAGCCACCAGGGAAGCTCTACATATCTTTAAATTCTGAATAAGGGTTGCATTTTGTTTTGAATTATGCTGAAACATCTTCAGTTTCCATTCAGATGCATGTGTTCTGTTGGCAGAGCCTCAGTGAGTCAGGTTGTAGTGAGAAGATACTCATTCAACATTGTGCCTTTATTCCATAAGGCACTCAGGGATCACATTCCAGGAGGTAAAGAAGTCATCAGGTTAACATGGCACTTAGCTCAAAGGCACAAAAGCTCATGGGTAAAATGTTTTTACCTAAACAAGAGCACCATTCTTATTTTACATTTAGGTAAAGAAGACAGCTGTTAATGGTCCTTCTGAGAAATTTATTGCAGATCATTCCTGATCTGTCCCACAGAGACACTTCAAGTCAGTGATATATATTTTATGTCTTTGGAATTGACATTTGTATAGCAAATCTAACAAAAAGTAACAGATGCCAGTCCTGTCTGGTTGATTAATACAATGTCTGGCCCCAAATCCCATCTTATGTAAAACTTTATTTGAGTAGATATTACTTCTTTTCTTAAGGAAATCTAAGTAAGAAGCCAGGAACTGAGCATCTAAAGAGTTAGTTTTGTATATTTGAACAATTAGAGAAATGTAATGAGCATATTGGAAACAGGGTTGCTCTTCAGTGTCTGTTGAAAATTAGCTGTCTTTGTACTGTATACAAGTACAATCTGTAAAATATCACATTCTTCAAAGGTGGATTAATGAAATTCTGAAACCGTCTAAATATGATACACCTCTTACACGTGTTAAAATTATTAGAGACATTTCTGCATCGTCAAAATAACCATTTGTGTGTGTGTGGAGTGGTGGGGGGAAGGGAAAGAATTCATAAAAGCAACGTTAAGTCCTCCGTGCGTGGTAAGCCCGTCAGCTACGCGATAAATCTTTTTCAGTGCTGTGCTCTATAGGGTGAGAGCACCTCTTCTCCTCTTCTGCTGCCTGGCTTTCAAAAACCCAACACTTCAATGTAAAATTGAGCTTTGCAACAAAGCAAATTGCCAAAGGTGCCCAGCGAGCAGTTTGTCTCTTGCTGAGTACATTTTAAGGCTGTCCTCTGACTTGTTTACCCTTCCTCCCCTCGAAGGCCACGAGACAGTTTACTAGAGCAGAAATGCTTTTATGTGTCCTTTCTCTTTCATGTCCTTGCTGGCTGGCTCTTCAATAGTGTGGCCGTTGGCATGAGCCATAATGCTTGGGTAACTGGGCAAGCATTTAGTCGAGTCAGACAGATCTTCCTTTTTTCAGCCAGGCTCTCCTGCTTCTCCAAACACAGCCAGAGAAACGAAGACCATGGGAAGAAACCAAACAGTAAGTCACTTGTTTCTTTAAGAGAAACAAACTCAAAACATCATTCACAGTTGCCATTTTGTAGTTGATTTCAAGCTGCTTCAGAAGCCAATGCCATAGGGATAATGTTGGAGGGGATGGCTGGATGCCATCCTAGCCCAGACTTTCCTATGCTGACTCCTTGGTGCCACCCTGCCTCCACTGTAGCACATCAGCTTGGGGAAAACATTCAGATTTCATATCAACCTATGGCTAGTGGGAGAAGCTTCTGGAAATCTCCACAGACATATGAGAAGCCAGCTTGAAAGGGAAAAACTCTGTGAGACACCTCTTCAAACATTTTAGAAACAGATGCCAGATGAGTGCTGGAGCTGTTCTGAGAGCCTGGGTAGAGGTTTCTTCCATCCTGGAAACTAAACCAACTAGAGGAAAGGGAAAAAAATCCAGATGTAATTTATAGACACAAAAGGAACAATTGAATTAGGAAGAGTAGGCAAGAGCTCAAAGGTAAATTGGGGCATGCATTCTTGTAGGCACAGGATCAGATGAAATGTTTTTTTTTTTTCCCAAAGCTTTTCAAACCTCTGAATCCTGTTGCTTTTGAAACACAGTTGAAAAAATGGAAAAAGCATAGCTAGAAGCTCAGTTGAAGCCAGGAGAGTGGAAATTCTTGGATCTAGCAGGCTGAGCTCGTATCAGGGATGGGGAGTGAAGAGCAAAAGGAAATGTGTTCCCACATCATCCCTGTGGAGTACTCGAGAGCCGGAGCCTCACCCTTTATCTTTGTAGACACCATGTGGGATCAGTCTTGGTGATGACGATAAGTCCTTGGTGACTGATATTTCCCTTTAAGATCATTCGGATTTGACATGAGACTGGGGTGGAATGGAAGGGCAGAGAAGAGGAGGGAGAGAAAGGCATCACTGGGGATGAAAGAGGGTAATGAATTTCAAACAAACCACAGAAAGACAAAAAATTGGACTCCTCAGAAAAGATTCAATACTTCCAAGAAAAGTAAGTTAGGGAAACCTCATGAAATGTGCTGCCCATAATTTAAGGTAGTAAAGAAAAGGGTTCTTTTGTATTGTGCTTTCTGAAGGCTGAAATAATTCTGGTGGATATTTTTGCAAATAATGCTGTAATTCTTTCTTTCTCAACGTGCTTTCTTTCTCAACGTGGTGCTTGCCACTAAGCAGCACACCTAGGATGAAGTTGTTTTGTCTATTTTTCCAGTTTACAAGAGCACTCATGAAGGGAAGAGCACTGAGTTAGGAGACTGCAGATCTGGGTTTCTGCTGTGACTTCTGCGACCTTAGGTTAGTCAGATAGCATCTCTGGACCTGCTTTCTAATCTGTAAAATGAGGGCTTTGTCTTGGATGAGCTTTCAGCCCCTTCTAAGTTCCTCACGCCCTCAGATACAACATTCTGTGGCTTTATCTTACACCTTAGTCATCCCTCTGGCAGCTTCCTCGAAATTCTCTTGAAAAGGAAAATTTTGTGTAAAATATTTCTCATATAGTGATGGCATCACTGCTCGATGGACATGAGTTTGAACAAACTCCGAGATATAGTAAAGGACAGGGCCGCCTGGTATGCTGCAGTCCCCGGGTCACGAAGAGTCAGACATAGCGACCGAAAAACGAATGACAAATATAGTGAAAGGGTTCAGAACACACCACCTCCAAATATGCTGATCTTGCATATTGGTTATTTTGAGTCAATGGCATTTGAAAAACAGCTGATGGAAGAAAGGCATTTTGACCTTCCTTTTTCTTTCTGAAAAAAAGAGATAAAACTTGCATATGGAAGATGTTCCCCATATACCAGGAGGAAAGAAACATTTTTGTCACCAGGGATGGAGAGAAATTTGTTCAAACAAACCCTGCTAATGTCATCCTTAACCTCCTAGTCACTTCTCCACAATTAACTATTTAGTCCAAGCCCCTTTGCCTTGTCATTTTCACAATTAACTCCAATTTAATTGTCTAACTTAACATATAAGCTTTCAGCTTTGGCTGTTTCTTTGGATCTTCATTTCTCTTGTGAGTGCTCCAAAGTACAAGTTAAAAAAAAAATGCAACTTGTGTGCTTTTTCTCTATTAATCTTTTGCAATTCTAGTTATTTAATTAGACCCAACTGGAGACCCAAGGAGGGCAGAGGGGAAATTTTTCTTTCCCTTCAATGGGCAGTGTATGTCTCTAGTTTTTATTTGCTAAAGACATGTGACATACATTGTTATCCATAGGCGTGTGCATCTCTTCCCTGTCTTTATTCTGGGGGCCAGACTTCCTTCCTTTCTGTTCTTAGCAATTGCGAATGATGAAGTTCAAGTAGAACCCTTAAAAATAATATAGAGTGAAAGAAAGAGAAAGGAAGGAAAGGAAGAGAAAAGTGAAAAAGGAAAAGTTTGGTTAAAATGAGAGGAAAAGGAGGAGGATATGAGGGAGGGATTGGTGAGGGAAGGAGCTCCCACCCCCCCTAAGGAATGGACGTGGTCCCTGGGGACCCATCAGGATGAGGGGAGCTCCACAGTGCTGAGTCCAGCAGCTCTCCGATGGGTCAAAATTTCTAAAAAGAACTAGAGATGCTTTAACTAGCCTTGTTGTTGTTCAGTCACTAAGTCATGTCTGACTTTTGGCAACCCATAGACTATAGCAGGCCAGACTTCCCTGTCCTTCACTATCTCCCAGAGTTTGTTCAAACTCACATCCACTGAGAGAAGATGCCATCCAACCATCTCATCCTCTGTCATCCCCTTCTTCTCCTGCCCTCAATCTTACCCAACATCAGGCACTTTTTCAATGAGTTGGCTCTTTGGGGGGCTCCTAAGACTCATGCAAGCCCCCGAATTGCCATTGGACCCATGGATAAAGCTCGCTTTGCCTCTCCATTCACTTTCCCAACCCAAACAACTCACACACTCAGGGTTGCCACTAGACCTTTGTGTGAGACGGACACACAGTATCCCACCACAGTCTATCTGGGCTGCCCACAGGGGCCAGGCCGGAGCTCANCAATGAGAAGCCCATGAACCACAAGGAGGAGTAGCCCCTGCTTGCCGAAACTAGAGACAGCCCGTGTGCAACAGCGAAGACCCAGCGCAGCCAAAAAAAGGTTCTTATTTTAAAAGTTATTCTATTCTGATTTGTTCAGATCATCTTGACTCTGTAGAGACCAAGGTTCTTTACTGGCCTGGGGAAATAGCAAGACTAAGAGAAATGGGCCAGAGGGCCAAGCCTCAAAGCCTTGAACCATCTGGACTTTTGCCAACACTCTCTCCACCCAGCACAAATGAAAAGGCAGTCTGAGCTCCCTGCATTCTTTTGGCACAAGAGTGATGTCAGTCCAGAGTTGGACCTGGCTGGTTGCTCTTGACTGGAGCCCAGGCCTTTTCCCATTCAGTTTGGGGACAGAACTCGTTGCTGTGCCAGTATATGAAGGTGCCAACCCTGCCTACCCCACATGCATAGCCTGCTGCTTCCTTCCAGCTTTACCAGCTGTTTTTCACTGGCTTCTGGCCTGCCTTGTCTGACAGCTGCCTGAACACTCAGACTTAAAAATGAGTTCTAAATGCCTGAGTTCAGCCACTGCATTCCAACCTATTTTTAGGATAACATCCTCCTTCTTTGGCTTCCTGAGAAACTACTCTTCTTTTTCTGTTTCTAAACTGTTACCATTCCCAGTTCAGTTCCCTCATCTGGGAATGCAAAACTTAGGGGTTCCAGTTCCTGCTCACAGCCAAGAAGATGCTGTTTTCACCAAAACTCCTTTAGTCAAAGAAGAGGTAAGACCTGATATTAAAGATACACAATAAAAATTGTATGCACACTATCACTACAAAAACCTAGACAGTCTTTTTTGTTTTTATTTCAAATTGTGACGATAACATAAACCTATTGCAAATGCTTTAGAAAATACAGTAACAATAATTTACACTTTAATTATTTTTATCTGTTCTTGGGCTCATATGTTTATTGTTGTTATTGGTTAATTATTCATGCATACAGGACAAAATTCAAAAAGTAAAATCTCACTGTTCCCCTGCCACCCAGTTCTTCTCCCTGAAGAGACTTGTTTATAGTATCTTCTCGCTCTCTCTTTTTTTTAGTGAAAACTTTTACATGAAAAGTTAGCCAGCTGGACTCAATTTAGATGATCCCAACTGTGTTGGCAATATCCAAAGTATCATAATCAAGAGCCAGTTGATCATATGCCTTCTTTTCCCCATCAGGCCTAATCAGGGTGTTTACCTTGGCCGTGTTAGTGTCATAGAACTGGTTCACAGCCGGTCTGATCTGGGGCTTGTCAGCCTTGACATCCACAGAGAATACCAGTGTCTTGTCTGCTGTTTTCTTCCTGGCTGACTCAGTGGTGGGGGAATTTGATGGTGGCGTAGCAGTCAAGCTTGTTTCTCCTAAGGGGTACACTTCTGAGCATATTTGGACTGCCTTCTGAGCCCAGTGTTGTGGGTTGTTGGAAGGTAGGTGACTTTCGGATCTTTTTTCTGCGACTGTGGATCCTTTCAGGACTGCTTTCTTGGTCTTCAAACGCTTTGCTTTGGCTTCAGTTTGGGTAGGGGCAGGGACTTCCTTCCACACTTTTAGGTGCCATCTTCATGAAAAGCCATAATATTCTCTTATAATCCCTTCTATTTCTGTAAAATCTGTAAAAGTGTCCTACTTCAATAAACCTTTCTCTGCTACAGGCTCCAATGTTTCAGTTTATCAGGCCTCACAGTGAGTTGAGCACATGAACTTTGTTCTGTAACGATTCATTTTCTGATTTTAATACTTTGATTTTTCTTGCTTCGTATCTTACAGTAACTAAATGTTTGTGAATTTTGTTTGTTTTTTTCTTTTAGAAAACAAGCTCTTGGTTTTATCAATTTTTCTCTATTGTTTTTCCATTCTGTATTGTATTAGTCTCCGTTTTATTCTTTATTATTCCCTTCCTACTGCTAGCTATTGTTTTAATTTGCTCCTTTTTCTAGCTCATTAAGGTGTAAAGTTACTTTTACCAACATTTTGTTTATTTACTTCTGGCTCTGTGTAGGCTCTCTCTAGTTGCAGTGAGCAGGGGCTACTCTTTAGCTGTGCTGCTCGGTCTTATTTCGGCGACTTCTCTTGTTGAGGAGCACAGGTTCTAGGATGCTCGGGCTTCAATAGTTAAAGTTGGTTGGCTCAGTAGCTGTAGCTCTAGAGAATNCCTTCTAAGTTCCTCACGCCCTCAGATACAACATTCTGTGGCTTTATCTTACACCTTAGTCATCCCTCTGGCAGCTTCCTCGAAATTCTCTTGAAAAGGAAAATTTTGTGTAAAATATTTCTCATATAGTGATGGCATCACTGCTCGATGGACATGAGTTTGAACAAACTCCGAGATATAGTAAAGGACAGGGCCGCCTGGTATGCTGCAGTCCCCGGGTCACGAAGAGTCAGACATAGCGACCGAAAAACGAATGACAAATATAGTGAAAGGGTTCAGAACACACCACCTCCAAATATGCTGATCTTGCATATTGGTTATTTTGAGTCAATGGCATTTGAAAAACAGCTGATGGAAGAAAGGCATTTTGACCTTCCTTTTTCTTTCTGAAAAAAAGAGATAAAACTTGCATATGGAAGATGTTCCCCATATACCAGGAGGAAAGAAACATTTTTGTCACCAGGGATGGAGAGAAATTTGTTCAAACAAACCCTGCTAATGTCATCCTTAACCTCCTAGTCACTTCTCCACAATTAACTATTTAGTCCAAGCCCCTTTGCCTTGTCATTTTCACAATTAACTCCAATTTAATTGTCTAACTTAACATATAAGCTTTCAGCTTTGGCTGTTTCTTTGGATCTTCATTTCTCTTGTGAGTGCTCCAAAGTACAAGTTAAAAAAAAAATGCAACTTGTGTGCTTTTTCTCTATTAATCTTTTGCAATTCTAGTTATTTAATTAGACCCAACTGGAGACCCAAGGAGGGCAGAGGGGAAATTTTTCTTTCCCTTCAATGGGCAGTGTATGTCTCTAGTTTTTATTTGCTAAAGACATGTGACATACATTGTTATCCATAGGCGTGTGCATCTCTTCCCTGTCTTTATTCTGGGGGCCAGGCTTCCTTCCTTTCTGTTCTTAGCAATTGCGAATGATGAAGTTCAAGTAGAACCCTTAAAAATAATATAGAGTGAAAGAAAGAGAAAGGAAGGAAAGGAAGAGAAAAGTGAAAAAGGAAAAGTTTGGTTAAAATGAGAGGAAAAGGAGGAGGATATGAGGGAGGGATTGGTGAGGGAAGGAGCTCCCACCCCCCCTAAGGAATGGACGTGGTCCCTGGGGACCCATCAGGATGAGGGGAGCTCCACAGTGCTGAGTCCAGCAGCTCTCCGATGGGTCAAAATTTCTAAAAAGAACTAGAGATGCTTTAACTAGCCTTGTTGTTGTTCAGTCACTAAGTCATGTCTGACTTTTGGCAACCCATAGACTATAGCAGGCCAGACTTCCCTGTCCTTCACTATCTCCCAGAGTTTGTTCAAACTCACATCCACTGAGAGAAGATGCCATCCAACCATCTCATCCTCTGTCATCCCCTTCTTCTCCTGCCCTCAATCTTACCCAACATCAGGCACTTTTTCAATGAGTTGGCTCTTTGGGGGGCTCCTAAGACTCATGCAAGCCCCCGAATTGCCATTGGACCCATGGATAAAGCTCGCTTTGCCTCTCCATTCACTTTCCCAACCCAAACAACTCACACACTCAGGGTTGCCACTAGACCTTTGTGTGAGACGGACACACAGTATCCCACCACAGTCTATCTGGGCTGCCCACAGGGGCCAGGCCGGAGCTCAGCAGGGGCCCCCTATTGGTAGCTGTGTTCAGCAGCCCTGCTCAAGCTCTTCCATATGGGCATTCTTGTCCAAGTGCACAGGAGGCTCAAATCGCCACCCATTAATCAGCAACTCATAGTGCTTCACAGAATTAGAATGTGGTAAAGCGCGGGGAGTATAACGTCAGTGTTATTCCCCTAGAGGAGCAGCTCTGTTTGGAAAAAACCAGTACTTAGTTTTCCTCTCTTAAATCTCCTTCAAAAGTGAACTTCTTTCTGTAAAACTTGGCTTTGTTAAAGGTCAGGAGAGTGGTTAGCCCTGGCTGGGGGCCAGGCAAGGGGTGGCCATGATTGGAAAGAGCAGTGAAGCTCCTGAGTGCTGGTAATGTTCTCTTTCTTGATTTGGGTTCTGGTTACACACATGTGTTTGGTTCAGTACGACCATGATACATGTGCTTTCATGTGTATATGTTACAGTTTAATTTAAAAGGTTTTCTTTAAGAAGTGCCCAAGTTGCACTCTTCTTGAGGCGAGGGACTATGATGCTATTCACATTCTATCCCCTGCTTTAAGCACAATGTCTGGCTCATAATAAATATTTAAATAAATACTTTTTCAATGAAACCCAAAGGAGAGAATGTCTTTCCTCTGGTACCCCAGCAGCAACCATTTGCCATCCTTCAAAGTGTTGGCTTCTGACCCAGAGAACTGCTACATCCATACAGTTTATAGAAGTCAGAGGATGACAACCTCATAGCACTACTTGGATAAGGAAACTCAATAGACAGGTGCCTGGCCTTTTTGTGTTCTAAGTTCTCTTGAGCAGAGGATGGATTTTCAAGCCTGGAGAAACCATGCTGATTATATATGTAAGTCTTTCAGGACAAGGGCTCCATGGTGGAGGAAAAACCAAACTTCAAGTATAAAGACCCAGCCGTTTTGGAAAAGCCAAGAGAACCGCCCTGGGAAGTTCTGTGTTACCCATAGCGGATAGAGTGGCTGGACACCTGATGTTTCCAGGTCAGCCTTGCTGTCAGGCATTGCGCAGTCACCATGGGACATATTTGTCCTGGTACACACACACCAAGTTACTTAAAATCTCATTGAAAGAACCACAAACTTACAGAAAAGTTGAAACTATGATATGAAAACATTAAAAAATGAAAATAAACCAAAAATCTATATCAAAAGGTTAATAAATAAATACATGGTGGCATATTCATCCGAGGAAGAACTACTTAGGAATAAAAAAAAGGCAGGAGATAAGAGGAATAAATCCCAAAAGGATCATGCCAACAGAAAGAAGTCAGACTCCTAAAAGTACATGCTGTGTGTTTTCATTTAGACAAGAATTCTAGACAAATCTGCATTATGAGACAAGCAGAACAGTGGTTGTCTTATGCCAAAGATGGGACTAGGGATCAAAGGGAATGGGCACAAGGACCTTTCTATGATGAACAAGGTGTTTCATATCTTGATTGTCATGGTGATGCTATGGGCGTATATATTTGTCAGAAGTTCTTGATATATATCTTAAATTGGTACGTTTTATTGTATGTAAAATTTAATTTAACAACATTTTTTAAAATCGCAAAAAGAAAAAGAAAGTTGAAACTATGGTATAAAAGCATTTTTTTCTGAACTATCTGAGAGTAAGATGTGGATTGGATGCTCCTCATTCCTGAATACTTTAGTGGGTATTGCACGCAAACAAGGGCATTTTCCTATCTAGCCACATTACAACCATTAGGTTGGTATTAGGTCAGGGTATTAACAGATACATCATTGTCACCTAAACTGTAGCCTCCACTATAGTTTCACCAGCTGTCTCCATAATGCCCTTTATTTTGTGAGAAAAGATCCAATTCAGAACCATGCATTGCATTTAGTTATTATACCTCTTTGATTTCTTTCATTTAGCTGCAGTTCTTCAGTCTTTCCTTGACTTTCTTGACCTTCAAACTTTAAAAGAAACAGGCCAGTGATATAACAAACTGTCCATCTATTTCGGTTTCTCTGCTATTTTCTCATCATTAGATTTGGGTTACCATTTTGGGCAGTGAAATTGCAGAAGTGAGGCTGTGTTCCTCTCATTGCAGCCTATCAGAGGCACAAAGACTTGAATTTGTCCCATGATTGCTAATATTCACTTTAATTACTGGATTAGGGTGGTGTATGCCTGGTTTCTCCACCATATGGTTGCTTATAAGTATTTTGGGGGGAGATAATTTGAGACTGTGTGAAACTACTCCATTGAAACTATCCCATTCATCATCAAACTTTCAATTCATTCATTTATGAACTAAGTCTGTGTGGACTCATCCTTTCTGTCCTCTTTACTTAGTGGGCATTGCTATCATTGTTCCTTTAAAAGCTTTAATTTTCAGGTCCCTCAGTTTGATCAGTGGGCCTCCAAGATGACTTCTATGTCCGTTTGACATGTGTTAACCATTCTTTGAGTACTTTCGTTTTCTGGTGTAACTTTCGTTTCTTCTAGGCATATCTTGTGTTTCCCCTGCTCCAGTGGGGAACATGCCTTTTCTCCCAGGAACAAGAACAACACACACACACACACACACAGAGTCTCTCACACACACACACACACACACACACACACACACACAGAGTCACACACACACACACCTTTATCTGACTTTGTCCTAGTGCTAAGTCGCTTTAGTCACGTCAGACTCTTTGCCACCCTATGGACTGTAGCCCGCCAGGGGTTTTCTCCTGGCGGATAAACTCCACGGGGTTCTCCAGGCAAGGATACTGGAGTGGGTTGCCATTTCCTCCTCCAGGGGATCTTTCTGACCCAGGGATCGAACCTGTGTCTCTTGCATCTCCTGCATTGGCAAGCAGGTTCTTTACCACTAGCGCCACCTGGGAAGACCCTTCTATGACTTTGTCTGTGGAAAACTACGAGTTCACATCTGTCAACTAAAAAAACCTATTCAAAACCTAAAAGTTGAGAGTTGTGTTTTATTCGGCAGGAACTTTTAGGACTTCAAGCCCAGGAGGCAGCATCTCGTCACCCTGACAGAACTGGTCTGAAGAGGTGGGGCAGGGAGGGGGAAGCTAGGATATAAAGGAGTTGTGCCGCAAAGGGCACACTAGTCTGAACTAAATGAAGCCAGATATCTCACGTTAAGGAATTTAGTGCCTTTCTATGTATGGGAAGATGCAAGAGTCTGGGCTCACTGGGCTTATTCCTTTGATATTCCCTCAGCTCTTTGAGGCCTGTATCCTGTGTTTTCACCTCCTGAGTTTCCTCGGGGCTCACTTGATGGCACATAGTCTTTATTTTCTTCCTGCGCTCCCTCAGGGCTCATGAGCTCACCAGCTCTCCTTTGGCGGTGGCTGCAATCGCAGATGGCTGGGACATCCTTTGTTGACTGACAAGGCAGGCAATATTCCATTCATCATGTTCCTGCCCCTAATTCTAGCCCAACACCAACAGCACATGGTTCATATCTGTAGTTTCCCTCTCCAACAGTGAGGGACTTGACTCAGGAGCTTTAACATATTTGCTTATTTGATCTATCTTCTTGAAGATAACTGATTTCCCTTTTATTCCATCTCCTCCTCTATAGGGTTCCCCTCCAAATCATCACACCCTGCTAGGAACCCTACATCCTTTGCTGGGTCAGCTCTCCACATGGCCCTTCCTCACCCTTCTTGGGCTCTGACACCCACACTGGACCACCTCACATGGGATGCCCTCTTCTGCTCTTCCACCTCTGGCCACCTGTGCTGCCCCCCATTTCACATTCTGTGCTGGACTGCCCTGCATGTGGGGACCCTCCTTACCCCATCTGAGCTATGACACCCTGGCATAGCTGCATCCATGTATGGTGCATTCGCATCCCACCTGGACACTGACCCTCTGCTCTGGGCTCTGCAGCTCCCATCTCTCTCCCACTGCCAGTGTGGAGTGAGGCGGAAGACAGATGGGCCCCCAGGGTAAAGCAGTTGGAGATTAATTCCCTATTGACCAAAACTCCAAAATGAGAATAGCAGGGCAGTTAAGAGAGGAGGCTGGGCCATGCCCGGACTGCATATTTCTTTTCTCAGAGTCAGGAGACCTCACCGACCACACATGCACAGAGAAGGCTCCCTGGAGGCCAAAGAGGAGTCCTGTCAAGAGATGTTCTACCAAGACGCCTTGTTGGTTGGATCCATATTGGCTATGAGAGACTTGGACACACATGGGAGGATCCAGAGATCTACCAAATATGGACTGTGAACCAGACAAATCAAAATGATTGGCCAAAGGAAATCCGGAAGAAATGCCCCGTGAAAGCAATTCAAACTGCCACAAGAGCGTGACTCAGTAACTCAGGGACTCTCCCTCTGAGTCCGCTGTGTGTCTGTCCACACATACTTGCTCTTTTTCCTCCTAATAAATACTTCGCTTGCTTCACCACTTTCCATTTTTGTGGAAATCTTTTCTGCAAAGTTGAAAGGCCAGGGCCCTTGTCACTGACCATTGGTCCAGTGGCTAGGATTTGGTGCTTTCACCACTGCAACCCAGACCCAGTCTCTGGCTGGGAACCCAAGCCCCGCTCCAAGCCGTTGCAGGCTGAGACACCTTGAAGTCAGAAGCCCGCCTTGGTCTGCCCCACTTAATGGCTTTAGGATCAAATTCTTCAGGAAAGGAAGGAAACAGATATGAAGGGGAAGGGGAAGGGGAATTGGGGAGAAGGAGAGCTTTCTCCTAAATTTTGGCCCCCCGCCAAAAAATTTAAAAATGTGTTCAGCATAATTGTTTTAACAGCATATTATATTCAATTTAGATACTGAAGGAGGAAACAGAACAGGCTCCATCTTGAAAGCAGACTCCATCTTGGGCCGGACTGAGGACTTGGAGCTATATGCCCAGTATCTATGGAAACGACATACCAACTGGAAAACCAAACCCCCAGGATGGAAGAGCCCCAGGGCTCATACCTAGACTCTCCGTTGCCTAAAAGAATACCCTAATTATGGCAAGAATACACAGAAGAACTGTACAAAAAAGATCATCACAACCCAGATAATCATGATGATGTGATCACTAATCTAGAGCCAGACATCTTGGAATGTGAAGTCAAGTGGGCCTTAGAAAGCATCACTACGAACAAAGCTAGTGGAGGTGATGGAATTCCAGTTGAGCTATTTCAAATCCTGAAAGATGATGCTGTGGAAGTGTTGCACTCAATATGCCAGCACATTTAGAAAACTCAGCAGTGGGCACAGGACTGGAAAAGGTCAGTTTTCATTCCAATTCCAAAGAAAGGCAATGCCAAAGAATGCTCAAACTACTGCACAATTGCACTCATCTCACATGCTAGTAAAGTAATGCTCAAAATTCTCCAAGCCAGGCTTCAGNGCTGAAACTCTAGTACTTTGGCCACCTCATGAGAAGTGTTGACTCATTGGAAGACTCTGATGCTGGGACGAATTGGGGGCAGGAGGAGAAGGGGACGATTGAGGATGAGATGGCTGGATGGCATCACTGACTCGATGGATGTGAGTCTGAGTGAACTCCATGAGTTGGTGATGAACAGGGAGGTCTGGCGTGCTACGATTCATGGGGTTGCAAAGAGTCGGACGCGACTGAACTGAACTGAACTGAATTATCTGTGTAACCAAATAGAATAATAAATTCTATATGTTTATTGGGGTATGACCATAAGCCTATTGATAATTGTCCACTGTTAACTTCCTAGGCTTAAGGCATACGAATCACGGGTTAACTTTGATTGTGTCTTTCTTTTCCTTTGTTCAGACTAGTTTCAGAGAATTTGGGGAGGTGGGTTTAAGCACGTGCACCTAGGGTATATGAAGTTTTCGCAAAAATTGGTCGGGGTCCTTGGCTAAGAGGAGACTCTGCTTTGGGCCCACCGGTGTAATAAACTGCACTCCACTCTCTGCATTGTCCTTCTGAGTGAGTTTCTTTCCTGGAACATGTGGCTACAATAATACTTCACCCATATATTTTGACTTATAACTGAGAAACAGATATCTTTTCAGACCAGTAAGGAGAAATATCTGATTCTTTTTATCATACTTTTCAGAAAAGAGTTTACCACGTAAGTCTTTCTATGATTTCAAATAATCCTGATCAATCCATCCAGGCGGAGAAAGATTGAAGAAGTGAGTAACAATTTCAGTGAGAGCAGAGGAAGATGCTGCCCTTAATGTGTGGCTCTTAATCAAGAGAGTCACTGGAACCCAGCTGGCCATCCTTCCTTCTCCCAGAGGGATCCTTGTCATACCCCAGAATCTGTAGGCAGTGTCTGGGCAGGAAGTGGGTGGGGTGAGAATGGGGTGGCTGTCTCTTATACACATCTAGATGTGTATAAGAGNAATCAAGAGAGTCACTGGAACCCAGCTGGCCATCCTTCCTTCTCCCAGAGGGATCCTTGTCATACCCCAGAATCTGTAGGCAGTGTCTGGGCAGGAAGTGGGTGGGGTGAGAATGGGGTGGGGTTCTGTTCCCAGGAACCCAGGGATTGGCCTCAGGGGCATTCCAATGGCACTGCCTTTCCACACACCTTACTTTTCCCTGCTGCTTAATTTGTTCTATCTCAGAAAAACCCTTCCTACCTGAAGGCACACCCCAGAAGTTTGGAGCCAGCTTTTGGGTCTATTTCCCCATTTGAGATGCTTAATCTGGAGTCCTAAGAAAAAATATCAGAAGCAATGCCATTATCAACATTTCTTCCAGAGATCTTTTATGCCAAAGTTCTCCTGATGACTTGTACTAGTAAGCCAGAGGATCACACTGTCTTCTCTAACTCTCCCTGTTATTGTNGAGATGCTTAATCTGGAGTCCTAAGAAAAAATATCAGAAGCAATGCCATTATCAACATTTCTTCCAGAGATCTTTTATGCCAAAGTTCTCCTGATGACTTGTACTAGTAAGCCAGAGGATCACACTGTCTTCTCTAACTCTCCCTGTTATTGTTGTTTAGTCGCTAAGTTGTGTCTGACTCTTGTGACCTCAAGGACTATAGCCTTCCAGGCTCCTCTGTCCATGGGATTTCCCAGGCAAGTGTACTGGAGTGGGTTGCCATTTCCTTCTCCCGGGGATCTTCCCCTTGATCAGGAAGGGATCAAACCCATGTCTCCTGCTTGGCAGGCTGATTACCACTGAACCATCTGGGATGGCTGTAGCCCTCCCTACATTTGTAATAATCAGTAATATCAATACTGTTTTTAAAAGATGCAGAAATGATGTAGTAAGAAATCTCACAATGAATAATACCTGCATGGAAAAAATGCAGGTAGAATGATAAGTAGTGACCTTGTTAATGCTTATTAGTTCCTTTTCCTTTAAGCCTACACATAACTAAACGTTGAATTCCTAACCATTTTTGTTGGACTTCAGTTAACCATTGCTATGCATCATCTCTCCCCTGAATAAGGTTACACAGGGTCCATCACCCTAAACTTGTTATAAGACCTTACCTAATTATAGTCAATTAGTCATACAATTGATAATTTAATAGCTACATTTTCTACTAGACTTTAGCCTTCTTGAGGGCATGAATTTTATTAGGCTTATTTACCACTTACAACCCCAGTGCTTAGCACAGCACTTTGCCCATAGAACTTGGAAAAAATATTTGTTGAATAAATAATTTATACTTTCTGAGCTATGATATTGTCTCAGGAACCAGTACTCGAGAAAGCAAGCACCACACTCAGAGAGTTGGAGAACTCAGGTTTACTAAGCCAGCAGGCCCAGAGGAGTTAACATTCCAAGCTCTGAGCCCCGAACAAAGGGATTACAGAGTTTTTATAGACAGATTATAGTGGGCAACACTAGCTGTTAATAGGCTGGTTTAAACTAAGGGGTTTCATCAGAGTGGGAACAGCAATAAGATGGGGAAGGGGATGCCTGACCTTCACATGGACAGGCATGATTAAGCAGGTTTGCAGGGGCCAGGTGATTGCAAAGAGCAGGACAAGGGTGAGTGAGATAAACTCTAGTTCCTAGTATTGCAAGTCCCCACTTTCTGAGACTATGTGACCTATGTGATCTAGACTTTGCAAGGGGCAAGCTGAGTTACAGAGACAGAAGGAGAAGAAGGTTATGTAAAATTTTAACTCTTCCTCTTCAGTATTAGTGATTTCACATTATTTAATCCCAACACCACCCAATTTTATAGATTGGTAGACAGGCTCTGAGAAATTAAGGAATTTATGCAAGTATGTGTAGATTTTAGAGTTGACTCTGAATTCAAACCCACTTTGAAAAAGGATAACTTGTAGCGATTAAGAGCATGGGTTCTGTAGCCACTGCCTGTATTCAGGAATTTTACAGGCTGTTATGAGGACTGGATGAACTAATGAAGGCAAAGCACGCAGAAGAACAGAGCTTGGCATGGAATCAACAGTCAGGAAACGTTAAGAGATTAATATTATTTTGCTTCTTATTCTGTGTCTTTTCTGTTCTAACATGTTGCCTCCTCTCCTTAGTGAAGAGACTAGCCCATGGGCCAGACCTCCTCTGCATTATTATCTAAAAGACTAATCAAAATTAATATAAATTAATATACCATTTATGGACAATAATAGAAAAATAATCAAAGTCTAGAGTCTAAGCTAGAAGATGGAGGGAGCCTGGGTCCCTGAGTCACCACCAATTAACTTATACAGGTCTCCAGATTTGTCGGTTTATTTGTTATAGCAACTAGTAATACCCTGATTAATACATCTTTTTTGTACAAACAGTGGGGTGGGTAAACTCAACAATAGTTGCTTTGCAAAATTAATTATTCCTGTCTCTGTTTCTCTCTCCCATTCATTCTCTCTGTCTCTATCTTTGTCTCAGTTACTTTCCTGTGGAAATCTCACTTGAACATTATTTAGATTTTAGAGGAAGTGGAGAAAGTAAACAAGAAGTCCTATACAAATTTTCGCATCCAAACAAACCCTATATTGGAGTATTGGGACTTGCATGGATTTTGTTCTAGTTATTAACTTTTTGCTATTATTCCCTGTTAGTATGAAAATTCTGCTATGAAGAAGGTGGTGGTTAGGGAAGGATTTAAAATTCCTGGATCTCCATTGGTAATATGATCATAAAAACTCACTTCTAAGCTCCATAGGAAGAGAATTGCCTACATATTCCAAAGAGGGAATTTCATATAAAAGCTTGCTGCTTTCTGTTTCAATTAACCCCACCTATAAGAAGAGGTGGCAAGAATAGACAGAAGAACTGTACAAAAAAGATCTTCACGACCTAGATAATCACGATAGTGTGATCACTCACCTAGAGCCAGACATTCTGGAATGTGAAGTCAAGTGGGCCTTNCACTAACCCATTGGAGTCTCAGGCTTAGTACCACAAGTGAACTACAAGAGTTTCATACTTAGCCTGAATTACATTCATAACTAGAGGAAGACGCTGGTTTCGTAAAAAAAAAACAATGGTAGTAACAATAAACCCAGAAGTATCAGGCTTACTGTTGGAATGTCTTATGTCAAACACTCTGAGAACCATCCTATTGCCTTCTCTTCCATCTGTCTAACTTGTTTAGGAATTAACTTGATTGATGGACATATTTCCTGATATTCACCATAGAAATTACAAGGAATACCATGTGGTTATGGTAGGTTTTTTAAATATATATTTTTATTGTGATTATAAAACTAATACATTATAACCATTATTTAAAAATCCATAAATAGCCCCAAAATGCAACAAAAATGCAATGAAGACTATAAAAACTTCTGTAACTTCACCACTTACTTAAAACCCTTTTGTATTTGATATCTCCCTGTCCCTGTGTTGTTTTTTTTTNACATTATAACCATTATTTAAAAATCCATAAATAGCCCCAAAATGCAACAAAAATGCAATGAAGACTATAAAAACTTCTGTAACTTCACCACTTACTTAAAACCCTTTTGTATTTGATATCTCCCTGTCCCTGTGTTGTTTTTTTTTTCCTAAATCTGTTTCTCTATTATACTATCTATCATCTACTTACCTACCCATCTATTCAAAATTGAAGTCACAACTTACATATAATTTTTAACCACATTTTCTCATTTAATATACATGATAAGAATTTTTCCATGTCCCTGTATGGTTGTGTAATGTTTCATTATAGATACATATTTGTTCTCCAGATATTTTCTGAGCTCCTACTCTGAACAAGCAAAGATTTGCTGTAATTTATTTAGTCATTTTTCTACTGTTTGAACATTGTTCAAACTTTTAAAAATATAGGTCAAATCATATCTGTCTATTCCAAATATGGTTCCCCATTTTGCTAAGAGTAAAAACTTGTTTTGAGTTCCCTGGCGGTCTAGTGGTTAGGATTTAATGCTTTCACTGCCATGGCCAAGGTTCAATCCCTAGTCTGACAGCTGAGATCCTACAAGCTGTGTGGCATGGCCAAAGTTTAAAAAAAAAACACACACACACAAAAATTTCTTAAAAAGCTTACATCCTTATGATGGTCTTTGAGGCCCTTCACCATTGCCCCCAACCCTTACCTCTCTGGCTTCTATTCCTCTCCTTGCCCAGCTACACCAAACACACNCACACACACACAAAAATTTCTTAAAAAGCTTACATCCTTATGATGGTCTTTGAGGCCCTTCACCATTGCCCCCAACCCTTACCTCTCTGGCTTCTATTCCTCTCCTTGCCCAGCTACACCAAACACACTGGACTCCCTGCTATCTTTCTAATTGGCAGACAGGCTGTGCTCCTGGACCTTCACACTAGCTATTCTCTCTGCTTGGAATGAGCAAGGACCCACTGCCCAGATTTCTAACCTCCTTAGAATTTTTGCTCAGGCATTCTCTTCTTAGGAAGCAAACTGTTCCTTTTTGTCTTGCCTCTAGCCACTCCTGATCACTCTTGCTCCCTTTTGTCTTTTTTATTTTTCTTCAGTATCCATTATTTTCTCACATAGGATTATACTTTATTTTTTAAGTTTACCATTTATTATCTTATCCTCTCACAGTAATGTAAATTCCATGAAGGTAGAATATTTGTCAATTTTGTTCACCAATATATTTCAGGTACTCCAAACACTGCTTCACACATAGCAGTTAGTTGCTCAATAAATATTTGTTGCATGAATGCATAAATGTTTTTGCATTTTTAGCTACTTGTGAACAATGCTATATAGGGTCTAAATCTTTGACTGAATCACTTGTGATTCTGAGATTTCATGGGGTTACTGAGTCAAAGGAACAAATTTTAAGGCTTTATGATATATATCATTAAATAGCTTTTTAGAAAAGTTGTTATGATTTATGCTTTTAGCAGCATAAATGTNCATTTTTAGCTACTTGTGAACAATGCTATATAGGGTCTAAATCTTTGACTGAATCACTTGTGATTCTGAGATTTCATGGGGTTACTGAGTCAAAGGAACAAATTTTAAGGCTTTATGATATATATCATTAAATAGCTTTTTAGAAAAGTTGTTATGATTTATGCTTTTAGCAGCATAAATGTTCATCTCATTACATTAATACATGCAAAAGTTAACCTTTGTTAATCTGAATGCTGAAGACTGCTACTCGTTTTAGAATTTTACATTAAAAACTTTCACAACTATCTGACTACTAGTAAATTTTAAGATTTAAAATTTAGCTTATAAGTTATTGATCACCTGATCACATTCCTTAATGATAGCTTGTAGTAAATATTAAGATTCATTTTCATTTTTGTTAGGGATAATTTGTGCACACCAAGTGAATATATTTAGGGAAAAAAATACTCTTAAACCCACCACCCAGTTTAAGAAGTAGTATATCATCAACTCTTTTGAAATCCCCGTGAGTGCCTCCCAGTCCCATTTCTCAACATCTTTACAGAGAAACATGGCTTTCTTTATGTGTCCCAAATGGTATATTGTTTAGTTTTGCCCATTTTGAATATGGAGTCATACTGCACTTCAACATTATATTTCTAAAAGGTTTGATTTCTACAACTGCAATTCATTTATTTTTACTGCTTTACACTATTCTCTTATGTATATATACCACCATTTATTAATCCAGTGTCTTATCAATGGGAAGTAGGGTTGTTTCTAACTCTTTGGTATGATAAATGACACTGCTGTAAACATTTTGTTTATGATTTCTAAGCCATTATATGCAAACTCTGTGTAGGATATATGCTTCAGTTCAGTTTACTTCAGTCGCTCAGTCGTGTCCAACTCTTTGCGACCCCATGAATCGCAGCACACCAGGCCTCCCTGTCCATCACCAACTCCCGGAGTTCACTCAGACTCACGTCCATCGAGTCGGTGATGCCATCTAGCCATCTCATCCTCTGTTGTCCCCTTCTCCTCCTGCCCCCAATCCCTCCCAGCATCAGTCATTTCCAATGAGTCAACTCTTCTCATGAGGTGGCCAAAATACTGGAGTTTCAGCTTTAGCATAAGGCCTTCCAATGAACACCCAGGACTGATCTCCTTTAGAATGGACTGGCTGGACCTCCCTGCAGTCCCAGGGATTCTCATGAATCTTCTCTAACACCACAGTTCAAAAGCATCAATTCTTCGACACTCAGCTTTCTTCACAGTCTAACTTTCACATCCGTACATGACCACTGGAAAAACCATAGCCTTGACTAGACAGACCTTTGTTGGCAAAGTAATGTCTCTGCTTTTGAATATGCTATTTAGCTTGGTCATAACTTTCCATCCAAAGAGTAAGCGTCTTTTAATTTCATGGTTGCAATCACCATATGCAGTGATTTTGGAGCCCCCCAAAATAAAGTCTGACACTGTTTCCACTCTTTCCCCATCTATTTGCCATGAAGTGATGGGACTAGATGCCATGATCTTTGTTTTCTGAATGTTGAGCTTTAAGCCAACTTTTTCGCTTTCCTCTTTCACTTTCATCAAGAGGCTATTTAGTCCTTCTTCACTTTCTGCCTGCCATAAGGGTGGTGTCATCTGCATATCTGAGGTGATTGAGATTTCTCCCGGCAATCTTGATTCCAGCTTGTGCTTCTTCCAGTTCAGCGTTTCTCATGATGTACTCTGCATATAAATTAAATAAGCAGGGTGACAATATACAGCCTTGACATATTCCTTTTCCTATTTGGAACCAGTCTGTTGTTCCATGTCCAGTTCTAACTGTTGCTTCCTGACCTGCATATAGGTTTCTCAAGAGGCAGACAAATTTCTGGGTCATTGAGGATGTGGAGGTTCCACTTTTCAAGATAATGTGAAACTTTTCCAGTTTGGTTGTATTTAATTTATGTTTCTAATAGCAGTGGAGGGCTTCCCAGGTTGCTCAGTGGTAAAAAATCCGCCTGCCAATGCAGGAGACATAGGTTCGATCCCTGGGTCAGAAAGATCCCCTAGAGCAGGAATTGGCAGCCCACTCCAATATTCTTGCCTGGAGAATTCCATGGACGGGGGAGCCTCTCAGATTACAGTCTCAGTTCAAGTCAGTTCAGTTGCTCAGTTCAGTTCAGTTCAGTTGCTCAGTCGTGTCCGACTCTTTGCAACCCCATGAATCGCAGCACGCCAGGCCTCCCTGTCCATCACCAACTCCCAGAGTTCACTCAGACTCACATCTATCGAGTCAGTGATGCCATCCAGCCATCTCATCCTCTGTCGTCCCCTTCTCCTCCTGCCCCCAATCCCTCCCAGCATCAGAGTCTTTTCCAATGAGTCAACTCTTCACATGAGGTGGCCAAAGTGTTGGAGTTTCAGCTTTAGCATCAGTCCTTCCAATGAACACCCAGGACTGATCTCCTTTAGGATTGACTGGTTGGACCTCCTTTCAGTCCAAGGGAGTCTCAAGAGTCTTCTCCAATACCACAGTTCAAAAGCATCAATTTTTCGGCACTCAGCTTTCTTCACAGTCCAACTCTCACATCCGTACATGACCACTGGAAATACCATAGCCTTCTATGGGGTCAAGACTTAGTGACTGAGCATGCATGCACTAGCAGTTGATGGGCTTTTTTGTTGCTTCACGATTTTTCTAATGCTTGGTACTGTACTGGAGTGGCTGAAAAATGGTATCTCATTTTGGGTTAAACCTGCATTAACTTTTCAAATGATTATTGGCTATTTATCTTTCTTCTTTTTTAAATTTATATTTAAAGAGTGATGGTCACTATTGGATCACATCACCGACTGAATGGACATGAGTTTGCGGGATACAAATGAGCAATTGAACAACAACAACAACAATATATTCAGTTCAGTTCAGCTTAGTTGTGTCCAGCTCTTTGTGACCCCATGGACTGCAGCATGCCAGGGCCTCCCTGTCCATCACCAACTCCTGGAGTTTACCCAAACTCATGTCCATTCAGTCGGTGATGCCATCCAAACATCTCATCCTCTGTCGTCCCCTTCTCCTTCTGTCTTCAATATATTACACACTGTATTTATTCCAAATGATGACAAACTGCATTTCTTCACATCTTTATAACATGTGACTTGAGACCCAAGGCTAATGTGTAATCTTGTTAGACAGCAGGTAATTTGACAGTGCATAGCTAATTTCTAAATTTGACCCTGGGGTCTTTCAGAGATTAAAAAAAATCACTAATAATTGTATGAAATAAAAATTTCTAGAGTTAATCTCCAGAGCCATTTTCTTGTTATGTTAGCAGAAAGGAAAAGGTCAATGTCATTTTTGTCACTATATCTAGAATGATTTAAGAAATCACTTACAAGTCAGAGTACCGGCTGGAGCAAGGTACAGCCCTCTCTCAGAGGGATTGTCTCCTGAAGGAACCTATTTCTTTTTTTATGAATATTTTTTTCTGTTGGATATCCAAAGGTGAGTTGATGGCTATACAGGTCTGGAATTTTAGAAAAAGGGAATGTCATTATTGTTTCTTTTGAACGAATCAATCTAATGAGCATCTATTTTTAGTCTGCTTTATAAAAGACCCTAAGGCCTGAGATGTTTGAGAGAAAAGAGAATATTACTCCCATTTCCACTCTGTTTCCTTTCAAGTTAGAAGATTTCAAACTCTCAAAAATAGGATTCATTCACTTTTATTTAGTGCAAACAAGTTTTTTGTCATTGATGTGTACCTCTGGTGTGTAACCATTAAGCCAAGGTTAGGTTAGGTGGCCTGGTTGATACCTAAATACATGGAAAGTCATCATTTTAAGAAATGTTTTCAATAATACTATGTAAGAGTTAAACAACCAGCCCAGAGCTCTCTGTCCATCCTCTTGTGAGAAAACCCATAGGAAATAACATGGAATTGACCCAGGGGGACATGGGAAAGTATTATCATTCAGCTATGGAAGGCTTGGGCTAGACTACTGCAGGCTAAACATGTCTTGACCCCCAGAACCCCCCTCTACCTGATCGAGGAGGCTCCAGCTGGCCTGAAGGAGAGCTATATATGTGGAAGTAGAGATGGGTGACTTGCTTTGCTGACACTCACCTTTGGGCCAAGCTAAGCTCAGTGAGTTCACTGGGCCACAAGACTCCTGGTCTCCAGGAAACTGGCCAAGGGTGGATATGCAGGCGATCAAGAAAAGAGCAGAGGAAAGAATGACCCCATGGACCATGGGGCCAAATCTAAACCTGACCTTTCCCATTGCACCTCTGAGTGAGTCTTCTTAGCTGTGCTTGTCTGCCAACCCAGATTACACACACAGCATTGACATACACATATTCCACACTCGTATTCTTTTTTCAACCTTTATATCACTCACTTTACCTTTAGCGTATGTGGCCTTGTGCTATATTCACTTCAAAAAATAATTACAAAAATAATAATTTCATTGAAGTGTAATTTGCATACCATGAAAGTTACCCATCTTAACTGTATAATTCAATGATTTTTTTTTGGCGGGGAGGGGGGTAAGTTTACTGAATTTTTCAACCATCACCAAAATCCAGTTTTACAGTAGTCCTGTTACCTCAATAAGATCCTTCATGTCCATTGGCAGTCAATCCCTGTTTCCCACCCTCCATGCCCAGAGTAATATGCCTTCTTATAGATTTACCTTTTCTGGACATTTCATATGAATGTCATTGTGCAAAGTGTGGTCTTTTGTGTTTGACTTCTTTTCAGTTAGCGTGAAGTTCTTCCATGTTGTAGCATGTATCAATTTTTCACTCCTTTTTATTGCTGAGTGACTGGTGTTCATTGTGTTTAATCACTTGCCAGTTGATGGACATTTGGGCTGCTTCCATTTGGGGGTTGTTATGAATAAGGCTGCTGTGAACATTCATGTGTAAGTCTTTGTATGATCANTTTTCACTCCTTTTTATTGCTGAGTGACTGGTGTTCATTGTGTTTAATCACTTGCCAGTTGATGGACATTTGGGCTGCTTCCATTTGGGGGTTGTTATGAATAAGGCTGCTGTGAACATTCATGTGTAAATCTTTGTATGATCATAGTTTCCATTTCCCTTGGGTATATACATAAGAGTGGAATTGCTACATCATATGATAAGTCTGTGTCTAGCTTTTTAAGAAACTGCCAACCTGTTTTCACGTCAGCCACACCGTTTCATGTTCCCTGTGGTTGACTTCTTATGAGCTCTGTTTCTGTTGACAGGCTATAGCTTCCTGGGGAAAGCACTTCCTGCCTGTAGCTCTGGGTAACCATAATTCTCAGCATAGAGTAGTCTGTGGTCCTTAATGATGATCACTGTAGTGGGTTGAATAGTGGCTCCAAAGATGTATTCACATTGTGATTCTTGAAGTCTACGAATATTACCTTATATTGTTGCAGGAAGGCAGACCCCTTCCAGGAACTGAGAGTGGGGTTTTGTCTAAATTTCGGAAATGAGTTGTCCAATGAGACACATGTGCAGACAAACCAAGAGGCTTTATTGGGAAGGGGCATCCAGGTGGAGAACAGCAGGGTAAGGGAACCCAGGAGGACTGCTCTGCCAACGTGGCCACATGGACAGGCTATACAGTCCATGGGCTTGCAAAGAGTCAAACATGACTGAGTGACTAACACTTTCACATATAAAGAACTATAAAGGCTGAAATTAAAATTTTTTCTTTATTATTCTGGAAAAGCCCTATCATTAACCTAGGATCCTGTCTTGTTCCCAGGAATGATTAATTGCTGTTAGAAGAGACCCATATTTAAGGGCATGAGCACCCAAGTGATTTAGAAGCAATGTGAAGGGAATGCTAGCTGCTCCATCTCTTTATTAGAGTACTTGATGCATTCAGAGCACTTTGGGCTTGAGAGTCAACTCTTAGGAATAAAGGAAGGGCCCAGAGAGGGGCATAAGTAGGGCAACATCTGGCTTAAAATGTGCCATATTGGGGATCTTGGCTAAGAATGGCCTCCTAGAGAGTGACAGAGCTGGAGATTTCTGTTCCCAGTCTATTAGTCTTTAGATGGTCACCTTTTGTTCTCCACCCCCTCCACCTCTGATTTAAAGTTGACTAGTTTTTAAGAAGCAGTGTGCCAATTAAAAATTGATGAATCACCATAAATACAGTAGCAAGGCAACTGATTTAGAGACATGTGCTTTAGCTAGGTAATTCACATGGCCTTCCTGAATGTAGGATGTTACTTAAATATCTAGAAAATTAATTCTCAATAGGGATTCATTTATCCTTCTGTTGATAAAACTAGTTCTGTGAACTACAAACTTAAATCTAAAGTTTAAAAGTACTTACACTAATGGAAGTGTCTTTTAATACTCCTTTAAATGAGTAAAGCCAGAATGCTCAATTCATTCTGGAATACATTGTGGGAAAATAAGCAAATTACCTAAAACCAACTGATTTATAATTTAAATTGGAAGTTCTTTGTGTTGTGAGCTATAAGTTTCAGTTTTCCTTGGATTACCTTCAAACAGATAGGATAGCATTAAAAATTCTATAGGAAAAAAGGCTGTGGTAAAGAACCCCCCTCTGGAGACTTTAATCTGTTCTAGGGTTTTGCTCCCCTAAGTGTGCTGTGTGGAATTTTATTCCCGGGAAATGCTTTAGGGCAGAACTATCTCTGATTAAATAAATTTGGGGACTGCCACAGATTAGTCCCCTCTTGAAGGTATACAAGGCTCATTAGTACAATCTCTGAGCAGTGCTATCATAAAGACAACTCCCTAATTTTCTGTAACTATCCATCTCTGGGGCTTCCCAGGTGATGCTAGTGGTAAGGGAAAAACCCACCTGCCAATGCAGGAGATGCAGGAGACACGGGTTTGATCCCTGGGTCAGGAAGATCCCCTATGTGTGAAATGACAACCGACTCCAGTATTTTTGTCTGGAAAATTCCATGGACAGAGGAGCCTGGCAGGCTACAGTCCACTGGGTCACAAAGAGAAACAACTGAAAGTGTGTGTGCACACGAGAACACACACCCACACTCCATCTCTTAGACTTATTTGACCCAATCCTGTTTTCATGTAACTCTTATTAACATCTTGAGCAATCAGTGTTCTCCAGAACACAATTTTGGAATCCCCACCACTAGGATTATTATTATTGCTTCTGAATTATTTTATGATCTTCAGCAACCGCTAGCCTCAGTTTCTCCTTTGAACTAATAACCCCCTCACAGATATGCTGTGAACCAAAAGTTCCACAGAAAGGTGCCCTAAAATCTTTGGCATGCGATTTCTGTGTTGGACTAAGTTCACTTACTGCAAAGCCACCCTGTTGGTTCTCCTGTTAGCCCATTCTGCCAGGACTCCCAGCAACGTCCCTCTGTGGAATGTCCGTCTTGAGCTGGCACCCACATAAAAGCATGGACACACGGCAAAGCCAGGAAGGCTACAACTTGCTTAAATTTCAACCTGATGGTCCATTTCAAAGGTCATTTTTTTTTCTTCTAAAGGCGCAACCGCGGCAGTAATTTCCTTTTGAGCATTTTTAGCCACTTACATCGAGACGAGTTGTCATGGAATAACCTGTGTTCACATCCTCCTTTCAAGGGCAGCTTAAATGTGGAGCCAGGATGGCTGTAGCCTTAAGGCTCACCTCGGCTGGTTACTCTGAAGCTGCTTTCTCAGTCTGGTTTTGGTTTAGAAACAAGGTAGTACGTAATCCAAATAAACAAGCCAGGGCAGAAGATCCAAATGACTGAAAAGCAAAACAGCTTTAAAAACTCCACTTGGATCCTTGAGGCTCAGTGCTTATGACACGAGCCAAAGATTCATTATTCACCAATGTGCCCCGTGGACCTGGTGCCCATGGCTGCTTTGCTTCCGCAGGGCCAATGTGTGTTACTTCTCAAAGTGTGTTATATTTTAGGTTTAAATGCAAACTCTGAGTAAATATTCATCTTTACAAAGTAAGAACAAGATCACAGATTTGCTTTTGAGTTTGGGGGTGTTTCCTGGAAGTGAGGAAAGACTAATTTGGACTTTAAGGACATTTGTCTTTGGAGTTTCTGGAGAGTGTCATAAGGCTTTTCATTGAATCAAGCTTCCATGGGTGGAGATGAACTTAACTTTTATCGCAAGGCTTAAGATCTCAACTCCAGCCAGGTTTCTGCCTTCCTGTCTCCTAATAAAGAACACCAGTTAGAAGTTAGAAAAACCCAAGATTATCTTTTTGGTTAAAATGGATTATTCACAGAATTCTGAAATTCACCTCTTCCTTGTGAGCTGTAACTTAAAGCTGTAAATTCCTTCTCAAGCAGGAACTGAAGAACTTGACTGGATTGAAGCATAAAGCAATAAGTAGTTGTCCCTTAATTTGTCCTCTACTTTCCTTCCTGTTTTTGTGTTTGTGATATTAGTAAAAGGGAAATTTAGTAAATGGTCACTGAGTTTGGTTTGATAGCTACCAAGTCTTTCATTCTCAAGGCTTGAGTTCTAGAATCGAGAGAAGGAAAGACAAAGGAGGAACTCATTTGGTCAGTGCCTAGTGAGGGGACGATGCTCTACGTTTTAGTGAAACCGCCCTGTCCGTGGACCTAAGGCCTCGCTCCAGGACAGGGCCAGCTCCTTGGTATGCGAACTGTGCAACTGCATGCGGACGCACACAACGAGGGACCCCAGGCTTGGCTCAGTGCCCTGTTGTCCCCATCTTAATAGTGCTAATACTGTTTTTGAACAAGGGGCCCACATTTTCACTTTGCTTTTAGTACCTCAAATTTCACAGCTGATCCTTCCCCTGGATTATCATTGATTAAGGCTCTCTGCTCTCCTCTTGCTCTTTTCTCTCCCTTCCCCTGCCACCATGACTCCAGTGAAAAGAAAGTGTTAAGTGTTAGTTGCTCAGTCATGTCCAACTCTTTGCCACCCCATGGACTCTAGCCCGCCAGACTCCTCTGTCCATGGGATTCTCCAGGCAAGAAAACTGGAGTGGTTTGCTGCTACTCCCTTCTCCAGAGACCTTCCCAACCCAGGATTGAACCCTGGGTCTCTCACATTGCATGCAGATTCTTTACTAACTGAACCACCAGGGAAGCAGTCCATGACTCCAGATTCAGCCTCAAGACCATGCTCAAGGCTGGACTCTCCAGTGTCATATCCACTGAAACAGGAAGCTGAGTATTCACC
This sequence comes from Neotragus pygmaeus, assembly GCA_006410875.1. NCBI lineage: Eukaryota > Metazoa > Chordata > Mammalia > Artiodactyla > Bovidae > Neotragus > Neotragus pygmaeus. The sequence continues at coordinate 914,086 of SJYV01048268.1, read as the reverse complement.
CTGAGGTGAATCAACTTTCAGTGATCATCCTGTGGATTTTACAAATTATTTGTCATTTCGGGGTAGCTCTTCTTGGTTTGGATTTTTGATACATGCCAGATAATTTCAATAGTCATTCAAGCCAAACACCATTAGGAAGAGAAATGTGTTACCAAGGAACAATCCTGTAATGCTGAGCCTTAATACAGAATATTTTCCATTTGTAATTTTGATATTCTTAAGATAAACCAGTCCATTCTGAAGGAGATCAACCCTGGGATTTCTTTGGAAGGAATGATGCTCAAGCTGAAACTCCAGTACTTTGGCCACCTCATGAGAAGAGTTGACTCATTGGAAAAGACTCTGATGCTGGGAGGGATTGGGGGCAGGTGGAGAAGGGGACGACAGAGGATGAGATGGATAGATGGCATCACGGACTCGATGAACGTGAGTCTGAGTGAACTCCGGGAGATGGTGATGGACAGGGAGGCCTGGCGTGCTGCGATTTATGGGGTCGCAAAGAGTTGGACACGACTGAGTGGCTGAACTGAACTGAACTGAAGATAAACCAGTAAACAGGTGCTAAATCAATCTTCTTTTTAAATTTACATTAGAATTTTAAAAAATCTTGCTGAATACCTGAATATTTTATGATGTCATTTCCTGTATATGGTTTCTATTTTTTTAAATCTTGAGCCATATGGAGGACATTTATTCAATATGCCTATTAAACTTTTATATTTGTACCACTTGCATAAACTGCCTAAAATTATGATGATGAAACTCCTGTCTTTGGGTAGTCATTTGTTTTCCTTCCTTTTCTTTTTCATTGCCTCAGGAAATTCTTCTGAAACGGCCATTTTTCTCATTTGCTCAATTTAAAAATTGCTCACCTGGAGATAGCCCTTTCCTCTTTACTACTTTGGTAGAAAAGTTTTCACTAAACTGTACTTTATTGTGATGATCTGTCCCTTCTTGAAGAATATGGAAAGAAACAATCCTATCTATTGTTACTCTGTTGATATGACTGAGAGCGTTGTATATTACATCACATTCTGATCTCTTAGGAGAACCCAAAGGAGTCATTGTTCTCTGTTCTCAGTGGGAGTGGGTATAAGCGCAGGCCCATCTAGGGCTATGCTAGCACCTCAGACTGTGTCATTAGGCACACTGGACATGCAATGAGAGAAATCTGTTAATATGTGTCTTATTTTACATTCCACATACAAGTGACTTCATATGATACTTGTCTTTCTCTTTCTGACTTACTTCACTTAGGATGATAATCTCTGGTTGCATACATGTTGCTGCAAATGGCACTATTTCATTCTCTTCTATGGCGGAGTAGTATTTCATCAAATATAGGTACCACACATATCTACAAACAAAAACAAACTCACAGACATAGAGCACAGACTTGTGGTTGCTGGGGGGCGGGGAGGGAGGAGGGAGAGGGGTGGACTGGGAGTTTGGGGTTGGTACTTAGTTGCTCAGTCATGTCTGATTCTTTGTGACCCCATGGACTGCAGCCCACCATGTTCCTCTGTCCATGAGGATTCTCCAGGCAAGAATACTGGGGTGGGTTGCCTTGCCCCTGCCCAGGGATCTTCCCAACCCAGGAATGGAACCCAGGTTTCCTGCATTGCGGGCAGATTCTTTACCATCTGAGCCCCCAGGTAAGCCCTTGGGGTTGATAGTTGCAAGCTATTACATTAGAATGGATAAAAACAATGAGGCCCTAATGTATAGCACAGGGAACTATATAGAATATCCTATGATAAATGGAAAAGAATTTGTAAAAACCATAGTGGAAAAGAATCTGTTAAAAGAATGTATCGCTGTACATTTCTAACTGAGGTACTTTGCTGTATAGCAGAGATTGGCAACAACATTGTAAATCAACTCTACTTCAAAATAGAAAAAAGTCTGATAAAAATTTTAGGAGGAGTACTGTATATGGTCAGGGGAAATACTTTTACGAAGCCACTTGTAGAGGTGTTAAGAATTTCAAGGGGTGTGATCAAGGAACGGTATGCTCAATAAACTCCCCTCTGAGTAGTGTGGCTGGACTTAACTAGAGCTTTTGTCTGCTGGGTGGGGCACAGATTTCTACAGTCAAAGACAAATTGCCTGGGATATTGGATGAGAAGCTGAACCCTGTCAGCAACCCGTATTTTAAAGTCTGTCATACATGCAGCTCCTCTGTAAATAAATGTGGAAATTTTAAAGACTATCAGCTTGAAGGTGTGTCAAAAAGTAGCTTTCCCACACATCTACACATCTTGATCTAGTGCTAATGTGAATTCCTTACATAGTTTAACTTCCCCTGAGCAACTAGTTCGGTTTTGCGTTTATGAACTTTGACCGTCATTACCAATAACAGTTTCTTCTTTGAGGCGCTGGAGCAGAGCTTAGAGCCGAGTATATGATCCACCTCTCTCAAGTACCTCTGTCCTCAGCTCATCCCTGGGTCCATTTTATTGCCTAACCTTTAAATTTCCTTTTGCCTCATTTCTCCTAATTATTTTATCTTACAAAATGGGATACATCTTGTCAGACCGCCTTCACTCAATCCTACTTCAGCTTTTAAATTATTATTTTCATGTGTGCTAAGTAATGCTGAAGAAGCTGAAGTTGAACGGTTCTATGAAGACCTACAAGACCTTTTAGAACTAACACGCCAAAAGATGTCCTTTTCATTAGGAATGCAAAAGTACAAAGTCAAGAAACACTTGGAGTAACAGGCAAATTTGGCCTTGGAGTATGGAATGAAGCAGGGCANGTGTGTGTGTGTGTGTGTGTGTGTGTGTGTGTGTGTGTGTATTCAGTAATCAGGAGTCTCTAGTGGTAAGCGAGAGACATGTGGCTCAGCTCAGGTGCAATCAGACTATGTACAGACTAGGTCATAGCAGTGATGGAGGGAAAGGCTGGCTGAGAAGGACATGAGGTGGGGCACACAAAGTCCTTGATTCCACACTTGGGCATTTTTCTGGAATGTCTCAGATCCTAATAATACTTCATGCTTTATCTCTGTGCCAAATGAGGAGTGCTGATATTTTTACAGATCCCTGCATCCCAGGATTTTAGAGCTGGATGTAGATGTAAAAACCATATTTTTCTTCTTTCTTACTTCTGAAGCCATTTATTCTCCGTTTGCAATCTAGAATTTGCCATCTTGAGGCTGAAGTTTTTTCCGGGTAAGCATTATGCTTGACCGACATGAAGTGAATCCCAAATGAAAATCATTTTGCTAAAAACACTTTCTTTTATTTATCCAAAATGACTTTCCTCACATATAAATAATCCAACATGTACTCACTGTGGAGATTAGAGAGACAATTGAGATGTTAGTGTCTCTCAGAAAATTGAAATGCCATTAGAGTTGTAGGCTTTTCTGACACAGGGATGTTTCACAGAAAGGTATTAAAACCACCTTAATTCTTGAATGCCACCTTTCTATCAACCATTAAAATCCAAAAGAACCCTTTTTGCTAGGTTTGGACACAAAGAATAGCATTTACTCTGTGGTCAAGATCCAACTTCAATTTAAGGAAAGGAATATCTAACTCTGAATTTCCATTTGTAACAAAGGAACATCTGATCCCATCATATGCTCAAAATTGGATACTCTGCAATGTATTGGGGGTTTTCAACTAAGCAAGATGTGGGACAATAATTATATGGCAGAAAAGATAGAGGATGTATTGTGAACTACTTGGAGGGCCCAAGGTTCCCCATATTCCATGAGATGTGAACTTAGTATCCAGAGAGAATGGAGAGAATGGCTGATAGAATCTTTTCATTGTCCCCAAGGATGTTTTTGTTCCCTTGGCAAGAGGGAAGTGAGGACCCTGAGGCTCACTGCAGCCAACAAGGAAGACGTTCTCTCCTGGTTATCACCGAACAGAAATCTCTTTGCAGGTGACTGTTAGAAGGCCATTCCTAGATCAAAGCTCATGGAACCAAAATATCATGAAGGGATGACTGTTTTAAAGTTCAGAATTCTATAAATGTCTTTATTATTGACTTTCTTTTCCTAAAACTATATTGTGAACAAATGCTTATCATTGGATAGTGGAACCCTGAGTCAACGTGAGAAATCACAGATTTTTACCCAAATGAGACTAAGCACTGCCTGAAGACAAATAGATTTGACTAATTCTAAAAAATTCAAATTTTAGCTATAACCAGTGAGGACAGTGAGAGAAGGTATTGACAAAATAAAAAATCCTCCACCCATCAGATTGTGAGGTAAATTTGTGACTATTCTTCACATAGAAAAAAAGATGAAAGTGGTTTACCATAAGTGCCAACCACCACCATCTCTGAATCTTAGAATTTTACAAATGATTTTTAACTGTTTTATCCAATATTCTAATTTTTTATGGCAAACATTTTATATAGATTACCTTTACCATAATAAAATCCATTAAGGTATTAAAAAACTCACTTTTGGTACAGTATAAATAATTTGGTTTTTTCAACTGAAGGTTCGTTAAGGAATCTTATAAAGTTTATGAACCTTAAAGAACAAGAAAAACATATGTACATACATCCATATACTTCTAACCATTGTCTTATTTGTTAATCTGCAAGTATATCTCACAATCAAGTCAGAATGAAGTTTGAAAAGCCATCAACTTTGATAGAGGCCAGAGAAATGATAATAGCATCAGAATACATATTTTATCTAAAAAAGAAGAGACAATAACAAATATTGGTAAGGACATGGAGAAATTGGAACCCTTGTACATTGCTGGTGGGAATGTAAAATGGTACAGCCACTTTGGAAAATAGTTTGGCAGTTCCTCAAAAAATTAAAGAGTTAACATATGGTCTAGCAATTCCACTCCTAGGTATACTCAGGAGAACTGAAAACATATTCACACAAAAACTCGTACACAAATATTCATAGCAGCACTACTATTTGTAGTAGCCCTAAAGTGGGAATAGCCCAGGTGCCCATCAGCTGATGGATGGATAAACAAAATGTAGTTGGTATATCCACACATGGAATATTATTTAGCAAGTAAAAGGAAGTAATGATATATGTAACAATAGAGGTGAATCTTGAAAATATGCTAAGAGAAAGAAGTCAGACATAAAAGGCCATCTATTGTATAATTCTATTTATATGAAATATCTAATACAGGCAAATCTAAAGAGACACAAAGTACATTAGTGGATTCCAGGGGTTTGGGGTGAGGACCATGAGGAGTGACTGCTGATGGGAATAGGGTTTCTTTGGGGATGGTAATATGTTCTAGAAGTAGATGCTGCACAACTTTGTGAATATAATCAATATCAATTGTATGCTTTAAAAAGTGAGTTTAACATATGTGAATTATGTCTTAAGTTAAAAATAAGATATATAATTCAACTTTTTGTCTCTATTACACTATAGGCACTTTTCAGTACAAGGCCCATTTTAATTTTTCCTGGTAATATGGTTCTGGTAATAGAAAAAAAAATTTCTAAAAGGATTTGAGTATAACTTGTGATGGCAATAATCAAGAGCTTTCAAAGGCCCACATTTTTGGTTCAATTAGAAGAAAAAAAAAAAAGAATAGAAAACATTATCTCTGCCAATGGAAAGGTCATAAACCTAAGGGCATGAAAGAGCATATGTCCATGAAGAGAAAGGAACCCATGAACAAAGATTCATAAACATCAACCAATTAAGTACGCAAAGTCTGAGTGTAAGTGTGTGGAGAAAATTGAGGGGAGTTAGTTCAGAGATATCTTTATCAGGGCAGGGTAATTAACAAGAACAGAAGCCACATCCTGACAATTAAATTACACGTTCTATGAAAACTTCAGAAGTATTTCATTTGAACTCTATTAAAAAAAAAAAGTCATTTCAGCTATTACTCATTGAAGTGAAAAAATCCCCACAAATAAATTAGAGGTTGAAAGTTAAAATAGTAAGTCAGTATTATTTAATTCTGAACCCACTACAACTTCAGAAACTATGGCTAGAGCAAACTCAGTGGTGTTTTATGGACATAATACAGCTGGAGGTGAAAATGCCATATTCCAGAACTTCCAGAAAAGTAGGGACATGCTCACTCACAGTCCTTTGGTTTCTTCCTGAGCCAGGCTTTGGTGTTATCTGTTCTGTGGGTCACAGAGCAATCTAGAATGAGGTTGGCTCATTTCTGAGTTGAGCAGAGAGCTTCAGTGACGGGAAGATATCAGGGCCAGGGCAAAGAGTTTGGTATCCTGATTCCTAAAACAATGATTATCTACCACATTCCACCTTTAAATTTGTATTTTTTTTTTAACCATAAATAAACACTTAAGAGACACTTCCTCAATCTAGATACAGAGCGTTGTACACCATAAAGTTCTGTTGTGCTCCCAATCACTATTCTGGTTTCTATGATCTCCTGTTACTTTTGCCTGTTCTTGAACTTCATAAAAATGGAATTGTCCAGTATGCATTTCCGTGTGTCTAACTTCTTTTGTTTAGCATAACATCTGTGCAATTCGTTCACGCTGTTGTGTATGCTATTAGATGCTTCTGTTTTTTATTTCTCTTTACCTTACTTCCCTCCTTTTTCTTGAGTCTATCCCTTTCTCTGAGACAGATTACTAGGCTCTGGCTGGTTGGGAAATGTGGCAGTGAGTGCCAGAGGGGGGTAAAAAGACTCTATGCCTGCAGATAAGTGAACAAATTCCAGCTGTCCTAAAGCTCTGGTCTACATTTCTAGTCTGAAACTATGGACTCTCCACAAGAAACAGTGCAACATGGTGAATAGTGCCAAACCAGACATAATCGAGTCAGAGAGTGTTTAATGAGTCAGCTGAGCTGATCTATGTCACTCCTCTACCCCACTGTTAGCCAAAATAGATGGCGGCTGAATTTAGTAAAAAGAAACCCCTGGCCTGAGACCTTAGACAAGCTATTCATTGTCTCAGGGCTTCAGATTCATCATCAATCAAATGAAGGGGTTAGATGGTGCTTCTAATGTTCCCCACCCCAAACGAAGACAATGCAGGTCAGTACTCACTTGTTTCACACTGTTCTCCCTCTAGTCCTGGGGGGCAAATACACTTTCCAGGGTAGAAACAGGTCCCTCCGTTAAAGCAGGTGGCTGAGCAATTTGCTGTTAGAATGAATAACAGGGTATTGCATTAGATAGTCACTTAAATCTAACAACAACATTTCATTAAGGTTAAGTGATACTTCTTAGGCATCTGCTACTTGCCCATTTACTTATTTAATAAAATAAGCCATATTACCCAGACAGCAGTGGTAATCAATTGCTTGACCATTTGCAGATTCGGGCAACATAACAGGACACCACACACATGACACCAGACCCACCTCTAGGGGTTTGTTTGCCTCTTAGTGAAAAAAGGCAACGGTGGGTAAAAACAAATATCTTTTTAATTTTATTATCTATGCTCTTAAAAGGAGAAGAATGCTATAAACCCAAGAAAAATATTTAAGATGAATGAAGAATAAAAGGAGAAAACCTTCTTTGGAACAGATAAAAGGGAGAGAAGTCATAAATATTAGGGTTGGACAAAGGAGAAAGCAAATTTTTTCCTGATTAAGAACAGAGATGCATCTTATATAATAGAAATTTTTGAAAAAATAAGTGTTTATGACGTTTGCATGAAAGAGTAATTATATTCAGGAAAGGGCAGCCTATTCCCCTTTATGAGATCCCATAGGCAGGGAAGTGGCAGCAGCATGATCTAGAGGGATGAAGAAAGTGGGTATGTGATTGTGGGAGTCCAATGAACTAGATTTTCCAGGTGATAATCATACTGCTGGTAATTCATCCTAAACCCCCCTTTTTAGAGTCAGCTTCTGGAGTTTCACTGCTCACTGGCACCTAAAACAGAGGGAGGACAGAAATGAAAACGGGGGAGAGCAAGTATCTAAAAATAGACAAGTTGGCTCATTCTATAACAGAGATGAAAATAAGAACTCAGCTATTCCAGTTTTACGGCCTATTTGTTCTTGTCCTATATAAAACAGGCCAAAATTGGCTGTAGGTGAATGAAAGCTGGAATAAGTGTCCAGGACGAAAATCAGAAAGGATTTCCAAAAGTTCTAAGTGTGTGCTTTCTTTGCAGAAATGAAATCCAACTAAAATATTCTATGAATATCATGCTTCCTAAATGATAAAGCTTTGTTAAAAATGATTATCATAAGTATCTCCTAGCTTAAGGCCATGCTGTACTTGTCTTGGCAAAATCAAGCTTCCTGTCATCGAGGGTAACAGCAGCACTGGAGGACAGGATTTAGGATTTAGGAGAATCTGTTTTTTGAGCTTCCTCTTTGTTACTTGCTACTAACATTGTGGAAAGTGAAGTGTTGCTCAGTGCTGTCTGACTTCGCAACCGCATAGGCTGTAGCTCACCAGCCTCCTCTGTCATGGAATTCTCCAGGCAAGAATATTGGAGAGGGTAGCCATTCTCATCCTTCTCCAGAGTATCTTCCCCACCCAGGGATCGAACCCAAGTCTCCTCATTGCAGGCAATTACCATCTGAGCCACTGAAGCTAATATTAGGGCTGGACCTTTATTATTATTATTATTATTATGGAATGTTTCACAAATTTGCCTGTCATCCTTACACAGGGGCCAAGCTAATCTCTGTACTGTTCCAATTTTCTCATGTGTATTGCCAAAGTGAGCAGAGGACAGTCGTTTTTGTGAGCATGTCCTATCTCCCCACTTGCCCCTGTTTCTCCTGGGGATAATAGGAGATGAGAAAATATCAGGATCTGTGTCCACTTGACCTCTCACTGGACGCTATCCTTACTAACACGTAGAATGCAATGAACCTGGGAGTTCAAGCAAAAGTTACAGAATGTGACAGACATTACAAAAATGTGACAAAACTTGAATCTGGCCACACCCTTAATGATTGCATAATAATGGAGCTTCTCTCCATCTCTGTGTGCAAGGATTCTTGACTAAGAAAATGAGCCAGAGACACCAATGGACTTTCACTGGGTTGAAGGTTTGCTGGGCCGGTATTTAACCACTCAGTTGTTAACGTCTACAACAGATGTCCCAAGAGCCAGTGAAAGTTAATCTTTAGTGTTTCTTTGAATCTGTAGTGCTAAGGTCTAGTTCTTTGCTGGTGATTAAACCATTTTTCAGAAGCTCTATACTCCCTCCTGGATAACAAATGCATCTTTTGGTTGAGACAGTAAAAAAAAAAAACCACATTATTTCTTTTAATGTTTCAGATCTCCAGTGAGACCAAGTGGAATTTCAACAGACTTTCCAAAAGAATAAGAAAAAGTTACCAGAGTCTAACAAGAAGGAAAATCTTTCACCTGAAAGGTAAAATATTACAAATGTAAAGGGAACTGGAATACGCGTAGACATTTTCCTTCACAGGACCATGCAGTGTTGAGACACCCTGGCATAAAAAAGAAAGTATAGTTGACAATCAGCCACTGTGCATACTATGCCAATAAAAAGCCTCACAAATGGTCTTTTAAAATCTGATAATACATATGTTCTTCATCTAAATTTCTGAAGGATTGGCTCTATTGCCTAATAAATTTGAGATAATATGAATTTAATTCTGCTACTAGAATTAAATTCTGCCCAGTTCTGAAGTAGCAGAAGGACTGAATGCTAAATTTAGACAAATGAAAAGAAGCTGTACAAGAAAGAATTTTTTACTCACTGGCTCTTATTATCAGTGTCATTAGTAATTAATCTTTATGAATATAAAATTTTAAAGTTTTTTTCATTCCAATGCTGTAGTTTTTAAAGACCACCTACAAATAAAAGGTAGAGATGTGAACATGTGCTCTCAGTTAGCTTAGAAATGGGGGAACCAGGGGTCAATGGCTTAATTTCTCTTTACAGTTGGGAAAAGCATGGCCCACAGAGACTGGTTTCTCTACTCAAGAGTCACTTGTAGAGGAATTGGGTTCTGAAACAGGTAGCTTGAGTGGCAACATGGTACAGTGGAGGCTGTGAATTTGGGTCAAGCTACTCAAGGTCTATAAACTTTATTCTGCTTATCTGGGACTATGATGAATAATCATTTACATATCTCAAAAGATTGTTAGAACTAAAGTCAGGTAATTGTATGAAGGTACTTTGCATATCACAAAATAACAGACAATCATAAATGATTATTCTGACTCATGCTAAGGCCTCTTTCCTTTAGCTTTTCTTTCATTTAAAAAAAGCTGCTCATTTCAATCTTAATTGGTACTATCTGTATTATCACTAAAGAGACACTTCTCAAAAATAAGCACATCATTTTATTTTGGCCAATCCAATATTTATTTTAGAAAATAGTGCCTTACTCATGCAATTGGCTTCTCTAGTGGCTCAGTGGTAAAGAACCCGGCTGCCAATATAGGAGATGTGAGTCAGTCCGTGGGTTGGGAAGATCCCCTGGAGGAGGAAATGGCAACCCACTCCAACATTCTTGCCTGGAGAATCTCATGGACAGAGGAGCCTGGCGGGCTGCAGTCCATGGGGTTGCAAAAGAGTCGGACACAACTGAGCAACCAAACGGCAACAGCTCACACAGTTAGCATTTTTGACTAAAGGATAATTCTTTTCCATCGTACACTTTACGGATGTTAATTTTTTCCACAAAAGATGTGAACCAGGCAAAGTAGATAGGTGTCTTGCAAGACTATGAATCACACCATTCTACTCTAGAGCCATGTTTGAATCTACTTCCTGAAAGTAAAATCTGACTATGCTACTGCTTCATAGGAAGGAGGGACTCGAGCTCTCAGGGATGTGATCTGTGAACAGAGAATTAAATGGGTGATCAGTGAACTTCTAGATCAAGCAATTAGGAAGAGATTGTTTTAGAAGCTCACCCATAAAACTGATTTGGGACATACAAAAACAGCAATGGGCCAGGAGTAGCTAACTGTCCATGAAACTTCATGGTCCCCTCCCATAAAGGGAGATAGCTATCCAACCAGGAATGACATTTCCCCTGCTTGCATCCAGGTAAGTAATGAGGCTAATTCCTATCCATGGAATGTGTGTTGAAAGTTTTTTGGGTCACTTTTGGACTTTTTTTTGTTTTTTTTTAAGCAGTGCCTATTCCAATCTTTGTTTATTGGCTGGAACCAGAGAGCTCCTAAGCTGTCAGCAGGATCATCAAAGCATGGGCCCCCGAATCACTGTATGGAGAACTGCCTTGCCCACTGACCAGGTTCCTGCACTGGAGCATTCTGTGAGTGAATGTAAACTTGTACTGCGTTAAGTGACACTAAAATTTATGGTTAATGTTAAAGCAACCAGCGAAGTGATACACCCTATTTATAAATCTGTTATGAAGAGTGATGATATAGTAAATATACTTCTTTTAATTGAAACAAATATATTACCATATGTAAAATAGATAGCTAGTGGGAAGTTGCTGTATAACACAGAGAGGTCAAACAAGTGCTCTATGATGACCTACAGGGGTGGAAAGAAAATTCAAGGGGGAGGGGACAAATGTGTACTTACGGCTGATTCACCTTGTTATACAGCAGAAACCAACACAATGTTATAAAGCAATTATCCTCCAGTTAAAAAAAAAAAAGTAAAAAGAACCTTGTTCTTAGGAAGTTACCTTTATCGCAATTGACTCCATAGAATCCAGGTGGACAGATGCAGAAACCGGGAGTAACACATAGCCCGCCATTCATGCATCGTGGTGAGCAAAGGACTAATGGGGAGAGAGAATTCTAATTAAGGCCAATAGGGTTTTAGAAACAGGATCATTTTGGAAATGTCAATAACATAACAGGTCTACATTTTCAAGCTTTGTGGTTGACTCTAAAGTGGTTGCTCTCTAAAGATAGAAGTTTGGTATATTAAAATTATTTTTGTGCGGTAAATAAGGTTATATTTTTAACCAATTTCATAGAAGAGAATTTTGGAATTGTTCCACTTGAATGGCTGATTAAAATTTTCCCAGAATCATTATTTTAAGTAAGATGTGGTCTTCTTAAGAAGTATCTTTTCCTGCCTTATTTCCTCAATTTTTCAATTTCAATCTATCTTCTGTAAATATCTTTTTCTGCCTTATTTCCTCAATCTTTTGATTTCAAAGTCAGTCCAGATGGAGCTCAGGACAAGATGGTGGAATAGAAGGACCTTGAGATCACTTCCTCTCATGAGAAGACCAAAATCACAACTGCTAAACAATCATTGATTTAAAAAAGACTGGAACCTACCAAAAAAGATATTCTACATCCAAAGACATAAAGAACAAACCACAACAAGACAGCAGGAGGGCACACTCTCTACACAATCAAATCCCATATACCCTGAGTGGGTGACCCACAAACTGACAACATTTGCAGAAGCTCTCCCTCCGGAGTGAGAGCTCTGAGTCCCGCATCAGCCTCCCCAGTCTGGGGGTCTGGCATCACGAGGAGGCTAGACTTGAGTGCAGGAGCTCCACTGGACTCCTCCAAGACTCTACTCATGGAGGGCATACCTGGGTCTTGTGTTACCCAGGTAACTACCCAAAAGTCACTACCCAAAAGTAGTGACTTTACAGGAGCCTGGGCTAGACCTACCTAGTCTTGGAGGGTCTCCAGGAGAGGTGGGGGGAAGCTGTGTCTCACTCTGGGGACAAGGACACTGGTCAGAAGATTCAGGGAATTTTCACTGGCATGAGCTCTCGGAGGCCAGGCCAACATTTTGGCAGCAAAACCTGAACCCACCCAACAACCTATAGGCTCCAGTGCTTGTACACCTCAGGCCAAACAATAAACAGGATAGGAACACAGCCTACTCATCAGCAGACAGGCTGCCTAAAGACTTCATGAGCCCATAGCCACCTCATCTTGTTCAGTCACTAAGTCATGTCTGACTCTTTGCGACTCCATGGACTGCAGCACAGCAGGCTTCCCTGTCCTTCACAATTGTTTAAACTCATGTCTCTGTCTCAGTGATGCCATCCAACCATCTCATCCTCTGTTGCCCCCTTCTCCTCGTGCCCTCAATCTTTGCCAGCATCAGCCACCATTAGAGACACCCCTTGACATGGCCCTCCCCACCAGAGGGCCAACACCCAGCTTCACTCACAAGGCCCCTCCTAACAGGAAGCCTACACAAGCCTCTAGACCAGCCTCACCCAGTGAGGGGCAGTTAACCAGAGGCAAGAAAATCACAACCCCTCAGTCTGAGGACTTAGTCCACCCACAACAGGCCAGACCCTACCCTGGGACCAATTGGGCCCCAGACCTGCAATTAGCAGGCCAACACAAGCTTTGGGACCCCATGGAAACAATCCCACTTACCATCACATCAAAAAGAATAAAATACCTAAGAAGAAACCTATCTGAGAGATAAAAGATCTATACTCCAAAAAACTGTAAGACACTGATTAAAAAAATTGAAGACGATACAATCAGATGGAAAGATACACCATTTTCTCAGATTGGAAGAATCAATATTGTTAAAATGATCATACTACCCAAGGAGGTCTACAAATTCACTATTCAGTTCAGTTCAGTCACTCAGTTGTGTCTGACTCTTTGCAACCCCATGAATCACAGCACGCCAGGCCTCCCTGTCCATCACCAACTCCCAAACTCATGTCCTCTATCGAGTCAGTGACGCCATCCAGCTATCTCATCCTCTGTCGTCCCCTTCTCCTCCTGCCCTCAATCCCTCCCAGCATCAGAGTCTTTTCCAGTGAGTCAACTCTGCATGAGGTGGCCAAAGTATTGGAGTTTCAGCTTGAGCATCAGTCCTTCCAATGAACACCCAGGACTGAGCTCCTTTAGGACGGACTGGTTGGATCTCTTTGCAGTCCAAGGGACTCTCAAGAGTCTTCTCCAACACCACAGCTCAAAAGCATCAATCCTTCAGCACTCAGCTTTCTTCACAGTCCAACTCTCACATCCATACATGACCACAGGAAAAACCATAGCCTTGACTAGACAGACCTTTGTTGACAAAGTAATGTCTCTGCTTTTTAATATGCTATCTAGGTTGGTCATAACTTTCCTTCCAAAGAGTAAGTGTCTTTTAATTTCATGGCTGCAGTCGTCACCATCTGCAGTGATTTTGGAGACCCAAAAAAATAAAGTTGGCCACTGTTTCCCCATCAATTTGCCATGAAGTGATGGGACCAGATGCCATGATCTTAGTTTTCTGAATGTTGAGCTTTAAGCCAAAGTTTTTACTCTCCTCTCTCACTTTCATCAAGNCGGACACAACTGAGCGACTTCACAGTCACAATCAGTCGCAGAATGACATTACATACTTCTTCACTTAGCATGTTTTTGAAATTCATCTATACTACAGTATGTATCAATAGTCCATTCCTTTTTACTGCTGAGCAGTACTCTATGAATATACTGCAGTTAATTCATTTTCCTAATAATGTACTGTTTTCAGTTTCCTGATCTTAGAACAAAGCTACTATGGTCATTCTTGTACAGGGCTTTTTCTCTTGCGTAAAAGCTTAAGAGTGGGAAATTTCTAGGGGGAAAAACTTTTAATCATGGAAAATCTCAAACATATACAAGAAGAGAGAACAGCATGATGAGTCTCATTAAAGCCAGATGCTACTATATTAATTCACACACACACCTGTTTCACCTTAACACCCTCCTACTATTTTGAAGTTATAGATACCATCACTGTGTCTTTAAATACTTCAACACGTAAAAAACATTTATAATCTGGTCAAATTGTTTATTATTAAATAATCAAGAAACCTTCATTTGATTTACCCATGGATTAAGTGTTTAATTATTAAAGTAGAAATGAACTATAATTTTTCTTCTTTTCACATCTTTCAAATGATGTTTCTCTACCATCCCTCCTTGATACCTAGAAAGTCAATGGCACAAAGATACTTTCTGCTGTTACTCTGAAAGAACTAGTGCTAAACACAATATTGATAAATATCACAAAGAAATAAGCATCAATATGATCAAGCAGATTTCCCAACTGTCAAGCACCTTGAATTACCTAATCTCATGACATGGTATCATTTTACAAGTGAAACTGGTGTTGTTCAGTCACTAAGTGATGTTCCACTCTTTGTGACTCCATGAACTGGCTTCCCTGTCCTTCACTATCTCCCTAAGTTAGATCAAACTCATGTCCATTGAGTCAGTGATGCCATCCAACCATCTCATCCTCTGTCACCCCGCTTCTCCTCCTGCTCTCAATCTGTCTCAGCATCAGTGTCTTTTCCAAACAGTCAGCTCTTCGAATTAAGTGGCCAAAGTACAAGAGCTTCAGCATCAGTCCTCACAATGAATATTCAGGGTTGATTTCTTTACAATTAATGGGTTGATCTCCTTTGTTGTCCAAGGGACTCTTAAGAGTCTTCTCCAGCACCACAATTCAAACGCATGAATTCTTTGGCCCTCAACATTCTTTATAGTCCAACTCTCACATTCATACATGACTACTGGGAAAATCATAGCTTTGACTAGATGGACATTTGTTAGCAAAGTGATGTTTCTGCTTTTTAATATGCTGGTCTAGGTTTATCATAGCAAGTGAAACCATAAGACTTTAAAAAAAATGTCTGATAACTAGCCCTTTGTGAGAACAAAGGGAGTCCTCATTACATTCTTAGGAGGTGAACAAGGAGGTAAAATTTCAACCCTTTCAGTAACTAGATTTTTGTTAACCTCAAACAACTATCTGTGCTGGAGAAGGTAAGGGGAAATGGCAATTCTCAGCAACAGCTGATGACAGTATAAACACACATCTTTTCCGAGGGCTATCTGGGAAAAAGCTGGAAAATTCATTTCCAAAAACAACTAAGTGAACTCTTGCATAAAGCATGCAACAAAGATGTTCTTCTCAGTGTTGTTTTTAACAGAGAAATATTGTTTACAATCTAAATGTTCAATAGGGCATTAGTATAATTACACAACATCCAAATAAACACACTACAGGGTTTATGTCTAGAACCATATATGCCAAACTATTAATGGCAGTTATGAAAGGGAGGGAAATACTTGCCACTCATCAATTCTAACTGCCACTTTCTAAATAGGTTTCACTATAATTTCAGTTGGATCCTTTTTCTCTGTGCCAAGGTTGGTTGTTTTTTTTCCTTAAAAAAAAAAAAAGGCAAAGCTCAAGGGCTTAGAGGTAACCCTAAGGTGGAACTTTGAAAATACAGGGTCCCTTGAGTAACTGCCAGAAAGGTGAAATTGTGGAGTTAAACAGCATACAGAGTGACAAAGAAATAAAAAATAATTGAGATCTTAGACAAAGGATTCTGACAAGATGCTAATATACTAGTAAGAACCTAAAGGACAGGTGTCATACAATTCAATACAACTTAATACTGCTTGTTTTATTTATGACCTAACCCAGAGTTCCTCAACCTTGGCATTACTATCATTTGGGTTGGGTAATTCTGTGGCAGGGGACTGATTCTCCTATGCATTAAGTGATGATCAGCAACATTTAGGCTTCTATTCACAGTATGTTAGTAGCACATCCTCACTCCCACCTCAGTCTTGACAACCAAAAAAACTCTCTCCACAGCTTGCCAAACGTCCCCTGGTGGGTAAATTCACCTGACTGAGAACCACTGATCAAGCCTTATATATCTATATATACAATATTCCATTCCATTTCACTCTTCAGAAAGAACTCTTAGCTTCAAGGAGCTTACACTTTAACAGCAAAAAAAAAAAAAAAAGCAAAAGTTTTAAAATGTTATTGCATTCTATTGAGGAGGGCATCAAAATTACAGATCAGGTGAGTTTTGTTCATGACAGATCTACACTCCCTAACTTACATTTATCAAACTGTACAAATTCCTCAAAACACTGATCTTTTAGTCAGTTACTGTTATTTAGAGCTAAATGTGTTTCACACAATTTGATCTGGAGTCACACCACCTGGATTCCTTGCTCTTCCAAACTCAGTTTTGTGACATCAACCAAGTTACTTAACTTCCTCATGTCCCTGTTTCCTTAACACAGGGGGTATATATCAAATTCTTAAAGCAGTGCTTGGCATATAGTAAAAGCCCAGTAAAAGTGAAGTCCCTCAGTCATGTCCGACTCTTTGTGAGTCCATGGACTGTAGCCTATCAGGCTCCTCCATCCATGGGAGGATCCAGGCAAGAGTGCTGGAGTGGATTGCCATTTCCTTCTCCAAGGGATCTTCCCAACCCAGGACTCAAACCCAGGTCTCCCGCATTGCAGGCAGACGCTTTACTGTCTGAGCCACCAGGGAAGCCCAATGTCAGCTATTACCTATTATCTTAACTACAAGCCTCTAAAGACAAGCATCATCTTCACCAATTCATAGATAAAGAAACAGCGGCTGAAAGAAACTTGCCTAGAATCGCAAAATTATAAGGTTACAGAGCAGTGATCCTAAAATATTCAGTCTTGACTCCAGAGCCCATGATTTTTCAGTCATGTCAGTAAGCTTATGTTGAGACTAACTATCTAGTACATACTGGTTTCTTACTTCTAAATAATAACTAGCACTAGACATTTTCTATAAAACATTCATTTAGAACACAACTGAATTCAAATGTATTACGGAATTAAGATAATAGGATTTACACATCAACAGAGAAAAGTTTCAGTTCCTATATATTTTAAATGATTCTTACTTTAAAAAATAAGAACACAGACCTTAACTCCTGAAATTGTTTAAGCAGAAGGACAACACGGGGTTGTCTGAGACAAGAGGTTACCTTGTTTACTGCATTCGCTTAAGTGTCCTATTCTTACTCCAAGGTCATGGACTTTGTATATGATATTTGTTCCCAAGTCCCAAAAGGGCTCTGTTTACCCCTTTGGTTCCTTCAATTTGCCCTTCCCTCACACTCAGGTTCTTAATGACTCCTGAACACCTTACTCAATTTTTTAACCATTGCCTTGCTGTCATACAACTTATTAATCATTTTTACTTTACCATTTCCAACATTTAATAGGATCATCAATGACTTTTTCATCACCTCTTCCTAAAGGCATTTCACTGAAGTCATCAGCTTTTCAACATTTTTTTTTGGACTGTATATATTGTTTTACTTTTTTATTGAAGTAAAGTTGAATTAAAATGTGNAAAAACCATAGCCTTGACTAGACGGACCTTAGTCGGCAAAGTAATGTCTCTGCTTTTGAATATACTATCATTGGAGTAGATACTTTCAAATCGGTCACAATACTCTTTTTAAAAGCAATTTTAGTGGAGGGGAGAAAAACTCAAAACTTTTGTAAGATTATGCCAAAGCAGAGTGTATATAATAGTGAGCCCAGGGTGGGGGGTTGGGGGTGGAGGAGAGTAAAAGTGGCCACAAAGAATGTAGACACTGTGCCAGTTTTCTGCGCCTGTCACCACATACTGGATTTAACAGAAAACCACTCCTAGAAGAAACACTTTCCAATAGCTTTCCTGTGGCTTTTTAAGGCTGCATGAACCCATATAATGTGACCGGAAAGATAATTTCAGGGGATGTGCTAAAAATACATGTGGGGCTCCTGTGTGACACCCATTTCACTAAGAAGCAAGCCAGGGAGCTGGCTGTCCATGTTCTTTACCTTTCTCACAGTGAGGGCCGTAGAATCCATCAGGACATTCGCAGACCCGTCTTTCATTACAAAAGCCTCCATTTCTGCATCCTCCTGGGCACTCAGCTTCACCAAAGAGAAACAAGCTTTGTATAGACACTTTTCAAAACATATTGAGTGAATTACGGGGAGCATGAAGAGGTTAGCGGTCACATTTTCCCCAGCACACTGACTGTAATTTATTGAATACCAATATTTCCACTTCATTCTCTCTACATCACTTGTACTTTCTTAAGTTTTCAGGAAAGTAAGACTTTGCTCCTCTCAATCCTATTTTCGACAGTTAAGGGGCTCGTGGAAGAAGGCAAAGCAAGCTTTATGGTCTTCCTTCATCTCACCTATCAATTTACTGCACTGGACCTTCAATTCACACTGAGACAGAATGATGGATATTGCCCTCCATATTCATTGTCAGAGTGGGTAATGACTTTTTGGTACATCCCTAGGGTACTGAAAGCCTCCAGGGCTAAAATTCTGTGCTGGAAGAGCTTATATCAGAATAGGTAAGGGGACAGGCTTTCCCTTTCCCTGGTTACCCAGGCTGTGGTGGGAGGTGACTTTGCCTGGCAGANCACTTGTACAGAAAAGCTTCTTGTTAACAGAGGGAGTTCTTAGTCTTCCTTGACGACACAATGGATGTTGCCAACAACTGCTACCACATGCTACTGAAGTCTACAATCACTTTTATAAGTTAGCAAAATTTTTTTAATACAAGCAATTCAGTTTAAAAATCCTACATGCCTCCTCTTCCTAGGCAGGGAGTGGAAGACAGAGATGAAATAGCAAAAAACCTCAGTATGGTTTTCTCCACTTTGTACACACTCTCAGTATTGCTTCCTTTCCCCCTTTACCAGCTATCTTCATCAGCCCAATTTTGTTCAGATCGCCTTTGTACTGGAAAAGGAGGTGAAAGAAAAAAAAATCCTGCCCCACGAATCTGATGGAGCAAGGAAAAAAAGGTTGGGAGAGCAAAAAGTATTTCCCCCTCTTGAAAAATCACCAATCCAAAAGATGTGTCTTTCATAAGCCCACCTAAAACAAGTGTAACAAACACATCAAAAATGACAATGCTGGTACTGATATTTTAAAACCTTACCTTACTAATCAAAAGATCCATACAATGACAAAGCTAAAATGTTCTCTCAGTAATAAGTGTGAATCATAGCAATCACGCTGCTCCACCCAAAAGCCACCCTTGCTAAGATCGGACAGTTCAAAACCTGGACAGCTTTCTCCGCTTGCTCTACGCCAGATTGGAATTCATTTCAACACCTCAGGGTTTAAGTGTAGCTATGTAGCAGCAAGGAAACGTTATCCGTACTGAAATTAACCAGGATACTTCATTCTTTTTATTTAGCTGGGCCTTTTCCACATTTAAGAAACTCTCCCCCTTCCCCGTTTTTAAGGAGGAAAAAGCTCAACAGCTACTCTACTTGAAAAACGAACAATCTATTCAGGTTTTCGAAGTAAATTTGCATTATTCCTAGGTTTGGGAGGAGAACCGACTTACACTGTCGCTATCCAAAAGGTCCCGCACTTTCTTTCAACGGAAGCCTGAGCCTATGAATTGATTAAATACATGTGAAGAAGGGTTCCCAGATAGCCTGTATAAGCTGAAGAACGAGTTTCAGTCTGGTACCAACCTACTCGCACGTTTCAAAATTATGTGGTGTGGAGCAACCCACTATCTAGGAAAGATCTACTTACCAGTGGGGAGGGGGAAAAAAAAACAAAAAGCTTCTTGATCTCAAGAACTGAAATGCACCAACTCACTATCTAGGAAAAGATCTACTTACCACTGCTGGGGGCGGAGAGCTTCTTGATCTTAAAAACTGAAATGCACCAACCCACTATCTAGGAAAGATCTACTTACCACTGAGGAGGGAGGGGTGGGGGAGGAAAAAAAGATTCTTGATCTCAAGAATTTAAGTGACACATCAGAGAGGCCAAAGCTAACCACCTCAAACACAGTGGCAGACCATCAGGCAAGCCCCGGCCCCCATTTCGTTGCCATGAAAGTTGCGAGGAAGGGCCTCACACAAAGCTGGAGGGGAAGAGGGGAGGCCGCCGCCACCGCCCCCCGTGCCCCCAACTTCTCCCTGCACCCGGAGAAGGTCCGCGGGACTCACCAGGACCGTGGTGCAGATGGACCTCAGCTCGGACTCCACTTTCTCCCGGTAGTCCTTGATCAGCTGCANTCCATACATGACCACAGGAAAAACCATAGCCTTGACTAGACGGACCTTAGTCGGCAAAGTAATGTCTCTGCTTTTGAATATACTATCATTGGAGTAGATACTTTCAAATCGGTCACAATACTCTTTTTAAAAGCAATTTTAGTGGAGGGGAGAAAAACTCAAAACTTTTGTAAGATTATGCCAAAGCAGAGTGTATATAATAGTGAGCCCAGGGTGGGGGGTTGGGGGTGGAGGAGAGTAAAAGTGGCCACAAAGAATGTAGACACTGTGCCAGTTTTCTGCGCCTGTCACCACATACTGGATTTAACAGAAAACCACTCCTAGAAGAAACACTTTCCAATAGCTTTCCTGTGGCTTTTTAAGGCTGCATGAACCCATATAATGTGACCGGAAAGATAATTTCAGGGGATGTGCTAAAAATACATGTGGGGCTCCTGTGTGACACCCATTTCACTAAGAAGCAAGCCAGGGAGCTGGCTGTCCATGTTCTTTACCTTTCTCACAGTGAGGGCCGTAGAATCCATCAGGACATTCGCAGACCCGTCTTTCATTACAAAAGCCTCCATTTCTGCATCCTCCTGGGCACTCAGCTTCACCAAAGAGAAACAAGCTTTGTATAGACACTTTTCAAAACATATTGAGTGAATTACGGGGAGCATGAAGAGGTTAGCGGTCACATTTTCCCCAGCACACTGACTGTAATTTATTGAATACCAATATTTCCACTTCATTCTCTCTACATCACTTGTACTTTCTTAAGTTTTCAGGAAAGTAAGACTTTGCTCCTCTCAATCCTATTTTCGACAGTTAAGGGGCTCGTGGAAGAAGGCAAAGCAAGCTTTATGGTCTTCCTTCATCTCACCTATCAATTTACTGCACTGGACCTTCAATTCACACTGAGACAGAATGATGGATATTGCCCTCCATATTCATTGTCAGAGTGGGTAATGACTTTTTGGTACATCCCTAGGGTACTGAAAGCCTCCAGGGCTAAAATTCTGTGCTGGAAGAGCTTATATCAGAATAGGTAAGGGGACAGGCTTTCCCTTTCCCTGGTTACCCAGGCTGTGGTGGGAGGTGACTTTGCCTGGCAGATATCGCTGGTGAGATGGCAGCGACCTGTTTTCCATGAAAGTCAGAAGGATCAAGTGTTTGGCAGTGGGTGTGGGTAGTGGTAGCTGCTGGTGATGACTGGTGACCTTGCTATGAGGTTGAGGACTCCCAAAGACTATACTGGAAGAGGGAGAGAAAGAGGTGGAAGACAGAGCATTCTGAAGGGTACTGGAGTCCCTAAAACGGTGAGTGGGGTCAAAGTAGAGCAAGTCTATCTTAGTGCTATCCCTGGACCCTGCACTTAGCAGCCCCTCCTCCCACCGCTGTGGTTATAATTATACAAAATAATTATCCAGCTAGCTGGCTACAATTTTTTGTTCAAATCACACCTGGAAGTTTTATGTCTTCTCTGGAATCACCATCACTGATTACCTTGTTGACATGTTTTAAAGAAGATGGCATTTTGAGGTGTCTGCAAGATGGTGTTGCCTTCAGAATTCATGACAATCACATTCACTTCAAACGCTGCCACTCCATCTTGTTTGCCGAGACATGGGAAACCAACTTGAACAACTAAAGAAAAAGGAAGTATGGAGAAACAGTTTATCTAGTTGATTCCAGTTTTACAGACACCTCAGTAAGAGAGCGAAGAACAAAACAAAAATGTTCACAGTCCGTTATTGGACATTCTTGTATCTCCACTAAAGTAAGGGCTACATTTTATCTAGGCATTCTCCCCAGAACATGTACATCATGCTGGGTAGAGAAAGAATTAATGACCCTCATTCATTTGTACCCTACTAATATAAAACTGAGGATATTCTGTTCATAGTCTGAACTTGTACCATCTTGAAAAAAAGATGGTAAAATTTTCTCTGAAAAGTAAAGGTGCAAATAGGTAGCATAGATTAATTAATTAATTAGGAAAAGAAACTTTGTGAGCATCTTTACCAGCCTCCATATAATTCAAAAAGAGCTAAAAATCAACATTCCAGAATCCACTAAATAAAGCTCTATAAGCAACACCCGACTGGTTTATTTTCACTCTCTATGCTTGAAAGTGACAAAATATCTCCTTTGGAAATACACCACAACTCAGACTAGACCCTAGTCACTGGACCGAGTTAATGAAGTTAGTATTTCCTAACTGTCAATAGTCAACAGGCTAACTGTCAATATTAAGAAGTGTTTGTGTCTCAGGGATTTAGAATAGAGTTCGCTGTGGTGAAATAATCTCACAATAGACTTGTAACTAATGGTTTAGGTTCCTAAATAGGAGCTACTCCTTTTCAGTGAGACGAACACTCACTTGGGGTGTCTAGGTGTGACTCAGCAGAGTGGGAACTAACAGTGTTGCTGTACAGAGGAGGAGAGAGGGCCACCAACTATGAAGCCCACAAGTCATCAGGTAGAAACGGGCTCAAGCCATTGGGTGAGAGGCTGACTACATAATGCTTCTGAAATCCACGGGATTATCATCACACATCCACTGGGGATCTAGCTGATCCACTAGATTTTAGTTCTTCCTTATGCATAGGAGAAATATTACTAAGAGACATACATGTGAAATTCTGTTTCATTTTGTTTCTGTATGGCAGGTTATGGTTATTGCCAAGCTTGGGAAAATCATACCACACCAAGAAAAATTCTTTCCCCTAAGAGTTTTTATAAACCTTCTCCCTAGGTTTATAAGAAGAAATGAGCTAGAAACTGATCTTCTCTTTTCCATAAGGCACTGCACACCAGCTGGTCATAAAATCTTCCTAACATGTTTGGCAACCGAAAACCTACTCTCAAGGCTTTGGCATTATCAGTGTTCATTACTGTGCCCTTCTCCAAATAACATGAATTTCTTTCCTGAATCTTGAGATCTGACCATTGCAAATAATCAATTAAATGGTGGGGGGTGGGAGGGGGCGGTGGTACTAACAGAACTAAAATGAGAGGAAAAACCAAGATTGTTTCTGAAGTTCCAAAGTAAAATTGTCCCCATTGAAAACCTTGGTTGAATGAAATCTTATATATGAAAATGTAAGTTACAAAACACTAAAATCCATTGTAGGGATTTCCATTTCAAAAGGAGGTGAAGGAGCTGACAGGTAATTTCTTTCAATTGTTAACGCTACAATGCATTTTCACTTTGTTCAGATATAAAGTGTTTTTCTCATGACTCTTGCGCAGATGGGTAGGCCAATAATTGCCCTGAGGCACAAAAACATGGAAGAACCTAAAAGATAGAACTTTCAGAATCTTCTTTACCACATCTTTCAGGTTTATCTTTTTCTTGGACCTTACTGAGCCTCTACTTTACAGCCCACCTAATTCTCTTCAAGGCACTTCAGTTTTTTTAGCTTTCGAAATCTTGGTATGGAAGAGAAGATCCTTGTATGCAAATATCAAAACAGTCTTATAATATGTATGGGAAATTCAGTGAAGAATAATTACTAGTTTGTCCATATTTCCAGATGTGCTAAAAGCAAACCATTTACAAATCTAAGTTATGACTACATGTCCACATGCTCCAGTCATCAGGGGGTCTTCTAGACAATTTGGAATGTTCTCATGTAAATGTGTGATTAATTAACATAGCCTCTAAGTTCAATGTAAGTACCAAGATGCACAGAGTTCCCTGGCCCTAAACAATATGAGTGAGTGTCAGTCACTTAGTTATATCTGACTCTTTGCCATCCCATCGACTATAGCCCACCAGGCTCCTCTGTCTGTGGAATTCTCCAGGCAAGAATAGTGAAGTGGGTAGCCATTCTCTTCTGCAGGGGACCTTCCTGACCCAGGGATAGAACCCAGGTCTCCTGCATTGCAGGCAGATTCTTTACCGTCTGAGCCACAATAGTCCCACCTAAACAATATGGCTCTTAGCAATCCCAGGGAAGAAAAATGAGGATATAAAGTCCAACGGAAAGAAAACATGCCATAAGTAACTTCTTTAGAGTTTTCAAGATGAATTTTTTCCTTTAAATGGATAAATACAAATTTGAGTCAAAATACAAACAGTTCCCAGGTGGCACTAGTGGTAAAGAATCTGCCTGCCAACGCAGAAGAAGCAAGAGACTCAGGTTCGATCCCTGGGTCAGGAAGATTCCCTGGAGCAGGAAATGGCAGAGTTGGATACAATTGAGCACACACACAGAGTTCATCCATTCAGTAAATACTTACTGATGTTACCATGTGACACCGTTCTAAGCAGTGGGGGTGCTTTAGCAAACAAGACAAAAACCCCAGGCTTTTGTGGCACTGAGGTCTCAATGATTTGTTCTGGAGATATTTTGTGACAGATATTTCAATCATCTAAAACATCTAGAAAAATAAAGCAAATATTCTCATGTTTAAAGCTACAGACCAGTTAGAATTCAAAGTAGCTGCAATGTTTGAGTATGCAACTACTGGATTCTTTGGGTCTCAACTTTTATAACCTAAGTTCAATTTGCCTGTATTTTAACTTCACAACAGATGCATAAATGTCTTCTGAGGATATTGTCTAATGCTTAAAACAGGATCAGGTGGAGAACTGTACTTGCTGTGATCCATTGATTTGGATGGATCACATGGTTTAGTTAAACTTCTCAGGCCTCAGTCTCCTCCTTTAGCCATAAGATCAATAACAATACTACTAAAGTAGTTAAAAAAAAATTATTTTTGGTGTGGAAAGACCTGTTATTTGAAAGGTTAAAACTGTAATGTTACTGTTCACCATCAAACATGTCTTTCATTTTAAAAAGTCATTAAAAAAAAAACTCACACATCTAGCATAGTTCTGCAAAATTATGCCAAATGCAAATAGAGGAAAATAAAGTCTTTTATCTTTCTGAATAGGAAAATCTGAGGCAATCTTGGCAGAAAACTAAAGATGTGCATCTTCATCTTCTGAGTAAATCAATAGAAAAGAATTATTTTACCAATCTAAAATTATGCTCAATGAACATTAATATAATATGAAGTAATTTCTATCTTCATCATGTAATAAACTCTAGTTTTAAAATTATGCTTATTTTACATATATATTTGTAATTTCAACCTGACAAATTCGACTTCCAGTGAAAGATGAACACATGAAAAATCCTATCACCCTAGGTAAAAATATTTTCCCATATATATTCACATCTTTTGATATAGGAGGCATGTAAACATAACTGTTATGTTAACCTCAGTACAGAATGATTTGAAAGGAACTAGGAAATAACGTTCAGAAGTTAGGAGATACATAGTTTATGAGTTTCAATAAATTCACTTTTAAAGTAAAAGTAGAAATTAATGAAAGATGTATAAATTGTGCTAATTACACTTGCCCACTTTTCAGTTTTGAAATGTGAAATAGAAATTTTATTCCTGTTCTGCAAATTCTACTTGTCCTATTTTCTGTTTATAAATGTTATCTGTAAGACCATTCAGGTAATAAGAATTATAATTGGATACCTTTTTAAACATATTTCAAATAATTTTGCTTAGAAAACAAAATCTGACTTTAGTCAGTCTCATTTTCAGGGACTTGTATATAACCTGTGCTCAACTCAAAATAGATTTCTTTCAGTTCCCAAACATGTGGTGCATGTCCGCAGTACCTGACTCTGCACACCTATCCTGCTGCCTGGAATGTTCTTTCTCCTCTTTTCTGTCCAGTGTTCTCCCCCTCACCTCTCAAAACCCAAATTAAACAGCATTTGTTCTCTATAGGTTTCCCTAACACCGCTCCCCCCGATGACATCATTTCACATACACCTCTGTATACAATTGCATTATAATCTAATGATTTGATTATGATTCTGTATCTTTTGCTAGGCTTCCCAGGTGGCTCAGTGGTAAAGAATCCACCTGCCAATGCAGGAGATGCAGGTTTGATCCCTAGATCAGGAAGATCCCCTGGAGAAGGAAATGGCAACCCACTCCAGAATTCTTGCCTGGGAAATCCCATGGACAGAGAAACCTAGTGGGCTACAGTCCACAAGGTCACAAAAGAGTCAGACATGACTGAGCCTCTAAACAACAACAAACAACAAATCCTTTGCTAAGAACATGATTTTCAAAGGGAAGGACCATGTGTTTTTGTAACCTTAGCACCTAGTACATTGTCACAAACTAGGCACTGACAGTAACAAAGATATACCTTATGGGAGACACATCCATATACCTTTATACACACAGACACACACTTGCACAAATACACGTGCACACCTGCACTCATTCACAGAAAGAGATAGAAATACCCCTTTGGCAGTGGGAGACAGAGTAAAATATGGACAATGTGCACTTAGAAAAAAAAATGCATAAAGAAAAAGACCTCAAAGGGAGAAACAGCACAGGCTCTCTATATGCAAGGAATAACAGAAACGTGAAAGTTACCATGTGCTTTTGTAGCAATAAGCCTATGAGTAGAGAGCCACTTTTACCAAAAGCTGGGTGGAAATAAGGCCAGATGTGAATTCCAGTGCCATCTAGGTTGTATAATCGAGACCACGGTAAACAACTCAGAAAAACTCAAGTAGATTGAACATAACTCACATGGCATTCAAGTACACACTGATGTGCCACCAACTGCACATACACTAACTCTTCTATAGATGTAAACAACAAACTTATTCTGATTAAATAGCTCTTCTACACTGAGACCAGCACAGTGCTCACACAGCCTCAGCCTTGGTCATGCAAGCCACTGCCTCCCAACAAAGGAAGAAATGAGAAAGGCAGACTAGGCCAGAGCTCATCCTCATTATCACATGATTATATGCTGTTCCATGAATATAAATCATTCAACGCAAGTAGTCATCCATGCTCCACGCTGTGCTGACAGCCATTCATTCTCCCAGCAATACTTACTGAGCATCTTACTCTGGGCTTCACTTTCTGCTCAGAAAAGGGGTCACCGAGAAGAAGATGGTCCTCCCAGCATTAGCACCTATTTGACAGTTCCTACTCACTGGATTCCTGATGGTCTTGGTTGAGAAACATTCCTGCTGCCTTGGTTTCATGGGATGACAGAGACTGAGTGTTCCAACAGGCCAAGCCTTGGCTTGATGGAAAATGTTTTCTGTTATCCAACTCAGGTATTTTACTGAACCATCCAGTTTGTTCCCCATCCTGTTTTTGTTCCCTTCTGACGCCAGAAGGCAGGCACTTGCTAACTGTTAAAGATCAAGAGTTTTCTATTTCATGCAGTGCTTAGGCACATAGGAGTTTGTAGGAGAAAAGAACACCTTAGCAGCTTGAAGATATTAAATAGACCAGCAGAGTAACAAATGCTACCTGGACGCTTAGGAGCAAGACACATTGATTTGATTACTTTTTAATAATTCAAGTTACCCTCATTGCTCAGGCTGGGGGTACTGAGCTTAATGAGGCAATGAATAATGCCCTGCAATGGACTAAAATTCCCATAAACTTCCTACACCTGCATTTCTGCAAACAAATCCTACATCTGCTTCCAAAAACCTATGGGGTAGGAGGGGAGGTTATCTGTGTAAAGTGTATGTGTGTGTGCATGCACCCACATGCATGAGTCACTTCATCTCAGAAGGTTTGTTCTTTTTAGTCTCACCTTCCTTGTCTAATGCATCACCTACTTTCCCCTCTACATTTTATTTATAAAGATTCCAAATTATTAGTAAATGATGTTTTCTCTAAACATAACCAATGAAATATATATTCAAAACCTTATAGTTTCAACATCCCAAGAAGTAAATTTTCAGTAAGCTTATTTTTTCCAGCAGACACAAAAAATAAAGCTGGGAAGATTTTGGAGACAAGCATTTGATTAGAAATCCAAAGATAAAAGATTAATTTAAGTTGAACAGGTGTCACTGTGCAATTAATTTAATTAATGCATTTTCAAAGGGTTAAATGAGTTTGTAGTTCTTTAATAACAGAAAAAGATGGAGGAAAAATTCAAAAATATAAAATGGAAATTGAGAGACATGTTGTATATTTATCTTATTCCTGATCACTTCTTAAAAGATCAAATAATATCAAGAAAAATTGTATAGAAAATTATCTTTGACCAAAAAAGAACATCAACTGACATGGCACAAGACTGAGTAACACCCTATTCTAAGAATTTTGTGGTCATATTCTAAGAACTTTCTTGTCTCCATAATGCAGCAGTATGCAATAGTACAAGCACGATCGATCACCTGAGCAGGATTGGGGTTTTCCTGTATTTCGAAAGGGATATTCACATCCTTGGGTGAGTGTATCTGCGGAACCCAAGGACTTTTCCTTCATGGGAACTTCCATCTCGACTGGAAGCAAATCCTCTGAGAGGGCCGTGAGTCATAGCAGCAGCATTGTGAGGACCCACGAGAGACTCAGATTCAGTCTTCCTGTCTATACTCACATGGGCACCTATGCCAGAAAATTAGAAAAACTCTGTGCTTATTTAATCCTCAATTCTTACAGTGCGGGGATGCATCAATACAGATACATTTGGAAGTAGTAGATAATCACAACCTGAATATGGACTCTGTAAGGGTGCCTGATTTCCTGTTTCATCAATTTAAATGAGCTCCTTAGGGAGGAAACCGTAGACAAAATGAAAAGGCAACCTATGGACTAGGAGACAATATTCACAAATGAAGCGACTGACAAGGGGTTAATCTCCAAAATATGCAAACAGTTCATACAGCTCAATATCAAAAAAAACAAACAACCCAATCAGAAAATAGGCAGAAGATCCAAACAGATATTTCTCCAAAGAAGAGATACAGACAGCCAACAGGCACATGAAAAGATGCTCAGCATCACTAATTATTAGAGAAACACAAATCAAAACTGTACCACCTCACATTGGTCAGAATGGCCATCATTAAAAAGTCTACAAATAATGAATGCGATCCATCACAAATGAAAAGATAGTTTCGACCACACAGGATTTTAAACCCTCCTCAAAAAAAAAAAAAAAACGTAAATGATAAGTTGAAAAAAACTGCAAATACTTTACAGTGAGCTTTGCAAATTAATGAAAAGAACCACAAAAAATGAGCACAACATACAGACATTTTACATTGTCTAACAGATACAAGAAAATAGTCTCCTGCCTCAATAGGCATTTTAAAAAATCAAATAAAAAGAACATTGAGAAACCGCTTTTTACTTTTTAAGCCAGCTGAACAGCTAACATGATTAATAACCCATGTTGATGAGACTGCAATAAGTCAGGCTATCTGCCACACTTCTAGCCAAGGTATCAACCTTGCAGACAGTAATTTGGGATTTTGGCAATTTGTTCTAAGAGCCTTTAAAAAAGTTCAAGTTCATATCTTTTGACATGATAATTTTACCTCTAAGAAACTATTTTAACAAAATAATGAGATGAACTTTAAGATTCTGCTACACACATTAATCCAACAAGTGTTTTTTGAATGCCTGTTCTATGCAGGGCCTTATATTGATAGTCGTGGTGTATTGACCATCTATTACTTTAAAAAAGAATGGTTACTGTGATATTTTTAGTATGCAAACTCTAAAAACANTGAACTTTAAGATTCTGCTACACACATTAATCCAACAAGTGTTTTTTGAATGCCTGTTCTATGCAGGGCCTTATATTGATAGTCGTGGTGTATTGACCATCTATTACTTTAAAAAAGAATGGTTACTGTGATATTTTTAGTATGCAAACTCTAAAAACAATCTACATAATATACAATAAGGGAACATAAATCATGGTATGTTCATAAATTAGAATATTATAAGCACATTAATAACAACTTTTGGAAAAATCTGCAATGACAAGGGAAAATGCTTATGTTAAAATATTAAAAGCCAGGAAAACATTATGTAAAAACAATTATTACTACAATTATGTAAAAAAAAAATACACTCAAGGCAGAAGGAAATATTGGAACATGTTAACATAAGAGATCTCTGTATTTTTCTAAAAGTCATAAAACCTGGGCTCTAGTTTCAGCTTCGCCAGTTACTACTAATATATGACTTTGGGAAAGTCAGTTAAACCTCGCAAGCCTCGATTTTCTAATTTGTAAAATGGAGATGTAATTCAAGCCTTGATTCTCTCCCAGAACGTGAATTAGATAATGCATGAATTGGTGCTTTGTAAGCTGAAAAGTTCTAAATACCTAACTGCATACTGTAATTTTTAAGCAGAGAAGGATGATTAGATCTGAAAGACTGAACCCTTTTCTCCCACTTTTGCGTGTCTCTTCTCTACTTCGAATTCCTATTTAATACAATGTTCATTTAGGGGAAGTTTTTCTTGATTTATTCCATTCCCTCTCAATCACTTAGTTTGTATCTTTGCCACATTTATATGCATTACATTAATTAGTACATGTTGGCCAAGTATATTTCATACAGTGACTTTTTTTTTTAATCTGGAATCATATATGAACTGAATTTTTAGGAAATTAAAAACTTCCATTTCTTCACACCTATCCTAATCTTTTGTCCAAAGGAAATTGGGACATAACAACCGATTTGCCCTAAAATCAATAGCTCTCTTCAAGAAAACATCCTGTAATCTCTCTGATGGATGACACTTGGATCTAAAATAGTATTCCCACCACTATTATATTTTGAGCATAAACCTCTCTCTGAGGCAAAGACACCCACCTGATGCCTTGTGAGGCACTGTTCCCAGAAGAGGGACATTGACGGTCGGGTCTGCCATGATGCCTTTATCCAAGGAGCGCAAGGACAGGAATTCATAGAAGTATTCTGCCTACAACAAAAGGCATTGACAATCAGTACCATGGAAACCACAGAGAGTGGGAAGGCACTTCTCAATTCATCATCCCTCTGATGGAATACTGACATTTTTCACCATAGGAATTCTGGAACACACGACACCTAAAATATTGTGTAGGCATAACTCTCTCTTCTGGGTTTTAGAACTCTAGAATTAGACTGCTTGGAGAGAAGTGATTTTTCCAAAACATTAATAACACATATCCAAGATATTTACAAGGTAGCCTTTCAGCTTAAAAGGATTGAGAAAAATGCTCTGAAGGAAATAGGTGATGTCAAAACAATCTTCAACTAGCCCTTATAAAACCCATCTGTTTCTTGGGTCATTCTTTAATTCTTTTCAAATGTGAAGTGACTTTTTGGATCAGAATTTGGAAAGACATAATAAATAAGTGATAACAAAAGCAAAAACCTACGTGCAAAAGAAGATATGAAAGTCCAAAATTTAATGATCTTGGTGTTGACATTTATTTTTCAGTATCATTTCCTTTGGAAGGTTTATGTCACATCTCAATTTAATTATGGAGAGAAAAGCCTANAAAAAAAAAAAAAAAACGTAAATGATAAGTTGAAAAAAACTGCAAATACTTTACAGTGAGCTTTGCAAATTAATGAAAAGAACCACAAAAAATGAGCACAACATACAGACATTTTACATTGTCTAACAGATACAAGAAAATAGTCTCCTGCCTCAATAGGCATTTTAAAAAATCAAAAAAAAAGAACATTGAGAAACCGCTTTTTACTTTTTAAGCCAGCTGAACAGCTAACATGATTAATAACCCATGTTGATGAGACTGCAATAAGTCAGGCTATCTGCCACACTTCTAGCCAAGGTATCAACCTTGCAGACAGTAATTTGGGATTTTGGCAATTTGTTCTAAGAGCCTTTAAAAAAGTTCAAGTTCATATCTTTTGACATGATAATTTTACCTCTAAGAAACTATTTTAACAAAATAATGAGATGAACTTTAAGATTCTGCTACACACATTAATCCAACAAGTGTTTTTTGAATGCCTGTTCTATGCAGGGCCTTATATTGATAGTCGTGGTGTATTGACCATCTATTACTTTAAAAAAGAATGGTTACTGTGATATTTTTAGTATGCAAACTCTAAAAACAATCTACATAATATACAATAAGGGAACATAAATCATGGTATGTTCATAAATTAGAATATTATAAGCACATTAATAACAACTTTTGGAAAAATCTGCAATGACAAGGGAAAATGCTTATGTTAAAATATTAAAAGCCAGGAAAACATTATGTAAAAACAATTATTACTACAATTATGTAAAAAAAAAATACACTCAAGGCAGAAGGAAATATTGGAACATGTTAACATAAGAGATCTCTGTATTTTTCTAAAAGTCATAAAACCTGGGCTCTAGTTTCAGCTTCGCCAGTTACTACTAATATATGACTTTGGGAAAGTCAGTTAAACCTCGCAAGCCTCGATTTTCTAATTTGTAAAATGGAGATGTAATTCAAGCCTTGATTCTCTCCCAGAACGTGAATTAGATAATGCATGAATTGGTGCTTTGTAAGCTGAAAAGTTCTAAATACCTAACTGCATACTGTAATTTTTAAGCAGAGAAGGATGATTAGATCTGAAAGACTGAACCCTTTTCTCCCACTTTTGCGTGTCTCTTCTCTACTTCGAATTCCTATTTAATACAATGTTCATTTAGGGGAAGTTTTTCTTGATTTATTCCATTCCCTCTCAATCACTTAGTTTGTATCTTTGCCACATTTATATGCATTACATTAATTAGTACATGTTGGCCAAGTATATTTCATACAGTGACTTTTTTTTTTAATCTGGAATCATATATGAACTGAATTTTTAGGAAATTCAAAACTTCCATTTCTTCACACCTATCCTAATCTTTTGTCCAAAGGAAATTGGGACATAACAACCGATTTGCCCTAAAATCAATAGCTCTCTTCAAGAAAACATCCTGTAATCTCTCTGATGGATGACACTTGGATCTAAAATAGTATTCCCACCACTATTATATTTTGAGCATAAACCTCTCTCTGAGGCAAAGACACCCACCTGATGCCTTGTGAGGCACTGTTCCCAGAAGAGGGACATTGACGGTCGGGTCTGCCATGATGCCTTTATCCAAGGAGCGCAAGGACAGGAATTCATAGAAGTATTCTGCCTACAACAAAAGGCATTGACAATCAGTACCATGGAAACCACAGAGAGTGGGAAGGCACTTCTCAATTCATCATCCCTCTGATGGAATACTGACATTTTTCACCATAGGAATTCTGGAACACACGACACCTAAAATATTGTGTAGGCATAACTCTCTCTTCTGGGTTTTAGAACTCTAGAATTAGACTGCTTGGAGAGAAGTGATTTTTCCAAAACATTAATAACACATATCCAAGATATTTACAAGGTAGCCTTTCAGCTTAAAAGGATTGAGAAAAATGCTCTGAAGGAAATAGGTGATGTCAAAACAATCTTCAACTAGCCCTTATAAAACCCATCTGTTTCTTGGGTCATTCTTTAATTCTTTTCAAATGTGAAGTGACTTTTTGGATCAGAATTTGGAAAGACATAATAAATAAGTGATAACAAAAGCAAAAACCTACGTGCAAAAGAAGATATGAAAGTCCAAAATTTAATGATCTTGGTGTTGACATTTATTTTTCAGTATCATTTCCTTTGGAAGGTTTATGTCACATCTCAATTTAATTATGGAGAGAAAAGCCTAAAAATGTAAAAACCACCTCTGCAATATGACAATAAGCCATAAAACTTTACATTGTAAACATTTTTCACTTTCCCACTGACTCTAGTTGAGAAGATGATTCTTGTTACTTGAATGGCCACGAACTACTGATAGTAGTAATGTATAATCTCACTGTAGAGCTTTGATGCTTAACTGATTCTCATCTGGGTTATTAAAGGGACTTGTAATGGAAACAATGTGTTCTTGCTTAGGGATAAAGAACAATCAATAAATCATATAGATACCAAAATGAAAGTTAGGCAGACTAAGTGGTTCTTCAGTTATCTGCAAAGATATCCAGAATTTGGATTGGTTAATTAAGCTGATTACATAAACATGGGCTAGGAAGAGGTTTAAAAACATACAGCCTTTCTTCCATGCAGTATAAAAAATTTACATGCATTATAAAATTTATTTTCCAACACGGAGGATATAAGAGATACATGGTAGACACTGACACAACTTTCTGTTTTAAGTCACAATATCAATGTATTATGCATTAAGAACTTCATGAGTAAGATAATGTAAAAGGTTAATCTTAGAAGGTAATCTGTAGGGATATTGTCACACCTGTATCAAGCTGAAAAGCACTTCAAGGTTTTACCAGGTCAAAAGGTGCACCTTTATTAACCAAAATTCCACTGCAACTGTTTCTTTGACTTATGGCAGTGGTTCCATAAGACCACTGGAAATGGTTTCCTGGGAGGGTAAAAATGTTGTGTGAATTAATTTTACTAAATTCATTCATTAGGAGGGCCTTGAGGATAAAGAGTCATCAAGGAGTTAATTCCTACCCTGTTTAAGGGAAGGCAGAGAACTGCAAGAAGTCTGATGAAAGGAGTATCATCAGGAAAGGTCACTCAATTGAAAGAATTCCTTTGAAAGCAAGAACATTATGTCCCTTCAAGAAAACCGATGATTATTAAAAATGGGCTACTTCTTTAGATGGCATTTCATGAATTCAAGTGTTTTAAATGACTTCTACCAGCTGTACTTCCCTCTACACTTTACTAGATTATATTTATCATTTTGCATTTTGTTCTAAAACATATCTTGGTTGGCATTATAAAGGATTTGGTGCTGTATGCCTTTATAGTTAGTAACTTTTGGTTATTTATATTACCAAGTACAGTAATAATAACTAGCAACAATAAAACATCACTCACGAACGGCATACTACAAGCCAAGACTGACTCAAAATATTTGTATTTGTAGTACATTTAACATTGGAAAAGGGTTGAGTGAACAGAGTGCAAATATGTTGAAAATAAAACAATTCAGTTGTGTTGAAAGTAAAACAGTTTGAAGCTATATTGCTTCAAATGCCACATGTTATCATTTGCTGCTCCATAATTATACCTTTGAGCTTTATCACATTATACACTAAATCTATGTTTATGTGGATGATATATTTTAAAATTGCATTTATAAAAACAAATATAATTTCAGCAAGTTTTAAAAGTTATTTTTTGGGTTAATAAGAAAAAGGATGAAAGATGAGAAATGAAGATTAAAAAGAATGACTGCATAGGATTGATGGTAACTGATTTTTTGCCTTTTCTCTCTCTCCCAAATTTTCTACATATAGTTCCATGCCTTTCACAGTGAAATAAATACACTTATTTAACAACAGACATAAATCATATACTCTGCTTTCAATTCTGTGTAGCTGATGATAATCACCAGCTCTATTTGTATAAATCTCTGATCATACACGAAATATTCTTCTTAGGCTTCTATTTAGCATGGTTGTGCTCAGGTATTCAAATCTCTTGCTCTTCTTCCTGAAACTGTGCTTCAAGAAAACAACACTCAGTATTTAAGCAGCTTCTAAATGTCTCTTTCAGAAGCTTTTGATGAAGTTCACCCAATGTGGGACAGAAAGAACTTCACCCAGTCCAAAAACATAACTTCATAGAACCTTTGGGTCTCTTGTTATTATTGTTTCATAACAAACAAACACGACCTTTGCCAGTTTCTTTTTCTTTATGTTTTTTTTTTTTTAAATTATCGTTTGGCATGCTTCAAGTGTTAGTTATGGCATGTGGGGTCTTCGTTGCATCCTGCAGGATCTTTCCTTGTGGTGTGCGGTCTCTCTTGTGACGGGCAGCCTCAGTAGTTGCAGCACGTGGGATCTAGAACACACAGGCTCTGTAGTTGTGGCACACAGGCTTAGTTTTCCTGTGGTGTGTGGATTTTAGTTCCCTGACCAGGGATTGAACCTGAGACTCCTGCATTGCAAGGCAGACTGTTAACCACTGGACCACCAGGAAAGTCCCTCCCATTGTTTTTCAGTATGATCACGTAAGGTGGGTTGGGAAGCATGAATGTGCTATATTCAGTCCCAGAGAGTTTATAATTAGCGTTGGCGTGACCTCACTGCAGGATGTAGCTGGGTTTAATGAACTCATCTGGCCAACCAATACTCTGATCTTATCAATCACAAATTTCACAGTAGGGTGACCCTTTGATTTCTTTGAGAATCAGTAAACATCATGGCTTTTCTGCTACAATTCTAAGACTGTATCACACTGGTTAAAACGGCCTCTTCTTTGGATTTTGTCAGCAAAAGACAGTTGCCAGAGAAAACCATTTTTATTTGTTTGGCTTTCTTTTTAGAGATATTCATGCTCTAATCTCTAAAATAAACAATTTTCTTCAGACATGGTATATTTGTTTTTAAAAGAAGTTTATGTCCACTGCTTTCTTAAAAACTCTAAGTTGAAAATTACTTAGAAATTGACCAATTCTTTGATAGTGGAACAGACTTCTTTCAAAGTTTCACTGTCATTATAAAGCAATCTATCCAAACCACCAATACCATATAAATGTTTTCACAAATAAATCATCATCACCATGAGGTAGAGATGAAATAAATTCCTCATTTAAATTAAGGGCTTAAATACTTCCCTCAAAGTCATAGAAAATGGTTGATGAAATAAGTGATAGATTTATTAATGTTATAACTCCTAGATAAGACTTTCTGCTTTTACTTTATTTATAATATAATAACTATTCTTAGTCCCAAACTCTCTCCTGGAAAAAACTTATCTGGGGGCAAATAAAACCTAAATTCTATGCCAAAGGGAACAGAGAGCTAGCTTTAAAGTTTGGGAACAAGTCTTACAAATTTCAGATTTATTACTAAGATTAAAGGAGCCCAGAGTATGAACTGTAACAGGGAGGTAGCATGCTGGAAAGCATAAAACCTCTACTAAGAAAAAGTACATTTTGTTACACTAAGTGACACTAGTGGAAACTCAGGTAGAGGTAACTAGGGTGCTTATTTGGGAAACACATGAAAAGATTGCCTTGTACTCAAACAAAGAATGGGTCTATTCAGAAGAATAATTCACTTCTAAATTAAGTTGCTGAGAATCTTGCTGGCCTGGTTTGCCACGCAGTAAATTTTCTTTTCATAGAGAAGTATAAAAGACGCCCAAATATTATCAAGAAAGGAGTGCTGGAGCCCATTTAACCTGCTTCCAAGCAACTTGGCTGAATATCAGGTTGTCCCTTCCAGAAGAGATGAAGACATCATTTAAATAACAAATGGGACAACTCAGAAGGGCTTCACTCTGGTGCTCTTTTTTGGGTAGACATAAAGGAAGCAGAGAATTGCATTAACCATTGGAGGGAATGGAGAGAATCCAGTATTTCTTTTTTACCTTTGAAGTTCTGAGTTTATGGTGTACACTTAATCTAATAAGCACAATAATTGCAGGAACCTCTGAGTTAAGAATCAAAGGTTCTTCATAAAAGGTTCTCAAGCCCCTTTCAACTTCACGTATTATGATGTTGGCCTAAGCGTTCACGGGAAAACACTAAAACAGTAAAGGCATCGTATCTGTCCCCCCTAAAATTTCAGGTAATTCAAAAATACAGAACATAGTGCCGTAAAGTTTGAAATTTTACAAATAATTTTTGCTAAGTGTTTACTATACTCCAGTCACTGTTCATTTAATTCTCAACCTACTACTATTATAGCATACAAGTATGTTCCGATTAGCCAGGCCCTGAGCGTGAGAAATACTAAAGAAATATAAAATAGCTCCTATACAGTATGCGAAAGCCAAGAAGAAATCTACTAAAATAAGAAAGGAAAATAGTTCAATGTTGAAGTTCCAAACAAAATGAATAAGCATGCCTAATGCTTAAAATAATCTGACGCCTGAATGTCTAGACGTAAAATTGCCAGATTTCACATTCTTCCTCAGCATTCTTCTTGTCACCTCTCTGCAAAATTTCATCCTTCAAATTCACAACTCATTATCCTTGGATTCTGTGACAGTCTGCTAATTCTTCTCCCACATCTTGCTTTTCCTGCATTTCCTTATTAAGGCTCCTATCCGCTCAAAATCTCGGAAAAATCATTAGGACCCAAGCCTCAGCTCTTCAATTTTTATATTCTGTCATAAAACTCCTTGCACAGATTGAACTTTTTCCTCCTGAGCAACGAGATGCTTGGTGTGAATAGTTCACACCACCTCGTGGCCGTGCTTGTGCACACAGAGCCTCATTCATCACCTTCCCAAAACAGCTTCCCCACCTGATTTCTTAATTTCTGTTGACAGTATTATCATTTTTTCATGACAAAGGTACTGAACCTCAGAGTTGTCATTTCTTGCCTCTCCCAATAGCCAGACACCAGAATGTTATCCTTTGTCTCTCCATAATCTCTTTTGAGTCTGTCTCTTCCATTCCCATTGCTTCCATCTTAACTCAGACTTTATTTCCTCAAAGTGGCATTACTGTAAAAATTTCTGAAATATCCTTCCTCCCTGCCTCTTTAATGCCATAATAAAAGCTAATATATCTAACTGAAACATCACTTTTTTATTAAAGTATAATTTACAATATTGTGTTGTTTTCAGGTGTACCATATAGTGATTCAGTAATTTTGCAGATTATATTCCATAACAGGCTATTACAAGATAGTGGGTATAATTATCAGTGCTATCCAATATATCTTTGTTGCTCATCTATTTTATATATAGTAGTTTTATATTTCTTAATCCTATACTCCTAATTTTTTCTTGGGGATGGTCTTGATCCCTGTCTCCTGTACACTGTCATGAACCTCCGTTCATAGTTCATCAGGCATTCTGTCTATCAGATCTAGTCCCTTAAATCTATTTCTCACTTCCACTGTATAATCAAAAGGGATTTGATTTATGGTCTAATGGTTTCCCCCACTTTCTTCAATTTAAGTGTGAATTTGGCAATAAGGAGTTCATGATCTGATTATGTCAAAGCCTTTGACTGTGTGGATGACAATAAACTGTAGAAAATTATGAAAGAGATGGGAATACCAGACCACCTGACCTGCCTCTTGAGAAACCTATGTGCAGGTCAGGAAACAACAGTTAGAACTGGACATGGAACAACAGACTGGTTCCAAATAGGAAAAGGACTACGTCAAGGCTGTATATTGTCACCTTGCTTATTTAACTTCTATGCAGAGTACATCATGAGAAACACTGGGCTGGAAGAAGCACAAGCTGGAATCAAGATTGCTAGGAGAAATATCAATCACCTCAGATATGCAGATGACACCACCCTTATGGCAGAAAGTGAAGAAGAGCTAAAGAGCCTCTTGATGAAAGTGAAAGTAGAGAGTGAAAAAGTTGGCTTAAAGCTCAACATTCAGAAAACTAAGATCATGGCATCTAGTCCCATCACTTCATGGCAAATAGATAGGCAAACAGTGGCTGACTTTATTTTTTGGGGGGCTCCAAAATCACTGCAGATGGTGATTGNACCATAAGGGTGGTGTCATCTGCATATCTGAGGTTACTGATATTTCTCCTGGCAATCTTGAGTCCAGCTTGTGCTTCCTCCAGTCCAGTGTTTCTCATGATGTACTCTGCATATAAGTTAAATAAGCAGGGTGACAATATACAGCCTTGACGTACTCCTTTTCCTACTTGGAACCAGTCTGTTGTTCCATGTCCAGTTCTAACTGTTGCTTCCTGACCTGCATACAGGTTTCTCAAGAGTCAGGTCAGGTGGTCTGGTATTCCCATCTCTTTCAGAATTTTCCACAGTTTGTTGTGATCCACACAGTCAAAGGCTTTGGCATAGTCAATAAAGCAGAAATAGATTTTTTTCAGTAGATAAATTAATACATAAAGAGAAAGAACTTAGAACCATGCCTGGAAAATGTTAATTCCTCAATAAAGATAAGCTATTGTTGTCATTATTTCATTTGTTTTCTCATAACTGCTCTATGGAGGAAGCAGGATAGTCATTCTTATTACCAAGATAAGAAATTGGAAAAACCCAATCCAGGTCTGGGATTCATTAAAGGATATTTAATGAGATTAAATAGCTACAAAGGACCCTGACACAACTTAGTGACTAAACAACAACACAGATTTAGAATATTTTCCTCTTACATCCTGATGTTCAATAAGAATTTCAGTTCTGTCTGTCACCATTATCACCAACATTGTTAACACTACCACATAATCGATATCATCATCCTACCTACTATCCCACTGAGATCAAACCTGCATCAACTGGAAGAGGTGACACTATATTGGATATTATTGACTGTGCTTTCATAATGCCTGTGGTGGTTTAATCACTAGGTTGTGTCTGTCTCTTGAGACCCCATGGACTATAACCTTCCAGGCTCTTCTGTCCATGGGACTCTCCAGGCAACAAAACTGGAGTAGGTTGCCATTTCCTTCTCCAGAGGATCTTCCCAACCCAGGAATAGAACCTGGGTCTCTTGCATTGCAGGCAGATTCTTTACTGACAGAGCTACAAGGGAAGATCCATAATGCATAATACCTAGAGAGAGTAAATTAGAGCCTGGTATTACTAGAGATGCCTCAAGTCTAGGCAGGTAGGACAGATACTAGGACTGGAGAGGTTTTCTTTTTTTCTACCTTAAAGTCTTCTAAAATTTCTTCCTTATTTTCACTCATTGTGTGTGGATTTTTTTGTGGGTTTGTTTTTTTGTTCATCGGGGTCTTTTCTGATTGGCAGCTAGACCTTGAATTATACAGGGTTGGGTATCTGGATTATGTTATGTTCTTCTGAACAGTAAGTCTTATTTTAGAAGGCAGTTAGTTACTTTGGCTTGACTCAGACTCAGAACTCTGTCTTCCTTGTGGTAGATAGCAAATGATCTCCCCACTCAGTTTATTCAGCTCTCAGCTACTGTATATTTCAAGACCTCTTCAGGTCTTCCCTGGCCATGTATCATTTAGCAGTCACCCAAAGTTTTTAGCAGATTTTGTATGTATGTGTTCAAGGATTTCACCTTGTGCAGATCCCTCCCTTCCAGGATAATTCCTCTAACTTTCTGCTTTGCCAGCCCCAAACTGCATCTGATGGCTCAGATTAGTAAGATGGTGGCTTTCTGCTGCTGTATAGCTGTGTAGGCAGAAGCCTGAAAACCTTCAAATCATACTCATGGAAATTCTTCTTTCCTGTAGTTTTGATTTTGGTCACTCTCCATTGCGCGTGCGCGCACGTGTGTGTGTGTGTGTAGTCCATATTTTACAATTATCATCTGAGGAACAGTTCAATTCACCCAGAGTCTCCACTATTTCTGAAACTGCAACACCCTGTTAAGTATCTTTTAATTTAAAATGATTCCACCTTCCCCCATGCTATTTACCCAATGGTAGAAATTGAATCTGAGTTGAAAGTACATGAAAGCATTTATAGTATTATCTCTTCTTCTGAAAATGTTTTACTTTTTCCTTAATAAAAAATTTTTAATGGAAAGATTACTTCAGCAGTGATGCTGCTTACTTCCTATTACTTGACAAAAGGAGCATGATGTTTTGTTGTTCTATTTTTCATGATATTAAGACTGATCACTGCACTTGGTTGGAAATTTTCAAGCGGCCCAGGCAGAAATCAATACCTCAAGGGAAAGTTGAAAGTAGAACGTCTCTCAGTGGGCTGAGTCATTGAAAATCCACAATTGTGGAGCAAAAGAAAAATAAATAAATTTTGGTTTGACATATTATTTTATAGCTTTTTCTGAGAAACCTGTGAACTCAGGTCAAGTTAGAACAGAAATAAAATGACCCAATTACTAGGAAAGACCCCAGAGAGCCCTTATGTAGAAAAATTGTCAGCAATATTATGGAATGCTTAGAATCACTGGAGTTTCATAACGGGAATGGCCTTATTGGACCCCCTATTCACTGCCAAGACTTTCCTACAGGATATGGTTTTACTTTCTTGTACTGCCTATTCTTTCCGTACTGGTAGGATGACATCAATAATCCCAAAGGTCCCATACAGCTCTAATAGTCTGTGATTTATAATCACCATCCCTTCCCAACTGAGGTCGTATCTTCAGTTAATAGCTGAACTAAACCAAAGCATGTATCTATTCTTTTCTACCCAGTACTCTTTCCATAGAGGAAAAGCTAACATTTGTTAAGTATGCTGAATATTGTACATGCCACATATAATTTAATCCTTACTGTAGCCTACCATAAGGCAGGTAGTAACTCCACTTTTAAAATTATGAAATTAAGGCACAGAAGGCTAAACATTTTAACAAATGCACCTCCAAAACATATCTTTTAAATGTGTTTTAATTTTACATTGGAGTATCATTGATTAACAACAGTGAGTTAGTTTAGGGTATACAGAAAGATATTCAGCTATACATTTATGTGTATATATTATTTTTCAAATTCTTTTTCTCATTTAGATTATTACAGAATATTGAGCAGAATTCTTTCTGCTATACAGCAAGTCCTTCTTATTTATCTATCTTAAATATCTGTGTATGTGTCAATATCAAACTCTCAGTCTATCCCTTCCCCTACCTTTCCCTCCTAGTAATCATAAGTTCATTCTCTGTGAGTCTGTTCCTGTTTTGTAAATAAGTTCATTTGTATCATTAGTTCTAGACTCCACATATAAGCAATATGATCTGATATTTGTCTTTCTCTGACTGACTTCTCTGACTATGGATGGAAGTTTGTGACATTGTACAGGACACAGGGATCAAGACCATCCCCAAGAAAAAGAAATGCAAAAAAGCAAAATGGCTGTCTGAGGAGGCCTTACAAATAGCTATGAAAAGAAGAGAGGCAAAAATCAAAGGAAAAAAGGAAACATATAATACACATTTGAATGCAGAATTCCAAAGAGTACCAAGGAGAGATAAGAAAGCCTTTCTCAGTGATCAGTGCAAAGAAATAGAAGAAAACAACACAATGTGAATGACTAGAGATCTCTTCAAAAAAAATTAAGAGATACCAAGAGAGAATTTCATGCAAAGATGGGCTCGATAAAAGACAGAAATGGTATGGAGCTAACAGAAGCAGAAGATATTAAGAGGAGGTGGCAAGAATACACAGAAGAACTGTACAAAAAAGATCTTCACGACCCAGATAATCACGATGGTGTGATCACTCACCTACAGCCAGACATCCTGGAATATGAAGTCAAGTAGGCCTTAGGAAGCATCCCTAGGAACAAAGCTAGTGAAGGTGATAGAATTCCAGTTGAGCTATTTCATATCCTAAAATATAATGCTGTGAAAGTGCTGTATACAATATGCCAGTAATTTTTGAAAACAGCAGT
This sequence comes from Neotragus pygmaeus, assembly GCA_006410875.1. Lineage (NCBI taxonomy): Eukaryota > Metazoa > Chordata > Mammalia > Artiodactyla > Bovidae > Neotragus > Neotragus pygmaeus. The sequence goes on along the minus strand of SJYV01048268.1, from coordinate 870,284 downwards.
GGCTGCAGACTTGAAAAGGTCAGCTTTCATTCCAATCCCAAAGAAAGGCAATGACAAAGAATGCTCCAACCACCACACAGTTGCACTCATCTCACATGCTAGTAAAGTAATGCTCAAAGTTCTCCAAGTCAGGCTTCAACAGTACGTGAACCATGAACTTCCAGATGTTCAAGCTGGATTTGGAAAAGGCAGAGGAACCAGAGATCAAATTGTCACCATCCACGGGATCATTGAAAAAGCAAGAGAGTTCCAGAAAAACTTCTATTACTGCTTTATTGACTATGCCAAAGCCTTTGACTGTGTGCACAACAAACTTTGGAAAATTCTGAAAGAGATGGGAATGCCAGACCATCTGACCTGCCTCTTGAGAAATCTGTATGCAGGTCAGGAAGCAACATTTATAACTTGACATGGAACAACAGACTGGTTCCAAATAGGAAAAGGAGTACATCAAGGCTGTATATTGTCACCCTGCTTATTTAACCCATATGCAGAGTACATCATGAGAAACACTGGGCTGGATGAAGCACAAGCTGGAATCAAGATTGCCAGGAGAAATATCAATAATCTCAGATATGCAGATGACACCACTCTTATGGCAGAAAGTGAAGAAGAACTAGACAGTCTCCTGATGAAAGTGAAAGAAGAGAGTGAAAAAGTTGGCTTAAAGCTCAACATTCAGAAAATGAAGATCATGGCATCTGGTCCCATCACTTCATGGGAAATAGATGGGGAAACAGTGGAAACAGTGTCAGACTTTATTTTGGGGGGCTCCAAAATCACTGCAGATGGTGATTGCAGCCATGAAATTAAAAGACGCTTACTCCTTGGAAGGAAAGTTATGACCAACCTAGATAGCATATTCAAAAGCAGAGACATTACTTTGCCAACAAAGGTCCGTCTAGTCAAGGCTATGGTTTTTCCAGTGGTCATGTATAGATGTGAGAGTTGAACTATAAAGAAAGCTGAGCACAGAATAATTGATGCTTTTGAATTGTGATGTTGGAGAAGACTCTTGAGAGTCCCTTGGACTGCAAGGAGATCCAACCAGTCCATCTTAAAGGAAATCAGTCCTGGGTGTTCATTGGAAGAACTGATGTTGAAGCTGAAACTCCAATACTTTGGCCACCTGATGCGAAGAGCTGACTCATTTGAAAAGACCCTGATGTTGGGAAAGACTGAAGACGGGAGGAGCAGGGGACGACAGAGGATGAGATGGTTGGATGGCATCACCGACTCAATGGATATGAGTTTGGGTCAACTCCGGGAGTTGGTGATGGACAGGGAGGCCTGGCGTGCTGCGTTTCATGGGGTCGCATGGAGTCAGACACAACTGAGCGACTGAACTGAACTGAACTGATACTCCTAATTTGCCTTTCCCTAATCCCCTCTGCCTTTTAGTAATCACAAGTTTGTTTTCTCTATCTATGAGTCTGTTTCGGTTTTGGATATAAGTTTTCCCTGATGGCTCAGACGGTAAAGAATCTGCATACAATGCAGGAAACCCGAGTTTGGTCCCTGGGTTGGGAAGATCCTCTGGAGAAGGGAATGGCAACCCACGCCAGTATTCTTGCCTGGAGAATTCTATGGACAGAAGAGTCTTGAGGGCTACAGTCCATGGGGTCACAAGAGTTGTGACTGAGTGACTAACAGTTATTTGTATTATCTTTTTTCAGATTCCACATATAAGTAGTATCATATAGCATTTTTCTTTTCTTTTCACTTACTTCACTAAGCATAATATTCTCTAGATCCATCCATGTTGCTGCAGATGGCAGTAGTTCTTTCTTTTTATGGTTCTTTCTTTTTTATATGTTAGTTATTCAGTTGTGTCTGACTCTTTGTGACCCCCATGAACTGTAGCCCACCAGGCTCCTCTGTCTATGGAATTCTCCAGGCAAGAATACTGAAGTGGGTCAGCCATTCCCTTCTTCAGATCTTCTCAACCCAGGGATCAAACCCGGGTCTCCTGCATTGCAGGCAGATTATTTACCATCTGAGCCACTAAGGAAGCCCTGGATTTAGAAAAGGCAGAGGAACCAGAGATCAAGTTGCCAATATCTGTTGGATCTTAGAAAAATCAAGGGAATTCCAGAAAAACATCTCCCTTCATTGATTACACTAAAGCCTTTGACTGTATTGATCTCAACAAACTGTGGAATACTCTTTAAGAGATGGGAATACCAGACCACCTTACCTGTCTCCTGTGAAAACTGTACGCAAGTCAAGAAGGAACAGTTAGAACTGGACATGGACAATGGACTGTTTCAAAACTGGGAAAGGAGTACCTCAAGACTATATCTTGTCATCCTGCTTATTTAACTTCTATACAGAGTACATCATGTGAAATGCCAGGCTGGATAAATCACAGGTTAGTATCAAAATTGCCAGAAGAAATATCAACGACCTCAGATATGCAGATGATACCATTCTAATGGCAGAAAGCGAAGAAGAACTAAAAGGCTATTGTTGAAGGTTAAAGAGGAGAGTGAAAACCTAGCTTAAAACTCAACATTCAAAAAACAAAGATTATGGAATCTGGTCCGATCACTTCATGATAAATAGATAGGGAAAAATGGAAATAGTGACAGACTTTATTTTCTTGGGCTCTAAAATCACTGAAGACAGAGACTGCAGCCAGGAAATTAAAAGATGCTTGCTCCTTGGAAGAAAAGCTAAGACAAACCTAGAGAGTGTATTAAAAAGCAGAGACATCATTTTGCCAACAAAGGTCTGTATAGTCAAAGCTACAGTATTACCAGTAGTCTTGTACAGATGTGAGGGTCAGACTATAAGGAAGGCTGAGCACTAAAGAAGTGATGCTTTCAAACCATGGTGCTGGAGAAGACTCTTGAGAGTCCCTTGGATAGCAAGGAGATCAAACCAGTCAATCCTAAAGGAAATCAATACTGAATATTCATTGGAAGGACTGATGCTGAAGCTAAAGTTCCAATACTTTGGCCTCCTTATGAGAAAAGCAGATTCACTGGAAAGGACCTTGATGCTGGGAAAGATTGAGGGCAGGCAGAGAAGGGGGTGAAAAGGATGAGATAGTGGGATGGCATCACTGAGTCAGTGGATATGCTGCTGCTGCTGCTGCTAAGTCACTTCAGTAGTGTCCGACCCTGTGTGACTCCATAGACGGCAGCCCACCAGGCTCCCCGTCCCTGGGATTCTCTAGGCAAGAACAGTGGAGTGGGTTGCCATTTCCTTCTCCAATGCATGAAAGTGAAAAGTGAAAGGGAAGTTGCTCAGTCATGTCTGACTCTTCGCGACCCCATGGACTGTAGCCTACCAGGCTCCTCCATCCATGGGATTTTCTAGGCAAGAGTACTGGAGTGGGGTGCCATTGCCTTCTCCAGTCAATGGACATGAGTTTGAGCAAACTCTGGGAAATGGTGAAGGACAGGGAAACCTGCCGTGCTGCAGTCCATGGGGTCACAAAGAGTCGGACATGACTGAGCAACTGAACAACAGTATTCCGTTGTATGTTTGTACCACATCTTTATTTACTCCTCTGTTGGACATCTAGGTTGCTTCCATGTCCTGGCTATTGTAAACAGTGCTGCTATGAACACAGGGGTGCATGTATCTTTTTGACTTGGTATCACTTTTGTCACATCACCATTCCCCTATTTCTCCTTATCTCCAGGATAAGGCCTTTAGCCGGTTTGAATGCTCTCCACAATTTGGCTTCATGTTTCTCTTATTTCTTAATATTCCACAACAGGGACATGCTGCTGGAGCTCAACTGGCCTGCTTTGAACATACCAGAGCCATGCCTGTATTCCAGTGTTTTCACTTACACTGACCCGTGTGTTTCTGCGCTAAGTTGCTTCAGTCGTGTCTGACTTTGCAAGTCAGACTGTAGCCCACAGGCTCCTCTGACTGTAGGACTTCCCAGGCAAGAATACTGGAGTGGGTTGCCATGCTCTTCTCCAGAGGATCTTCCTGACCCAGGGATCAAACCTGCGTCTCCTGCAGCTCCTCCACTGCAGGCGGATCCTTTACTGCTGAGCCACTGGGAAGCCCATACTGACCTGTGATAGGACTTAAACCAATTTGGCCCTTAAACATGTACCACCATGTATTATTAAGAGACTTTTCACATGGGTATATCATGTATTCTCATGTACATCTTGGGTTCTTTGTGTTAAGAATGGGATATTTTTTTTCCAGCACTCTACTGGAGATTCACTCAGCCTTGTACACAGCACAAAGGATTTAATAAATATCTGTTGAATGAATGAATGACCTACCAGGAAGCATTCAGATGTGTAAGCCCAGTGCATCCAGAACACTCTGTTGTGGTGAAGTGGCATTAGCCTCTGATCCTACTGACATGCGGCAGCTTCTCTGTTTTGGCAATTGGTAAATTAGTTTTACGGGTCGAAAGAGTCTCTTTTATTTTGCTGTCTGGCCAGTCACCCGAGCATACATAGAGAAGAGAGAAGGTTTTGGAAGAAAAGATCAAACAAACATTGACATTTGATATCCAGCCAGTCTGGGCACAGTTTGTAACTGTTTCATGCTTGTTTAGGGACAAAACTTTGGCAATCAGGCTCCCAGAAAGAATACAAGCAAATAATATAAACAAGGTCCGGCTCTAAATCATGACTTTGTCCAGTGTTCTTCTGGTTCATATTTTCCACTTGTGTCTCTCCTGTAAGTTACATATGTATAATTATAAAGACAAGTAATTTGTATAAATTTTAAAGTTAATTAAATTTGTGAAATTCACTCAGTTGTGTCCGACTCTTTGTGACCCCATGGACTATACAGGCCATGGAATTCTCCAGGCCAGAATCCTGGAGTGGGTAGCCTATCCCTTCGCCAGCGAATCTTCCTGACCCAGGAACTGAACCAGGGTCTCCTGCATTGCAGGCAGATTCTTTACCAATTGAGCTACCAAATTTGTAAAGCTGCATAAATTTACATAAATTTTGTGTTCTGTAAATTACATATGCAATTGCAATGTCATTAAAATATCAACAATGACTTTTTTCCTGCTTTCTTTTGAAACTGGCCCTAAGAGGAATTTGCTTCAAAAACAAAAAGAAAAAGCACCTTCTCATGCAGGGTAGTTATTTCATCACATCGCTGGCTTGGACGAAATTGACACGAGATTAACAAGGCTTAAAGAGAGAATTTCGATCTGCCTAGTTCTTCTATTCTAGTAATCATTTTTTATACATCCTAGACTAGACCACAGTCAGTGGACCGGTTGAGGGAGTGAAGTTATTGGAATATAATGGTAATACTAAAACTTAAAGTCCAAGTAAACACACCCGGGACCACAAGAGTTTTGTAAACTAAAATTGGCAGGAGATCACACGGTTTGGCTTCACATGAATCTGAAATATCTAAGACATTTTCCATTTTTTCCTCCTAGGGTTTGGAACTATCCTTGCTCATGCAAACCAAAAACAGACCTGGTTATCTGACAAATCCCTGGCTAGTCACTCTCTTTTAAGAGTCCTAAAGATAGGAAAGCAATGCAATAGAGAATTAAATTGCTATTTTGTATTAGATAAAATCAAAAGTTAGGATTGTTTATTTATTTATTTTTTGTGGGAGAGTTAACAAGAAGTAGAAAAGCAAGGCATTAGACAATGAAAAAGGTGTTCTTAAGTTCTTTTGAAGACTGAAAAAATGGATATCAGCATAAAGACCATGTCCAGCTTCCCTGGTGGCTCAGTCAGTAGAAAGAATATGCCTGCAATGCAGGAGACCTAGGTTTGATCCCTGGGTCGGGAATATTCCCCGGAGAAGAAAATGGCAACCCACTCCAGTATTCTTGCCTGGGAAATCCCACGGACAGAAGAGCCTCCCAGCTATGGTCCATGGGGTTGCAAGACATGGACACAACTTAGTGATTAAACCACCACCCCTAGGACCACAAAGACCATGTAGGATCTAAACAAAATCCCGTTCAGCACACATTCACAATATACAGCCTTGATGTACTCCTTTCCTAATTTGGAACCAGTCTGTTGTTCCATGTCCAGTTTGAACTGTTGCTTCTTGACCTGCATACAGATTTCTCAGGAGGTGGTCTGATATTCCCATCGCTTTCTGAATTTTCCACAGTTTATTGTGATCCACACAGTCAAAGCCTTTGGTGTAGTCAATAAAGCAAAAGTAGATCATTTTCTGGAACTCTCTTGCTTTTTCAATGATCCAACGGATGTTGGCAATTTGATCTTTGGTTCCTCTACCTTTTCTAAATCCAGCTTGAACATCTGTAAGTTCATGGTTCACGTACTGTTGAAGCCTGGCTTGGAGAANTTGTATTCTTTACCAGGAACTACCTTTTTAAAAAATTTTTAATAAATAGAATATGAAATGTACTAGTCACTTCATGGGTGCCATACCCCTTCTTCTATTCTGCTCAAACTAATCCCCAGTGTCATGTTTGATCCATAGGACAATCCAGAGAAAACTGCTGCCACCATAAGAGGGAATTTTTACGTCACTGGAGACAGAGGAGTGATGGACAGCGATGGTTATTTCTGGTTTGTTGGCAGAGCTGATGATGTCATCATATCCTCTGGGTATGTACATCTGGTACTTTTAGAAAGTCACAGTTTACCAGGGAAATCTTCTACTTAGGTGTAGATACCAAAGGTTTCTTTTCCCCTTCTAGGTACCGTATTGGGCCATTTGAAGTGGAGAGTGCACTAATTGAGCACCCAGCGGTTGTTGAATCAGCTGTTGTCAGCAGTCCAGATCCAGTCAGAGGAGAGGTAGTATGAATGTCACTAATTAAAGTGGCAATCTTGTATTTTCAAGTTGCCCATCTAACCACTTTAAAGAATGAATCAAAAGTAGTCATGTAATACTCATTATGAGACATACACATGGCAATATGTACTAGGCAATCAACTTTACAAGTGAGTTGTGTACCAAAGGGAATGTTTTAAGATTCTTTTAGTAGCAAATGACAGAAACTCAACTCAAACTGACTTATATTTCTTAAAAAAAAAAAAAAAAGAATCTATTGGCTCACACATCCAAGTGTCCATGTGATGTTAGCAAAACTTAGTCTGTCTCTATTTCTTGCTCTGCTGTTCCTTATGTTGGCACTATTTGGGCAGGTTCTTCCCACTTGAGGGTAACAAACTCCAGATATACTTAACAAATTACATCTTAACAACCCCAGGAAAGGAGACAGCTTTTTGCTGTCCGTGCAAAGACTCTTTGCTGTCTGGCTCGACCTGGATCATATGCCAGTCATTGGACATAGGAGTTAGTGTCAACCCCATCAGAGAGGTAAAGTAATCCTTCGTAGGCAAATCAGGGTGCTGTTACTGAAAAGGGAAGACCAGATACTGCACAAGCAAAAGCAGATTTTACTATATATATGATTGTTGTGAAATTCAGACTATACTTTCTCACAGAAACAGTGCAAATAATAGATTGTGACCAAGTTCCCAAACAAATCCCACAATCCTAATTAGGACCCAATGAAAGGGACTTCAGGGAATGACAAAAGTAGCCTTAGTTTTTTATGTTCAGTTACTCAGTTGTGTCTGACTCTTTGGGACCCCATGGACTACAGCACGCCAGGTTTCCCTGTCCTTCACTATCTCTGAGAGTTTGCTCAAAATCAGATCCACTGAGTCAATGATACCATCCAACCATCTCACTCTCTGTTGCCCCCTTCTCCTCCCGCCTTCAATCTTTCCTAGCATCAGGGTCCTTTCCAGTGAGCTGGTTCTTCCCATCAGGTGGCCAAAGTATTGGAGATTCAGCTTCAGCATCAGTCCTTCCAATGAATATTCAGTGTTGATATCTTTTAGGATTGACTGGTTTGATCTCGTTGCTGTCCAAGGGACTCTCAAGAGTCCTCTCCAGCTCCACAATTTGAAAGCATCAGTTTTTTAGTGCTCAGCCTTTTATATGGTCCAACTTTCACATCCATACATGACTACTGGAAAAACCATATTTTTGACTATATGGACCTTTGTTGGCAAAGTGATGTCTTTGCTTTTTAATATGTTGTCTAGGTTTGTCACAGCATTCCTTCCAAGANTTTTTTAGTGCTCAGCCTTTTATATGGTCCAACTTTCACATCCATACATGACTACTGGAAAAACCATATTTTTGACTATATGGACCTTTGTTGGCAAAGTGATGTCTTTGCTTTTTAATATGTTGTCTAGGTTTGTCACAGCATTCCTTCCAAGAAGCAAGTGTCTTTTAATTTCATGGCTGCAGTCACCATCCACAGTGATTTTGGAGCCCAAGAAAATAAAGTCTTTCACTGTTTTCATTGTTTCCCCATCTATTTGCCATAAGTGTGGGACCAAATGCTGTGATCTTAGTTTTTTGAATGCTGAGTTTCAAGCCAGCATTTTCACCCTTCTCTTTCACCTTCATCAAGAAGCTCTTTAGTTCCTCTTTGCTTTTTGCCATTAGAGTATTATTATCTGCATATCTGGGGTTATTAATGTTTCTCCTGGCAATCTTGATTCCAGCTTGAGCTTCATCCAGCCTGGCATTTCCCATGATGCACTCTGCATATAAGTTAAATAAGCAGGGTACAGCCTTTACAGACTCCTTTCCTAATTTGGAACCAGTCCATTGCTCCATGTCTGGTTCTAACTGTTTACTGACCTACATACAGGTTCTCAAGAGGCAGGTAAGGTAGTGTATTATACCCATCTCTTTTAAAAATTTTCCACAGCTCAGTTGTGTCCAACTCTTTGTGACCCCATAGACTGTAGCCCACCAGGCTCCTCTGTCCCTGGAATTCTTCAGCCAAGAATACTGGAGTAGGTTGCCATTTTCTTCTCCAGGGGATCTTCCTGACTCAGAGATCAAACCCAGGTCTTCTGCACTGCAGGCAGATTCTTTACCATCTGAGCCACCAGGGAAGCTCCAGCCTTAGTTCTAGGAGGAAGTCAAATAGTATGGAAGAGAGAATTTTCTTTTCTTCATGGAAGTTTCCTATATACTCTATGTCGAAATTTCAAAAACACTATGCTTATCAGCATTCTCCCACATCTCTTTCTGTATTCCTGACTCAAATTATACGTGACCTTCTGTGGATCCCATACTCATACCTCCAGTATCACCTCCATGATCAATGGATCCTGTTGTCCAAAATACTTTTCTCCTGTCACCAAATTCTCCTTCTCTCAATATAACTAACTTATTTCAGCTAAATATCAGAAGTAAACATGAATTAGAATAAATGTATGAATTGTTAATAATTTATATTCACCTCAGTAATTATCTAGTTAGTGGGTTTTATATAGTATTACAAAGAGAAGCAAAAAATATCAGGCAAGAAAGACTTTTTATAGTAGATCAGTCCTCTCTGAGTCCATCTCTCAACATACACACTTTCTCCATCAGGCCTCCTCAAAACCCTCTCAAAACACATATTCTCTAAACCTCCAATAATCCTCNACATTCCTACATGACTACTGGAAAAACCATTACCTTGACTAGACGGACCTTTGTCGGCAAAGTAATGTTTCTGCTTTTTAATATGCAGTCTAGGTTTGTCATAGCTTTTCTTCCAAGGAGCAAACATCTTTTAATTTCATGGCTTCAGTCACCATCTGCAGTGATTTTGTAGCCCCTCAAAATAAAGTCTGTCACTGTTTCCATTGTTTTCCCATCTATTTGCCATGAAGTAATGAGATGTAAACTTAGATCAAACCTCAAACTTCATATCCCCAATCCCCTTACCCACAGTGTCTCCACTATGAACCTTCTTTTCTGCCTCTCCCTTCCCATGGAAGCATGTGTGAGTTCTCCTCCCAAGCTGAATGCAAAGGCCTGCTTACTCTTGGGATGGGGGCTCCCGAGCAAACCGGAATCGTTACAGGGAAATAAAACAGTTTCCCTTCATCTGTACCTCCAAATGTAGCATGGGCATTTTGACAGTGACATAGCCACCATGAATTGAGGAGAAAAGAAACAAGGAAGTGAGGAACTTTTTGGTGCTTATTTAGCAGTAAGCACTGTAGAGATTTTTGCCTGGCACAGTAATCCTCAAGCCAACATTGTCAGCCCTCTTATCTAGTTGTACACACCAGGAACATACACCCCAGGGGTTTGTTGAGAATCCCAAGGCCAACATCTAGTGGTGAAACTGAGTTTAGCACCTAGAGGATCATAAGATAATAACAGGGGATCCTACAGAGTTCCAAGAGTCACAGTTCAAGTCCACTTGCAAAACACTCCTAATAGCTACCAATAAGGAGTCGAACACGACTGAAGTGACTTAGCAGCAGCAAGTAGTGCCCACGACATCCTTTGATCTACCACTGTAACTTGTCCTAAACCAAACCAGAAGTACATCGCGGTCAGTCCTGCCAGGTCCAGAGAGATGAAAGCCCTTTTGACCTGTCTACTCCATCCGTCTGTCTTTGTAGGCTGGCCTACACTTCACTTCATGGGAAATAGATGGGGAAACAGTGGAAACAGTGTCAGNTGATGACTGTTGATCTGATGTGATGAGAGAAAGTTCACACACGTAGATGAGTCCATCGGGCTCCCTGATGGTCTGGGACGTCATTAACTCATACAGACTGATTCTGGCCCTGGTTCAAACTTCTAAGCCTTTGTTCTTGGGGCTCAGAGGATGGCTTTGAAGTTCAGGATAAAGCTCTTCTAACACACCATTACCAAAGAATAACCTTTTGATTATGATCTCATGAAAGTCTAATCAATAACTTACACAAGTTAAAACCATGGCAAACAGTGACGAACCTGTAATTGGACCTTTATGAATTCCATATGTTACAATCTCGGCATTAGCTAGCAGTCTTGCGTAATACATGTATCTCTTCCCCAAACACAGCCACTGAACTTTTTTAAAAGGCTATGAAACGTTTCACAGCTACCGAAAAGAGTTCAGCCTTGAACTCTCTGGGCCCTTAAAGTAGGGTGTGGGTACCTAACGGGTAGGAATTTGGGGAAAGCTTAAAAGGCTACTTCCTCCAAATCCAACAGACACTCATTTGTGCAAAGCAATTAAATCAAAGCCAGTAACTTTTTACTTAATTGCATGGCTTGTGTGCTTTGAAAAAATATTATCAGGGGAATAAAAGACTTCTCCAACAAATCACTGTTAAACATAAATGGAAACTATATTCATTCAGCAAAAGGCATGCTCTCATGTAAAGTTCTCAAATAACCTGGACCTGGCAAAGAAGCCACTGTCATTATCTATAGTATCTAAGATTTATATTTACTTCTAGCTCTCTCTCTCTCATTAAAGCTAAATTACATTATTACTAAATTTTAAAATGTGGCTGTTTGGTGTAGCTTCACTAGCTTCACTTTGGGTGGAAGGGCAGTAGCAAATGAGAGAAGATTTGGAAAGGAAAGTACCTAATCCAGAGCCATGGGAGTTAAATACAAACAAAACAAATTCAGAGTTTTCTGATCTATGTAAGGGGACAAGGAAGTCTAAATTGAAGGAACACTTATAAAAGATATCCAAAGATCAGTCCTACCTCTTTGGACTAAACATCAGATCTTTAAAGAGAAATGAGAATATAAAGCCAAAAGCAATAGCGAAGAGAGGACACGTCAAAGGAGTTATTTTTGCATGTTGGCCCCTCCCTCAAAACTATTACTACCCAGGCCCAGTGTCACCTATTCAGCTTCATTACCTGTAAGCACGATTTTTTTCCTTTTGCAATATATTTTAAAGTTGCCAAATCTATTTCTTAGCAAATGCATATATGCCTTTAGATACCTTGGTTCAAAATAGCACTGCTAAATCTTTGTAATTCTACTGCTATTGTATAGAATGTCTCCACTTGCAAATGTAACTAGCTTTCAAATTAAAATTTGAATTACTAACTCACAATGCATTCATTGTACCCATCTACAAAGAAATATGATATCTGGCTTCATATCTCCTGTATTTGATTATAATTCCTAAAGACTGAGACCATAATTGTTTAGCAATCTCTTTTAATGGTTTAATGTCATTTTATAAAAGTAAATTCGAATATCTTGTGCATGCACACACACACAAAAAGGGGATGATCAAAGCAGGCCATAACATCAAATGGAAGAAGGATCAGGCTTTTAACGTCTTCACTTTGATTTTTTTTTTTTTTTTTTAAAGAAAATATCAGTGAGCTGATTTTGGCCCAGGTTCAATTCCCGGGTAGGGAATTAAGATCTCACTTCATGCCCCCTCTCATTGCTGCCTTGCTGAGATCAGTCCCCAGCTGTAACAGAAGATAACAGGTTACATAAAGAGGAAAAGAAACAGACCAATAGGAGAACTGTATGTATGCAAATCAGCAGAGCTTGTATGATCTGAATCATGATTTGTGTGAATGTGTGGAAATTTAAAAATACTGAAAAATGTGTCTCCTGTATTCAGGAGGGGCTCAATTAGCTTCAGAAATGTCCTTGGTTCTGGGCTCCACTTCTGTGGCGTTGGCACCAGACCTCTCACCGGTTGCCTGGGAGCAGGACTCAACACCATGGGACTGCCCTGGTGGTCCGGTGGCCGAGGCTCCACGCTCCCAAGGCAGGGGCTTGGGCTTGAGCCCTGGCGGGGAACTAGATCCCCTGTGCCACAACTAACAGTTTTCATCCCACAACTAAAAGATCCCACGTGCTGTAGCTAAGACCCTTTCAGGAGGGGAAAAAAAGGATGGCTCTGGAAATTACAAACAGATCAGCATCAATGTCTCTTTTTTAATAGCTAAAGGGATAAGCTAGACATCAACGTAAAGTCACAAGACACAAACAGTGCCTGGCTTAATTGATGGTTTTTCTTAAGAGAGAGCACAGGAAACAATGGAGAAAGTCTACTTTTAATTCAAAATCACTATGGATCCCTTCCCACAACTGGGACATCTAGCCTTTCTACGATGCTATGGAATGGTGATACAATCAAACTAAGAGGTATGGCCAAAGCTTAAACCTATAGAAGGCTAGTTTGCACACTGGTGTTTCATTCAAACTGATCTTGGAAAACCAACACTTAGATATTCTCATTAGTGACTTTTAGAAACAAAATGTGAAGTTGCTCACAACAGCTGTAGACTTTCTTAAATCAAGTAGATTTTAATACACTGCAGGACAGTGTCCACATCTTAACCTATTTTAATTGATTAAATTAAATAAAACACTATTAAAACTAGAATAAAATATACCAACCACTAAAGCATAATGGGGCAACCGAAACTAGGCAAATCAATCTAGAAAATCATAGCTTATCACAACCTGAATTTGAGCAAGTAATTTCATGCTATGCAAAAAGTCAACTTGATTATGAAACCTACTGTGTGCAAAAATCCTTTCGTGCCATGCATTAAATACTACTATTTATTTAAATGATATGAATCCAAAATTTCAGAGAAACATACAAAAAGCTTACTAAAGCTATTTAAAATGGCTTATGAAAGCTGCTTTTGAAAATTAAGTATTACTTTTCTAATTTTGTTTTTTGTCTTTAATTCTTAGTGGGTTTTTTTTCTTTCTTTTTTACATATCAGTATGGGAAACTAGTCTCTGATGTCAGTGACTTTTTGCTAAATGGCTGTTCTCAAGTCCTTAAGGGTACAACAAAAAGAAGTGAGATTTCATTGTAGCAAGTGAGATTCTGGATGGATAGGAAGTGTGGGCCATCAACATGACAAAAGTCTGGATAGCCAAAATGATGGGGGAGTTCTTATAGAAGGCACTTGAAGATCCACCCTCCAATGCTTCCTGTGAGAGGCTGAGCTCCCATCCAGCTCGGCTAACCAATGGTTGACCTTGAAAGTGTCTGTTCACAAGCAGCCTCCGCAGCCTGTCAGCATCCCCTCCCCACTCCTGTCTGGACCGGTGCACTGGCTCCTTCTTGTTTCGACTTTTTCCACTCCCAAACTTTGTAATTTGTTCATGCTACTCTTCCTGAGCTCCCCCCAAACTGCTTTATTCTGGAAAAAAAAAATCCTCCCATACATTTATTTCTAAGTTATCTCACTCCCACAGAATTCTTTCCATCAGCTTTTTTTTAAGAGTCATCTTGGCATTATTCCTTATATTTCTGACTCGAATGTTTTCCCTCAATTTTCTTTGGTTGTGCCATATCACTTTTCATACTATTAGAGGAAATGAAAGTAACAGAAGTTCTAGTACCATGGGGGAAAATCATGTTTATTAAATGGAAGAAGGAAGGAAAGGGAGAGAGGCTGTAAGTCTAAGATTGGTGGATTCTAGGGGAAAGAATTTAGCCCCAAGAAAAGCCAACATTCTAAAATGAAATGAGAGAAGGACAACAGAACATAAGGGTCACTACACGTTGTGCTGACATAATGACTTTCTTCCTTCTTAGGCAGTGGACAAAAGACAAAGCCTATCTTTTGCTTTTCAAAGTCAAGTAAAAACAGTGCTATGTTTAAGGATATATATTATCTGACTATTAAAAACTTTTCAGCTCTCATTGAAAAAATCTATATCTATAGTTTCATTTGATGCTGTTGGAATCTCCACAATTCAGGATCTCAGAGAGCTCTATAAACAGGTCAGTGTTCATAAAGCCCCTCTAAGGTAAAATGGTAGAACATGGTAGCTTTGAGCTGGAAGAATTCTAGGAGATCATGTGGGGAAATTGAAGGTCACAGAGGTTAGGTTATATTTACAAGGTCAGCACTGGCAGAACTAGACCAGCATATTTTCCATGATATCATACTGCCTCCCTAACCATTTCCATGATGTTAACGTTGAAATGAAAGGGGGAAAACCCATACTGATACTGGCCTGGGAACTGCCATTGATAAATATCCACCGAGTCCTAGGCACTGTGCTGGATGAAACATATCATGGCCAGAGCTGAGCAGTATCTGTAAGGATTCCATCCAACTGCTGCCCCCAAACTGAACTTTAAAGTGTGTGTGTGTATGTGTGTGTGTTTATTGGGCTGGATAACACAAGAACAGAGCAACAGATTTCCTTGACTCCATCCCGGGTAGGAAATTCTTTCCTTCCACATTTTATGGGATCACTGAATTGTGATGTGGTGATGCTACTACACCTTTTCACAGCTTAAAGATTCAGACTAAAGCAAAGTGGAAAGCTCTGCTCTGGCTGCCAGCTGATGTGTGCTCTTTGGCCAGCTCTGTGGCTAGCTTTCTCTGTGATCCTCAGAAAGTCAGTCATCATCCCAGGTCTTGAATTTTCTCATCAGAAAAATAAGGCGTCTGAGGAATCTTGAAGATTCCTTCTCTTTTAAGAGTTTATCATTCTAGGTGGAGGCAGCCCTTGACAAATTCTTCCAGGGTTTAACCTAGAGTCTGAACACTTGGGAAGAATGTAGTTCATCCTGCATAGATAACTAGATGGAGAACTGAGCTCAGTGAAGAGTTAGTTCTTGAACTTACAGTTACCAGGGGAAAGATGGGGAGGAAGGGATAGTTACGGAGATTGTGATCAACATGTACACACTGCTATATTTAAAAAATAAACCAACAAGGTCCTACTGTGTAGCACAGAGAATGTTGCTCAGTGTTACAGGCAGCCTGGATGGGAGGGGAGTTTGGGGAGAATGGATACACGCATATGTATGGCTGATTCCCTTTGCTGTTCACCTGAAACTATCANGTACACACTGCTATATTTAAAAAATAAACCAACAAGGTCCTACTGTGTAGCACAGAGAATGTTGCTCAGTGTTACAGGCAGCCTGGATGGGAGGGGAGTTTGGGGAGAATGGATACACGCATATGTATGGCTGATTCCCTTTGCTGTTCACCTGAAACTATCACAGCATTGTTAATCGGCTATGCTCCAATATATAATAGAAAGCTTAAAAATATGATATATATATATATATGTTTAAAAAAATAGTTGTCAATGTTAAAACCACAGCATATTAGCTCTGTGCTCTTAGTGATTGGAGACTCATGATTCATTAGAGTCATCCTTGCAGAACATATGGAAACATGGATATTTGACACCTAGACATCCTTGTTTGCACATTTTTGTCTTCATCAATGTCTGAGTTCTTCAAAGTGCAGAGATACATTTTGATAAGCAAGTAAATAGATAACTTAGAATGAGAGAGCCAATGGGATGGCTGAGAATGCTTATGCTCACTTCAGTTCAGTTTAGTCGCTCAGTCGTGTCCGACTTTGCAACCCCATGAATTGCAGCACGCCAGGCCTCCCTGTACATCACCAACTCCTGGAGTTCACTCAAACTCACGTCCATCGAGTCGGTGATGCCATCTGTCATCCCCTTTTCCTCCTGCCCCCAACCCCTCCCAGCATCAGAGTCTTTTCCAATGAGTCAACACTTCACATGAGGTGGCCAAAGTACTGGAGTTTCAGCTTTAGCATCA
>SJYV01048268.1:766153-853911 GCA_006410875.1 Neotragus pygmaeus | reverse complement strand
TTTCATCAAGAGGCTTTTTAGTTCCTCTTCACTTTCTGCCATAAGGGTGCTGTCATCTGCATATCTGAGGTTATCGATATTTCTCCTGGCAATCTTGATTCCACCTTGTGCTTCTTCCAGCCCAGCGTTTCTTATGATGTACCCTGCATACAAATTAAATAAGCAAGGTGACAATATACAGCCTTGATGTACTCCTTTTCATATTTGGAATCAGTCTGTTGTTCCATGTCCAGTTCTAACTGTTGCTTCCTGACCGTCATATAGGTTTATCAAGAGGCAGGTTGGGTGGTCTGGAATTCCCGTCTCTTTCAGACTTTTCCACAGTTTATTGTGATCCACACAGTCAAAGGCTTTGTCATAGTCAATGAAGCAGAAATGGATGTCTTTCTGGAACTCTCTTGCTTTTTCCATAGTCCAGCGGATGTTGGCAATTTGATCTCTAGTTCCTCTGCCTTTTCTAAAACCAGCTTGAAAATCTGGAAGTTCATGGTCACGTATTGCTGCAGCCTGCTTGGAGAATTTTGAGCATTACTTTACTAGCCTGTGAGATGAGTGCAATTGTGTGGTAGTTTGAGNGTGGTCTGGTATTCCCATCTCTTTCAGAATTTTCCACAGTTATTGTGATCCACACAGTCAAAGGCTTTGGCATAGTCAATAAAGGAGAAATAGATGTTTTTCTGGAACTCTCTTGCCTTTTTGATGATCCAGCAGATGTTGGCAATTTGATCTCTGGTTCCTCTGCCTTTTCTGAAACCAGCTTGAACATCTGGAAATTCATAGTTCACATATTGCTGAAGCCTGGCTTGGAGAATTTTGAGCATTACTTTACTAGTGTGTGAGATGAGTGCAATTATGTGGTAGTTTGAGCATTCTTTGGCATTATTTTTAGATTAGAAGTATAATTTTAATTAATATCTATCTGAAGAGTTATTTCCACAGTTAATAACCACCCCTATGCAGCAGTGTTTACCTTGGAGGGCTTCACATTCCTGTGTGGAAAGGAGAGTTGCTTACTGCTCCCCCGCTGCCCCCTATAGTAGGAAATTCCCACTGAGGTGAATTGGTTAGAACTTAGCAAAATGCAGACTAAAATCAACCTCCATCAGTACCATTTAGAAAACTTCACTTGGCAGTTTAGAAATAAGCCACAAAAGGGTACTGGAAAGGACACCCTTGCCTAATTGTGTTTGAAATGTGTAGCTCTGACAAGTGCTATCTTCCTTCCACAGCCACAGTGTATGTGCCAAGAGCCTGTCCAAGGATATCCCAGTTGCTCTGACACAGAATTCCACTTGTGGAACTCAGTCCCAAGGGACAATTTTATTCATACTATTAATCCTAATATGTAAAACCTTTTATGCATCAAAATGCCCTTCACAGAGTAATTTATATAGTGAAAAACTATCTAGAGACATAATCAAAATAGGAGAATATTTAAATAAACCAGAGAACAAACATAATAACCTGCGAAACTGCTCCCACTTGTCCTTAAGCAAACAACAAACAAGTGAAAGTCACTCAGTCATGTCCAACTCTTTCCGACTCCATTGACTATGCAGTCCGTGGAATTCTCCAGGCCAGAATGCTGGAGTGGGTAGCCTTTCCCTTCTCCAGGGGATCTTCCCNGTCCTTAAGCAAACAACAAACAAGTGAAAGTCACTCAGTCATGTCCAACTCTTTCCGACTCCATTGACTATGCAGTCCGTGGAATTCTCCAGGCCAGAATGCTGGAGTGGGTAGCCTTTCCCTTCTCCAGGGGATCTTCCCAACCCAGGTCTCCCACATTGTGGGTGGATTCTTTACCAGCTGAGCCACCAAGGAAGCCCAACAACAAACAAAAAAGGACATAAATTGTTACTTCAGTGCAAACAACTAAATGAAAAAAAAAATTTTTTTTTATTAGTTTTTATTGGAGAATAGTTGCTTTACAATGGTGTGTTAGTTTCTGCTGTACAGCAAGGTGAATCAGCTGTACATATACATATATTCCCTCTTTTTTGGATTTATTTCCCACTTAGGTCACCAGAGAGCATTGAGTAGAGTTCCCTGTGCTATACAGTAGGTTCTCATTAGTTATCGATTTTATACATAGGAGTGTATATATGTCAGTCCCAATCTCCTATTCATCCCACTCCTTCCCCACTTAGTATCCATAAGTTTGTTCTATAAAAAACAGCACAATATTAACATTTCTTAACATAAGTTAACCATACATGACTTCCCTATTCTTCTTTCTCTTTTTCTATATTTTCCAAAAAAATTTAGAGTGTACTAGTTTATGACGGAAAAAAGTAATGAAGTTAAAATAAAACTATAAGCATTCATAAAAAGAAATAGTTACACCCAGGAAATTAAGTACTACAAACTTTAATGAAGTCTAGTTTATGTTCCTGAGTATTGGGTTTTGCAAGTTATAATTACTATAAAGACAGTTTGCAATGAAAAAAAAAATCTCAATTTGTAACAGTGAGACAAGATCTAAGTTGATTCTCTATTCCTTGCAAAGAGCCAAGCCAGGAATAAATAATATGATTTGGAGAAGCTCTTAAAGGATAATCAGTAGTAATACTAAAGCTGCCCTGTCTTACCTGCCTCTGAGTTTAGCTCTCAAAGTCAGTTTATTACTCAAACTGAATGGGCTAAAACCAAGCTAATAAGAAAACCAGAGAAAAGTTGTCTAAAATAGATTTTAGGAGATTTGAGCCGCATTCTGAAGGCAAACAGGATTTTGAAAAGTTAATTCTGCTTAAAATTTATTTTTGTTGTTGTTGTTACAATTAACTGAACGATCCAAACTGTTTTTTCTTCCTGTGATTTGAATTCAGGCATAAAGCTAAGAACAATGGAGAAATGGTAATGATGAATAATAAATCACAGACATTTTAGAACTGACAGGAACTCTTATTTTACAGATGAGAAAGAAAATGAAATGCTTGTCTGAGGAACCAGATAAATGGTGTGGGGGCCAGGCCGGAAGCCAGGTCTCCGGAGGCTGGCTCAGTGCGACACTCTGAGTTGAGAGAGTGAGCTGCTGTGGCTTGGGGTGGAAGCTGGGCACCCTGCCAGCACGCTCCCTGCCTGGGATCTGGCCGACTACCTTCCTTTGGCTTCATCGCTCCCATTTAGCACTAACAGCTCATTAATACAAAGGGAAGAAAAGGCCTTACTTTTTCAGTGTCTACTATGTGTCAAATACTTTGTACACATTATGCAACTGCATTTTGCTGCCACGGTACAAAGTAAATTAATTCTTTTCTCTTAGTACTTGAAGAAACCAAGGCCCCAAGAGTTTAAGTGGATCAGGATTTGGCCGAGGTTTTCATTTGTCTCTTTTTGATGGTAACTTCTCCCACCGTTAGGCAGCTGACATGGAAAACTAGATGTGTTAGAGTTCTCCAGAGAAAAGAAACCAAGAGGATAAACAGATTGACTTGCTATAAGGAATTGGTTCATATAATCATGGAGGCTGACAGTTAGCAAGCTGGAGACTAGGAGAGATAGTGGTGCTATTCCAATCAGAATCCAAAGGCCTGAGAATGAGGAGCATCAGTGGTGTACATTCCAGTCTGAAAGAAGGCAGGCTCAAGGCCCAAGAAGAGCCATTCTTTCTATATGAAGGCAGCAGGTAGGAGGAGTTCTCCCCTCTCACTCCTAAGAGGGTCAACCTTTTTGTTCTATTCAGATCTTCAACTGACTGGATGAGGCCCACCCACATTAGCCCTTAGTCTATCAATTCAAATGTCAATCTCATCCAAAACGACTTCACAGAAAAGCAAGAAGAATGTTTGATCAAACGTCTGGGTGCTTTGTGGCCTGGTCAAGCTGACATATAAAATTAACCAGTAAACATCATATTCTTCAGTATGTTGAGGACCTGGACTAGGGAGAGGTAAGCAAGGCACCCAGATCACAGATTTACAGTGGAGCTCACTCCCAGGTTCAACAAGCACCCTGGAAGCCTTGCCTGTCTTGCCCTAGTCCTGGCGCTATGCTCCACTCAAAAGGGCAGATTCAATTACCTTTCTTAAACTGTAGTGTTTTATATTATGAAACAACTTTCCAGAATTATACAAACACCATCCTAGAAAAGTCTTGGGTAGGCAGAATTTCTTAAGGAATTGAAAACAACAAATATCTGGAATACCAAGAGAAAACAGATCTGGGGGAACTTCCTGGTTGTCCAGTGGCTGAGACTCCATGCTCCCAATGCAGGAGGCCCAGGTTCGATTCTTGGTGACGAAACTAGATCACCACATCTGCCACTAAAGATCTTGCATGCCACAACTAAGGCCCAGCACAGCCAAATAAATTAATATTTTAAAAAGGAAAACAGATGAAAGGTAATTATTTCTATGCTTACTATGGAATGGAATGATAACCCACTTTCATAAAGCCTTTCTACAAAATCACAAACACACAGATCTGTACATTATAGAAAAATGCATAGCTATTCAAGATTAGGCTTGAATTATTTTACTTTTGGCCAAGGCCACTCCCTGTAAATTATAGTTATCCCTCATATTTAGTTATCTGCAGTTACATTAATGCATGATTTTTTTCAGTTATTGGAAGGACTGAATGAACCTAATGAGATCATATAAATGAAAATGTGTTTTAAACTATTAAGTGCAATAAAGAAAGGCATCACTGCTATTAATGGGATGATAGAGCAATTTCTTACCTCAATTTAGGAGCACGTGTGTGCTAAGTCGCTTCAGTTATTTCCAACTTTTTGTGACCCTACAGTCTGTAGCCTACCATAGGATTTTCCAGGCAAGAATACTGGAGTGGGTTGCCATTTCCTTCTCTGGGGGATCTTCCTGACCCAGAGACTGAACTCACATCTCTTATGTCTCCTGCATTGGCAGGCATGTTCTTTATCACTAACCTGAGAGCTGTACTAATTTATACACTCTCCTTCCGTTAACAAGCAAATGTTTCCTCAAACTCTAGACACCATAGGACATGCAATGATAATTCTCTAAACTTAAACCTGTGGGTATCCAAGAAATCAGATTAGTTTAATAATCAAACTTTGGGAACCAAAGACAGTCAGCCAGTCTGGAGTCAAGTTCTATTTGGCATTTGAAATAGGTCTTGACTTAGATGACTTGTTATTTGCTTTGTAAAGCAAGACTCTAAATGACATGGGTTGCAGGAACTCAATATTGATGTCTTCAGTTGGGGTCAGGGTCTTAAGCTGTGCTGCATTAGGTATCAAGTGGCAGACTTCAGTGCTAAACTTTGGACAGGGACAGACTTATTTTTGCACAGAACACTGAGCTGCTTTGAGGCTTTAAGGCTTGTGAAGAATACAGCCCAGCTTGGCCTCTTGAGTTTGTATAGCTTATCAAGCATGGAGAGGCTGAACCAGGACCTGAGGAGGCGGCTTCTTTCAGCACCTCACTGCAGCAGCGGAGGTCAAGACAGTCCCCTCCAGGATGGTATGGGTACAGCCCTTCTATGAACTCACAGAAATAGTTGTTCTTTACTAGAGAAGAAGTAGGAGTAAATGAACCAGAGGCCCTACATCAGCAATGGAGGGGACAAGTCAGTAAATTTAAGGGTACAAATGCAAAGTAGGACTCACCAAATGTGAGTGCACAGACTAGTGGAGTCTTGGAATATTATAGTTACAACAGGAAGACACGTTTTGGACCATTATGAAGAGCAACTTTCTATGATTAACACGATCAAAATCACTAAATAAAATCTGCCGTAATAAGTTCACTGCCACTGAGCATGTTCAGCTAGAGGTTGTGTGACCATGCTCATGGATGCTCAAAGAAAGGTTGGGATTCACGGGGTAGATGAGCTCTGAGATCTCTTTCAACTCTGCTAGTCTGTGACCTTTACATAGAAACCAAAGAAAAAAAACCGGATGAACATGGAGAGATAACTCAAAGCTTGATTCCTGTCTGAAACTGAGCAGTTGTTTAAAAGGAAGAAATGGGTAATCAGTATATCATGAAATCATTCACATTTTTAGTTATTTAGGATGAGTTCTCAAACATCTGATGAGTTTTAATGTTTACAGGGACACTGAATTTGGGAAAGTTGTTTTCTAACTTGCTGAATATATGAATGATCTAATGAGATGAGTTACATAAAGATCACAATACCCACAAACAGGTCTCTGTGAGATAGAGAGCACCCCTACAGCCTTTAAAAATGCTGGGGTGGAAAACTCCACAAAGAAGTAACCTTTACATTGCCATCTGCTGGCTACTGCTATAAGTGCAACATAATACAACTTGAAATACCCTCATCAGATCCAATTGGAAATAAGAACACTGATTGAACTTACAAATGATAGGAATGACTTCACTAAGTACTCAAATGCCAAATAAATACTAGAATACTTTTATAAGTCTGTTGGAGATGCACCTGGTTATTGCCTTAATTAGATGTCCTACTTGACTTGTGCATTCTCCCAGTGCTACATCCGTAACCAGTACTGAAACAGCCCTTGGAAACGAGGCATCCTGACAAGTCATCTTCAGCTCCCATGGATAGTTTCCTTTGGGAGAGCTGACTTACTCTATCCCCTAGTAGTATAATGACATTTGTTATATTCATTTCCAAATATATATATATATATATATGGCAAGTGGAAGGCAGACTACAGTAGGCCAAAGTATCTCAAGTACATAAAATTCATGAAGTCAAGCAGAGAAGCTGTTACAAAGGCACATATCTTAACCTCATAGGTCATAGGCTAGGCCTTGAAGAACACAGGGCCCGTATGCTGATAATTCACTCCTCTCCCAACAGAGGGAATGTGCCCTCTTCAGTACTTTCATAGCACCTTGTTCATTCTCCATTTAAAACATGGTTGTTACTGTATTATTGCTATTTTGGTTCACATCAGCTTCTGTACTAAATTGTAGTCTCCTTGAAAGCAAGCATCATATACAATTTACGTTTCATTTTTTAGCATTCAGCACATGCTTTGTCATATTGAGTTGAGGTCAAAAGAAGGAAGAAAGAAGACAAGAAGGATCCAAAGTGTCCAAAATCAGTATTTCTATTCTATACTTCATGTCTTAGCTCTAGACTCTAGTTTTCAAATGCATACCAGACTTTGCCATCTGAGATGTTCAGCAGAAATTTCATCTTCAGCAATTTCCAAATGAACCCTACTATCGTTGTGCCTCAAACTGTTCTGTAATTAGTTTACCGATTAAGACCTAACTATCTCCCCTACCATGTAAGTCACCCTCTATTCCCCCATTTCCAGAATACCCACATTCAATAAGTTATCCAATTATACTGAAAGAGACCTATTTCCTCCCTCCTTCTCCCAATTACCTGCTTTGGTTCACATCCTTGCCACCTCTTGTGGCATCTTAAACAACTTCCTAATTTGCTTCTATCCTCAGTCAGCTACCTCATCTACCCTTCATCTGCCACCAAAGTTATCCTCCATACAGATACCTCATCATCTACTTTTAAACTTTCAATGGCTTGCCACTTTTTATAAGACAAGCCAACAGTGGCATAGAGTATTCATCATAATCTTCTCAAACTTACTTTTTGAGATATTCTGTTCCATAAACCCTGACAATTCTGAACAAACTGTCTTTCTCCAGCCACTCCGATGATTCTTAATCCCGTGTGCCTTCCCACAGGTCATTCAGTAGACCTAGAAAGCCCATCCTCACCCTACCTGCCTTGGTCACTGTCTTCCTACTGAACAGTTTGTGACCCAGTTTAGATGCTACCTCCACTGTGCTATTTACTCCAGAAGGGAAGAAATTGCAAATTTACCTGATCAATGACAAGATCCTCTGGTTTTATATTCCCCTAGTTCTTGCCTGGAGAATCCCAGGGATGGGAGAGCCTGGTGGGCTGCCGTCTATGGGGTCGCACAGAGTCGGACACGACTGAAGCGACTTAGTAGTAGTAGCACTTTCCTTTTAATGGAGGCAACAGCTAGCCCATAGGAAGGCTCTGTGCAAATTAGGTAGAAGTGTCCCCTCTGGGCAAAGGCAGCTCTGTGTCAGGCTGTAAGACTTGACAAGTGACATATGGGCTAGATTTCAGCTTAGTCAGGTTGAACTTGCTGTTTTGGTCAGATTCCCTCAAGTAGTGAAAAACCTCATCCAACTAAATGTGGTAGCCCAAGAACTTACCACAATGATTATGATCGCCTTTTTGAGTTTTGTGGGTTTTTTTTTTAATATTTATTTATTTGGCTGCACCAGGTCTTAGCTACAGCATGTGGGATCTTTTAGTTGTGGGATGAAAACTGTTAGTTGTGGCACAGGGGATCTAGTTCCCTGCCAGGGCTCAAGCCCAAGCCCCCTGCCTTGGGAGCGTGGAGCCTCGGCCACTGTTGAGTCCTGCTCCCAGGCAACAGGTGAGAGGTCTGGTACCAACGCCACAGAAGTGGAGCCCGGAACCAAGGACATTTCTGAAGCTAATTGAGCCCCTTTGTAACCGTGGCCAAAAGCCCATGGTTATCACCAATAAGCTTCCCGACTCCAAATTAGGCAAAGATGCCCACTCCAGTAAATACCTCTAACCAATCACCTAACACTAATCTTTGTCTTGAGGCTATAAAAATTGGTTATTAATCCACAAAAACTGTTGACTCTCCCTAGCCTGTGAGGAGGTCACCCACTGTGCTCATAATACCCCTTTGTCTCTGCTCTTTGTCTTTAATAAACTCATTTTCTTCTAAAACGCTCTATGTGTGGTAATTCTTTAGCACCCAGCACTTGGATTGCCCCAAGACATAATGGCCTTTCTGATGCCAGTCTTTACTACCAGCTGATGAATTCCTAGAACGCAGGTAGATCAATCAAAAATTTGTATTCTCAGAACCTAGGCCATGTAAACATTGATAAGTATTGTTTGAATTGCTATTTTTTGGCATGAGGAGATATTCCAAAAATATCAAAGATCTCTTAAGTATATAAATGTGTACATAAGTGTTCTTAGTTGTGTAGTCTTGGGCAAGGAATTTGACTTTCTTATCCCCTGGTTTCCTCATCTACGTAGTGGAGATAAAAATAGTACCTACCCTAGGATTGTTGTGAGCATCTGATGAGATAGTATCTGTAAAGTGCTCAGAAAAGCACCCAGTCCAGAGTATGATTTATTAAGTATTGACTGTTACTATTAACATAGAATAAAAAAGAAAAGATTCTGAGATGAATCTTTTTAACATGGACAATGAGACAATTCTGGAGGAAGAATTTTTCTGCTTTGATTTAAAACATATAGAGACATTGCAGTTTATATAAAGATATTACCATTAATATTAAATGATTAAAGATATTTTAATATTAAGGTATAGAATACTAATAGTTCAGAATTTAGAAGGAGTTTAGAGGTAACCCATCAGCTTTTTCATATAGATATATAAGAACTGGTCAAGTGACCTTCCTGTGGGTTCTAGTGTTTCTCCATCGGACCCTTACCAAGTGTCCAGCATCATTCCTTCATCTCCCCTCTTCCAGAACCCCCGATACTCTCCCTTCCACTCATCTAGCCTCAGTTTCAGGTACCATTAGCCTTGCCCAGAATGCATTTTCACAACTTTTTTTTGCCTCTGCCTGTGATATCTTCCTCCCTGTGCCTTGCTCCCATCTCAGAGGATTTAACCCCTCATGCACATTCTTCAAGTCCCACTTCGATTATTAGATCTTCTCTAGAGAAGCTTTCCCCTACTTCCCAGCCAAAGCTAGCTGCTTCCTCCTCTGTGTTCCCAGAGCTCGCTCTGTGTTCATACACCTATTTAGCATGAATCAGAGTAAGGACAGGACTTCCCAGGTGGCTCAGGGGTAAAGAACTCATCTGCCAATGCAGTAGATGGAAGAGACATGGGTTTGGTCCCTGGGTTGGGAAGATCCCCTAGAGAAGGAAATGGCAACTCACTCCAGTATTCTTGCCCAGAGAATTCCATGGACAGAGAGGAGCCCGGTGGGCTATAGTCCATGGGGCTGAAGAGAGTCAGATGTGACTGAGCAATTACACACCAGAGTGCCAGGACTCTAGGTTTAAATCCCAGCTGTCACTCTTCACTTGTTCTTCCTTTGCTCTTCTCAGTTGTTTTATCTCTCAGATGAGAACAATGATGTGTTCATTCATTCAACAGTTCATTATTGATTGCCTGTTGTGTGTCCGGAGAAGGCAATGGCAACCCACTCCAGTATTGTTGCCTGGAGAATCCCAAGGACGGGAGCCTGGTGGGCTGCCGTCTATGGGGTCGCACAGAGTTGGACACGACTGACGTGACTTAGTGGCAGCAGCACTGTGTGTTAGGAGCTGTTCCAGGACCTAGAATTGTATGGCAAATAGGTCAAAGTCCTTGCTGTCACGAACATTTATGGGGAGAGTAAAATAATTAAAAATGAACAGTGGTTTGGCCAAAAAGTTTGTTTGGGTTTTCCATAACGCTATATGGAAACACCCAGCTCAGAGGCATCCCCCATTCTGCTGACAGGATGATCTAAATTCTAACTCTGCCTTTGTCGTACTCCGGTGGGTTAATCACTAAGTCGTGGGTGACTCTTGCGACCCCATGGACTGTTGCCTGCCAGGCTCCTCAGTACATGGGATTCTCCAGGCAAGAATGCAGGAGTGGGTTGCCATCTCCTTCTCCAGGGGATCTTCCCAACCCAAGGGATCAAACCCGGGCCTCCTGCATTGCAGGCAGATTCTATTGTACTCTGTTTCATACTTTTTCATGGATTGACTCAACATTACCTACAGAGTAAGTTTCAGGTGCCTTGACATGAAAGATGAAGTTGTGGAGACCTAGCCTCTGCCTTCCTCTCCATTACTTTGCATATACAGTCCAAAATACTAGTTCCCCAGATAACCTACGCCTGGTCTCTATGCCTCGCTCTATGTTGTCTCCTTTCCCTGAAAATCATCCCTTCTTCCACGTTTGTGCTTGTCCAATTCAGACTCAGTGTCAGAGTTCATTATAACCTGGGAATGCTTCAGTACTTCTACAACACTGCTGCTGCTGCTAAGTCGCGTCAGTCGTGTCCGACTCTGTGAGACCCCATAGACGGCAGCCCACCAGGCTCCCCCGTTCATGGGAGTTTTCAGGCAAGAGTACTGGAGTGGGTTGCCATTTCCTTCTCCAATGCATGAAAGTGAAAAGTGACGTCACTTGGTCATGTCCGACCCTTAGCAACCCCATGGACTGCAGCCTTCCAGGCTCCTCCGTTCATGGGAGTTTCCAGGCAAGAGTACTGGAGTGGGGTGCCATTGCCTTCTCTGGCTTCTATAACACTACTTACCAGGAATTCTTAAAATGATCTGTCTCCATATAGCTGCCTCTCCAGTTGACTTCTAATTTTCTCAAGGGCAGGGACTGGGTTCTTTGTTTTTTTGTCTACGTTATTTTATTCTGGTTGTTTTTTTTTTTTAGAAACATTTATTTTTAATTGAAGGATAACTGCTTTACAATGTTGTGTTGGTTTCTGCCATACATCAACATGAACCGCCCATATGGGACTGGGCTCTTAATTATGTTTTGTACCCAAAGCATGATCTGAGTTCTGGCCAAGAGCCGCTAAGCAGGGACTGGGTTCATGTCCTTTATCTCACTGTCAGCTAAGAATTCACTCCTCAAATATGTCCCTTTGTCCCAGGCCCACAACACACTGCTGCCTGGGAGATTTGTTCAGGTGAATAGGTTTCAAAAATGCCTGATATTTTCCAAGTGTCTTTCATCAGATTCATCCATAAAATCTAAGAAGATAAAATGTATCTCTCAGAGGCAGAGACATTTGTTTCTTGATCCTAGAGTTTTAACTCATAGGTTTTGAAAGAAAATCGAATACTTGAAGAAGCAGGCATAGTTTGAATTCATCCACTTACACTGTTCAACTTCTCATTATTTCAACTGCAAGATCACCTGCCAAGTATAATTCCTATTATCTTTATCATACTTTTTCCTGATACTTGGAAAGTTTTTCTTGATAATTAGAAATGTAATATGAGAGTTGAGAATGCTAAGTCAATTCCTCTTTGAACATTATTTTCTTTACTCAAGCATCCTTCTACAGTAAGTTCAAAGTTCTATATTCCATTAGCAAATTTTTTTCCTATGCACTCACATAAAGTGATTTTTTTTAATATTAAGTGATTTTCTTTAATAGTTCTATGCTCTAATCACCTAAAAAATTTAACCTGGAGCTGAGACTAATCATCACAAACTTTCAAAAGTTTAGTAAGAAAAACAAGAGCTAAATTATAGTTGTAGAAAAGCCATTGTCACGTAATCTAAAATATGACACAAATGAATTTATCTATGAAACATGTAGACACAGAGGTTGCAAACATGCAACCACAGGCTTGTGGTTGCCAAGGGGGAGAGGGTTTGGGGAAGGGATGTTTTAGGAGTTTGGGATTAGCAAATGCAAACTATAGAATCGATAAACAACAAGGCCCTACTGTATAGCACAGGGAACTATATCTCATATCCTGTGATAAACCATAATGGAAAAGAAAATGAAAAAGAATGTGTGTATATCTATGTATATGTATATCTGAGTCACTTTGCTGTCCAGCAGAAATTAGTACAACACTGTAAATCAACTATACTCAAATAAATTTTAAAAAAGAAAAGCCACTGTCTACTTAACAGAGAAACCAGATTTACTTAATATGTCCCTGGGACAAAGCTGCAAAATGTTTGAGTCCATTCTCTTCATGGTAGAAAAGAGAGAAACCTCCTTAAATTGTTTCTACCTTTTTCTCCCCCAAAACCCTTGTCCATTGTTTGACCTTGACATCCCCTTTACTGAATTTCCATAACCTCTCAGATAAGATACAAGGTCCACCGTGAGCACCTAAAAGATGCCTTCCCCTTTAAGACCTCCATGCCCTTGAACAGCCTGAGCTTTTCACTTGAAAAGCACTTTCTTCTCTTACTGGTCTGATGAAAGCTTACTTATCCTGCAGGAATTAATTCAGAAGTCACCTGCTCAGCTCCTGGCTGCCTTCCTCCTCCAGACAGGGAAAGGGGTGGCCTTCTTTGTGCTCTCAGCCAGTCCTAGACTTTCTAACCTCATTTGCCTGGGTGTGATGGATATTTGTTTCCTAGACTATGAGCTCCCTGAGGGCAGGGACCATGTCTACTCCTCCGTGTGCGCTCCAGTGACTGACTGAGTGCCAGAGGCAGAGAGAAACACTGCATGGGAGAACAACTCCTCATCCAGAAGTGTTCAGGGGAATGTAACCAAGTTCATCCCAGGCTGGCAAATGGAGAAAGCTGGCTAAAACCTGCAGCCAAAGAAGCCCTGACCTGATAATACCTCTTCCAGAGACCTGGCTGAAAGATGAAGAGGATTTTCACTATATTCTTGTTAGGGGAAACTGACTGAAACTGTTATCCACCTTGGTTAGGCACCGTAGTAACTATCTGCATGAGTCATCTTACAACAGGAGGTCTGGTAAGGAACAGAGAACTAACAAGCCACCACCAACCGGAAGAATCTGGGAAAGGTCAAAAGGAGATGCCACATGTCCTACCAACTTCCCAGAACCCTCCTCGCTGGAATCCCTCTTGGCTGAGCAATGCATGGGCNCTTACAACAGGAGGTCTGGTAAGGAACAGAGAACAACAAGCCACCACCAACCGGAAGAATCTGGGAAAGGTCAAAAGGAGATGCCACATGTCCTACCAACTTCCCAGAACCCTCCTCGCTGGAATCCCTCTTGGCTGAGCAATGCATGGGCCATGAGAAAGAGCCCTCAGTCAGAATGACTGGCTAGAGACAACCCAGAAACTAATCCCATCACCATAAAACCCAAGACAGCAAGCCACATGGCAGAGCAGTCCTCCTGGGTTCCCTTACCCTACTGCTCTCCACCCGGGCATGCCTTCCCAGTAGTCTCCTTGGAGACAATTCATTTCAGAGTGTTAGACCAAAGTCCACTCTTGGGCTATGGAAGGTGTCTCCCTTCCTGTAACACTCTTCAACCCTCAAATTCTTTCCTTACAACACTCATCCTACTCATCAGGGACATTTAAGTTAAATGAGCTTAATCCAAAACAAAATGCTTTATCGAACATCATTTCTTTCCACCTCACCACAACAACTTAAAAGATTTCTATTGGTGCAAACGTTTAAAAGTCAGGAATAAACATAGAGGATAACAGCAAAGGGTTTGTTTATGTATGTTGATACCACTGTGTAAGGAAGACACAGCAGGGTTTACATTTATGCCATGTAAATCGCTCTAGAACCAGATGAGGCTTACAAGGTACCTTGCAACTCATCTCCTCTAAGCTATAAAGTCTCTTTTTTTTTCCCCTGGAAAAAGTTTGAGAAACTTACTGCTGTTTTCTATCAGTGGATACAACAGATGGCTGGCACATGCCTGCTTGCTAAATGAAACGGGCCCTCTGCAGAATTACTCTTTGATCCCTGGTGGCATGTCCACAACACCACAATGCAAAATACCACAGTGTAGCAGAATCTAAACACTAAAGGTTTAAAGTTGTGCTTTTGACATGAGTACCTTCTTTTTTAAAAATAGAAATCATGCCCACAGTATGTAAACGTTTCCACATTCTCACTTGGAAACCATGAAACAGGGGTCAAAAATCAAGGCATTTCCTTCATTTGGTGACATAAAACCACTGCAGACTCCAAGAGTGCCAAAGGGTGGCAACTACTTGGGTTGTAACTCCAACACAATCATAACCCCATCAGGAAAAAAATGTGGGCAGTACACATTAAAGGATTTAACTAATAACAATAAGTACTACCATAACTTCAGAGTTGGGAGGAGGTGTTTAAGGGCATTTGGCAGTTGCTTTGAAGAGGGAGAGGAAGTAGTTGAATGAAAATTCACTCTCTATTGTTTTCCTTTGATTTTTGTCAAGGGGAGAAAGGAAGGAAAATACCATTTTAATACAGGTCTTCTTAACCAGTCCAAGGGGAAATTTGAGACTTGGAATTGCAACCAATTTAAGGGGCTCAGTGTTACATCATATCAACCACCATATTGCAAAATGAGCTCTCTAGGGGATGACCCAGTTGATCTTATAGATACCTGTCAGTAGAGTGATCCTATTAAAAACACACACACACACACACACACACACACACAAATAAAACTTGGAAAAATGTGAGTCAACTGTCAGGAAAATGGTCTGTTTCTGACTTTTTTTTCCCCTCAGTGGTACTTTCTTCATTTTAGAGCTGAATTTGGATACAAATACACATACAGAGGCTTTCCAGGTTGCACAGTGGTAAAGAATCTGCTTGCCAATAAAGGAGACACAGGTTTGATCCCTATGTCAGGAAAATCTCCTGGAGAAGGAAATGGCAACCCACTCCAGTATTCTTGCCTGGAAAATCCCATGGACAGACAAGCCTGGCGGGCTATAGTCCATGAGATCACAAAGACACACATTGCATGCATATTACGTTATACACTATTATATATAAAATAAAAAAAACAAGGACCTACTATATAGTACAGGGAACTATATTCAACAGTTTGTAATCTATAATAGAAAAGAATCTCTAAAATATATATACATGTATAACTGAACCATCTGAAAAATAATATATATATATATAACTGAACCACCTTGCTGTACATATAACATAACACAANGACACACATTATGCATGCATGCATATTACGTTATACACTATTATATATAAAATAAAAAAAACAAGGACCTACTGTATAGCACAGGGAACTATATTCAACAGTTTGTAATCTATAATAGAAAAGAATCTCCAAAATATATATACATGTATAACTGAACCATCTGAAAAATAATATATATATGTATAACTGAACCACCTTGCTGTACATATAACATAACACAACATTCTATAATAAAACAGCAATGCTTCACTTAAGAACAACCAAAAAATGCTAAATTTGGGTGCTAACCGGAATCATTTACAAAGACACAACAATCTATGCAAAAGTCTCAGGCTTTCCTTATATTTGGCTTTGTATTATTGTTATTTCTTCTGGCAGTTTTCAGTAATTTAAGAAGCTTTTTTAATTGTAGAGAGCTAGTAAAAGTTATGAATACATTTATATTTAACCTTAAATTTTGGAAGATATTTCACTTTATATGCTGTATTTTCAGCATATCTAAAATATTTTCTATTTTCAATGATCACACATTGAACAAAGAAGCATGTTCCTGCAGTTTAGTCCAATAAAGTTAATTTTCCACATCATACACGTGTCCACCCATTTCCCCAGGGCAGCAGGTAAAATGTTCTTCCTTTCCTATATCCACAGAAATATTCTTAACTTTTGTTTTTAAGCATCCTAAAACTGAGAAAAATGAATACATATATGCTGCTGCTGCTAAGTCGCTTCAGTCGTGTCTGACTCTGTGTGACCCCACAGATAGCAGCCCATCATGCTCCCCGTCCCTGGGATTCCCCAAGCAAGAACACTGGAGTGGGTTGCCATTTCATTCTCCAGTGCATGAAAGTGAAAAGTGAAAGAAAGTGAAGTCGCTCAGTCGTGTCCAACTCTCCATGACTTCATGGACTGCAGGCTCCGCCATCCATGGGATTTTCCAGGCAAGAGTACTGGAGTGGGGAGCCATTGCCTTCTCTGGAATATATATAGATAGCATCCCACTCCAGTACTCTTGCCTGGAAAATCCCATGGACAGAGGGGCCTGGTGAGCTGCAGTCCATGGGGTCGCTAGGAGTCAGACATGACTGAGCGACTTCACTTTCACTTTTCATTTTCATGCATTGGAGAAGGAAATGGCAACCCACTCCAGTGCTCTTGCCTGGAGAATCCCAGGGAGGGGGGAGCCTGGTGGGCTGCTTTCGCTGGGGTCGCAGAGAGTCGGACACGACTGAAGCAACTCAGCAGCATATATATATGTGTGTATATATATATATATATATATAGGTATATATTAGTGACTTCTAGAGATTGCAAGAATTATGACCACTATACATGACTACTATACCGGGCTTTCCTGGTGACTCAGTGGTAAAGAGCCTGCTTGCAATGTAGGAGATGTGGCAGAAACCTCAGGTTCAATTCCTGGGTGGAGAAGATCCCCTAGAGAAGGAAATGGCAACCAACTCCTGTGTTCTTGCCTGGGAAATCCCATGGATAGCCCATAGGGTTTTAAGAGTTGGACACGACTCAGCAACTAAACAACAACAATACATGACAAAAAGCTTCCTCTAAGATCTGGACCTGTTGGTACAGATCATCAGAGCTTGCTTAATAATCCAGGTGTTGCACTTAAAGTTAATATTGGCCCATTATCTTCATCCAGAAGATTTCTCTTCCATAGATGCCAATTTCATTCCAACCCTTGCCAAACATCATGAAGTATAGGCATTTGGTCGTAAGAAGATAGGAAAACTAGCACAGATGGCTCAGCATAGATTCATCATCACTGCTAAAAGAAGCCAACAGAAAAAGGGATGCCCTATTAACTAGTGACCAGAGTCATAGTACCTTAGCATCTTTATGCAGGTGATAGAATATAGTAAAGTGATTAAGTCTATATAATCTTTATAAACAAAGATCTATTTACACGATTTCTAGAAATAAAATATTTGGCCTAACACCAAATTTCTTCTTATGGAAATCAACAGTGGTGTCTCAGTATTAGAATTCATATTTGCCTAACAAAACTTCTCATTAAAGTTTTATTTGAAAGCCTTTAGGTTTAGAAAGGGTTATTTTCCAAATAAAATATTTAATTAGTGTGTAGTGTAGAAAACCAAAGTAGTTGCTCTTGGCCTCTACTTGCCTCAAATTTAGGGAAAAATTAGAATAAAGAATGCCTCATTGAAAAATATCAACTATTAAAAGTTATAAACAGTAATAAAGACTATTTTCCCTTTAATTACCCCAAATCTTTTAAGCTTAAGCCTCTTTAGTAGAAATTCTTTAATCTAAAAGCCTTGAGAAGGTGCACATCAGAAAATGAATGAATATTTTAAATGGGCAATCAAGTAGAGACAGGATTTTTAAGAGAGAGGAAGAGGTCAAGGAATCTGATTTCAGGCAGGAAAATTTAGCAAAGCAGATGTTTGAAGATTTCACAAAAAAATAGTCAGTGAGGATCAGATATACATAAGCAAATTCTTTGGGATCCATAGGTTAAGATCAGCCATGGAAACAAACTCTTTTACCATTCTGTTGAGTGATCTGCAGTGCAAAAATGAAACTGGATAAAAATATAAGTAAATTATTTATAATACAGAACATCATCCAGTTTTAGATTCTGAAGCATAACTTTTCACACACACTTAAGGTAAAATAATTTTTAAAATTACAAATCAAAACACATTCACTGTGGAAAAACCAAAACATAGTACAGGTAGATATAACTAATGTTAACACCTTGGAGGAGTAGACATTTATCAGACATGCTTTCTTATAACTGTTCATGTATTTTGTAATGAAACTAAACAGAATATACTATTATAGGCTATTGCATAACTTGCCATGAACATCTTTCCATGGCAGTGAGTAGATGTCTAGGTATTATTAATGCTTCCTGCCATTATCAGAGACTTCTAGGTTCTGCCCCCCCTTTTTTTTTTTATTAATAGCATGACCACGAACAGGTTGGCACCAAAAACTTTATTCATATCCATGATTATTTTCTCAGGATGAATCTCCAGGAGTAAAATATCCTAGTCAAACCATCTATGTCAATTCTTTCGCCATCAGAGTCAAATCGCCCTACAGAAAGGCTAACATGCCTCAGAAACAAATCAGTAAGGATAATCCTCCACAAACTAAAACTGCTTTAAAAAACTTGACCAACCGTAGTGTGAGGAAATGAACCTCACTGTAAGTTTTATTTGCATCTGTTTGGAGTCAAACATGAAAGTCATTTTAAGTGGCCCCAAGAATAGCTTGGGTTAGTGAACAAATACTTTATTGGAAGTAGATAACACCTATTGGATCTTCAGTCCTAAAATTTTTAATTTTCCATGGGTTACCAAAACACTTAATATTTAAGTTTAAATTTTCTTTAATAAGCTCTGTGTCTTGCTTGTGCTGAAATCCCTAAATGTTTGATATTTTGAATGAAATAACTAGATAATGGAAGGAACTCTTCATTTTTCCATGTAGATGTTTTGATGTGGTTTGGATTTAGCCAAAGTTGCCTTTCTAAAATCTTAAAGTATTTTTTGGTATTGAAGTCATATTTTTTCCATATTCAAAATTTCCATGCATTTCAAAAATTATGGTGCTGGAATCACAGAACTTTATTAGCATTAGTCACATCTAACATCTGCTGTTTGGCATCATGTAGATCCTTTCCCCTTTCTCAGTATCCCCCACTCCCCCAAAAAAGAAACATAATGGATTTCACACAGTTACCTGTGTAACCTATCTGGAGCAAACTGAACTGAGGTACTAATATTGGCCAGCATAATCCACAAGAGGAATCAACACCTAAACCAGAGAGAAAAAAACTCTCGAAGCTTCATCTACCTATCAGTTCCACCACCCTCTCTAATCCTCTACAAGAAATATTCCTCAGATTGTTGGATATGCAATCCATTTTGTACTCAACAATATGCCAGTGTTTGCAAAGGGGAGAGAGCATGGAATTTAAGCCTTTGCTTCAGGTTCATTCTTCAGAAGACAAACTCATAGGAAAAATAAATAGATTGATAAATCAATCAAATCAACTAACCAGAGCTACTAATATTTTCTACTTTGCCTGAAGTTACTGAACACTTTCAGCTAGGGAGGGCTGCAAGTCAAACTAACTAATGGTTCTTTGTTGTTGTTTGGTCACTAAGTTGTGTCCGACTCTTTTTTTGACCCCCATAGACTGTAGCCTGCCAGGCTCCTCCCTTCATGGGATTTCCTAGGCAAGAACACTTGAATGGGTTACCATTTTCTCTTCCAGGGGGTCTTCCCAGCCCAGGGATCAAACCCTTGTATCCCATGTTGACAGGTAGGTGTCTTAGCACTGAGACACAAGGGAAGTCCCTAATGATTCTTACAAATCTATAGAAGTATAAATAAAGAAAATGTTCCTTTTTAAAATCACAGAATCAATATTGATCCCAGCTGACAAGTGGTCAAACACAATAGATTCAGGTGAAAAATAAAAGGTGACAACAAAAGGCCATTCATTGATTTATCACTGGGTTTCACAATAATTCAAGATTAGCTGTCCATAAAGTATCTATGGAGAGGAAACTGTAGCTGGGGAAGAAAGGAATACCCTCCCCAGAGAGCAGTAGGAGCCTCAGTGAGCTTATCTGCAAAATGGGGGTACTAGAATAGATGACTCTCCTGTTAGGAACTCTGGTGGACCCAAAACATCTATTCCTTTATGACAATGGAAGTATTGAAGGATCTAGAGTTGAAAGGAAAAACGAGAGAACAGACCTGTGGAAAAGGCAGCTTAAATAATCATGCCTATACTACAGCAGGTAATTAGAGAGAACCAAAGTGGTGTCTCAATTCAAAGTAACTAATTTCTATAAAGTGTTTTCTGGATCACATTCTTTATGAAAATAGCCATTTAAGCAGCTTTAGAATAAAAGGACCTAAAATTTGATTTTAATTACAATGATTTTCATAAGTAGACACATTTTACCCACTAATGAGTGGAAGAATTTATTAACTTACTATTTGTCCTCTAGAGTAAATTCTCCAATTGAACAAAAGGAACTAAGCTTACATTTTATCCTCCCCTTCTTTTCCAAATTACAGGTCATTTATGTAATACTGAAGCATAAAAAAAGATGCTAATATGCTAAGAAATAAAAGGAACGCTTTTTCATAAAAATACAGGGCAGTTTTCTTTTTCATGTGAAGGTATTAAAAAACCAATAGCTTCCAATATTTTACAAACATTCTCTTATGACACTTTGAGTCTATGAACTTGTATCAGAAATATGTAGTGTTATCATTAGTGAATAACACTCAATATGCCATTTTTTCAAAGGCACAATGTCAAAAGTACTTACAGACTTTAAAAATTGTTTTAAAGTGTAAACAATGTCACAGGTGGTTGGTATATATTGATACTACGGAGAAAAGAGTCTTTTAAGTATTATGTTAAATTTTAATGGCAATGAGCACGGAAAAAAGTAATGCTGCTATTTGAGGTCATTATATTTCCAGCAGTCTGAAGACACTGAGACTTATCAAAATAGTGATTTTAGGCACTTTGCCTAGCTCTTTCTTTGGGGAATCTTCAATTTATGTGACATATTTAAATAAATGGGAGTTAACTCTTTATTTGCTTTGGAGATCAGATGAGAAATCACTCTTGAAAATTGTAAAAAAGAAAAATGTAGCCGACTATTCGCTATATCGCCTTATTTCTATCTGCCATCAGGTGCTGGAAATATTAAAGGGTGATTTTCTCCAGCCTTCCTGGTTAACGGAACTCACCTGCCCTGCAGCTTGCCAGGTGAAATTCATAGAATGGATATTGACAGGAATAGCTGGCATTCTCTGCTGTGCTCTTCTGAAATCATGTGTAAAGGGGGCCATCTTCCCCTCTGAAACAATCAAGATATCTTCTTCAAGTCCTGGTTTAAAAAACACACACAAAGAAATAAAGCTATCAAACTAGCTGAACTTAGAAGAATCCAAATCAGAACTTGCGTGCCAAAAGAACACCGAAGAATTAGTAATGGGTCATTTCTTTTCACAAAGCACCTGCCTTCAAGTACCAATTAATCTTCCTGTGGATGATAAGAATGATGGCAAAGACGTATGCTTTCAGTGAAACGGAGTGAACTGTGGAGTAAACTGGTGCCAGCAAATGCTCGGTCCACTGAAAAACGCTGGATTGTAGAAACCAACAACAGCATGATCAGAACATTAGAACAGCTTAGATTTACGGAGAAAAAAGCTTAAACACTTTTAGATGGAAAAGCGGTAGTCCATAGGATCGCAGAGTCCATCACGACTGAAGGGGCTTAGCAAGCACGCAGCTAACTGAAAAGGGGACAATCTTCCTTGGAAATTAAGTTTTAAAACATTCTAAATGCATTTATCTCTCCTTTAATAGAAGAGCTGAAGGGAGTGAAGACCCAGGCATTTGGGAAGAAGTAGAAGCTCCCGCGAAACCTTACCTATGAGCACTCTCGCC
Source organism: Neotragus pygmaeus (assembly GCA_006410875.1). Taxonomy (NCBI): domain Eukaryota; kingdom Metazoa; phylum Chordata; class Mammalia; order Artiodactyla; family Bovidae; genus Neotragus; species Neotragus pygmaeus. The sequence continues at coordinate 831,830 of SJYV01048268.1, read as the reverse complement.
TGGTGAGCGTCGATCCACAGGTACAAGCTTTCCTCCGGCTGTGGCCCGACCTCCGCTCGCAACACCAGCAGGCACGGGAGGATGCTCCAGAGCCAGAGCGCGCCGGCAGAGAAGGCGCTTTTCCCGGCCATGCTACTCCGGACCTCCTGGATCGTGGTTCTCGCAGCTGAAGCTCCTCCCGCACCTACCTAACCTGCCGCCCTTAAGTTGTCTCCTAGCCGGAGCAGTTCCCCGCGTAGACGGCTGGGCGCGTAGCCACTCGGCTCCGGTACGAGTGAGCCTGGGTGTGCCGGAGAAGGAGTAGGAGGAGGGAGAAGAACTGGCGAGAGCGGGACAGGGGAAGGGGGAGCAGGTGGGAGAGGAGGGAGCGGAGGCGCAAGCCTGGCAAAGCAGGAGATGCCAGCCAGCCGAAGGAGACGGTCAGAGGGTTAAATATAGCGGGAAGGGCAGGCGCAAGTGCGGCGCGAGCAATGAGTGACGGTGCCCAGTCGGTCGCCACTGGGGGGCGCTGGGGGAGGGACTCGCAAGGGTGGGGCGGCGCGGAACTTCGGAGGCAGAGTCCACCCGCCGTGCGCCGCTGGGGAGCAGACGCGGAAAAGGGCGCTCCAAGGGACCCCGGAGAGGTCTCTTGCGCTGCCTCTGGCCAGACGAAGCATGAACGGGGGGAAATGCGCTGAACTGACTTATTACGGCTTGACTGAACCCAGATGATGATAATGATGATGATAAGTTCCATTGGTACCCCGGTGTTAAAGGAAGGCTCATATTCCTCCACTTTTCCCACTGTCCCGCTTCTCCCATATTCCGCCACTGTCATTCTTCACATCTGCAAACACTTGGCGCATTCCCATCCATTTAAAACCCGAGAGTCCACTGTCCAGAGGTGCCCTGGTTGCTGGAGCTGGGGCTGACCAGGGCATGGGGCTTTCACTCCTCACTTGTCTGACACTGCGGAGAATGCTTTTTACAGCTGTGGAGGCTCTTCTTCCTGCTCACCCGCAGCACCCTGAGCTCTGGATGACAGGCTTACCTAACGTGCTGGGGTCGGGCTCCCAAAAGTCATGGCTATCTTCATAGTTGCGGGTATATGGAGAAATTTGGAGGCGCGCCGCGCTGGTATTGAAATCGCAGGCGCTTTAGAGCAAGTCAAGGCTCTGGCCTTGCATACGGGAAGAGTAGTTGGCCGGCAATGGGCTCCGGCCAGCCACACCCATTAAACCCCAGTAGGGAATTAATTTGCCCCCTGCCAAATCCCTTGGATGTGTGATGAAAATGGAAGTAAACGGGGATTTCGTGTTTTGTTTAGATTTCAGACTCAGAATAAAGTTGTTTACTTCTCTGTTTTTTGGCATCCAAATGCTGCGACAGATGTCCCAAGGATTGAGCCTGTGGGGATGGGCGCGTTGACTCAATCCCTTGTGGGGAGGGGCTTCCCTGGTGGCTTAATGGTAAAGAATCCACTTGTCAGTGTAGGAGAGTCATGGGTTCCATTTCTGGGTCAGGAAGATCCTCTGGAGAAGGAAATAGCAACCTACTCCAGTATTCTTGCCTGGGAAATCCCATGGACAGAGGAGCCTGGTGGTTGGGAGTCACAAAGAGTCAGACATTACTGAGCATACAGGTACAAGGTGGGAGAGCAAACCTGAAGTGGAACAGGTGCATGCATTTAGGTATTGGGTCATGAGTTACCAAAGAATATGCACTTCTAATTATGAAATATTTTCAGTTGTACAACTGTTGATCTTCGAAAAGAACAAGTGTTTTGCTGAAAGTTTTACTTTCATTTTAGGTTTGAAGGATTTGTTAACAAAAGAAACCACTGGTTACACACAATAAACAATTTCAATATTTAATCAAGGGTTAATTGACTTCATTTCAATTATACAATCATTAAAAGACAAGACAAAGGTCCTTCTAGTCAAAGCTATGGTTTTTCCAGCAGTCATGTATGGATGTGAGCGTTGGAACATAAAGAAAGCTGAGCACCGAAGAATTGATGCTTTTGAACTGTGGTGTTGGAGAAGACTCTTGAGAGTCCCTTGGACTGCAAGGAGATGAAACTAGTCAACCCTAAAGGAAATCAGTCCTGAATATTCACTGAAAGGACTGACGCTGAAGTTGAAACTCCAGTACTTTGGCCACCTGATGCGAAGAACTGACTCATTTGAAAAGACCCTGATGCTGAGAAAAATTGGAGGCCGGAGAAAGGGAAGACAGAGGATAAGATGGTTGGATGGTATCACTGACTCAATGGACATGAGTTTGAGCAGGCTCTAGGAGTTGGTGCTGGACAGGGAAGCCTGGTGTGCTGCAGTCCATGGGGTAGCAAAGATTTGGACAGGGCTGAGCAACTGAACTGAAAAGAAAAGAAACAATAAAGAAAAGTAAAAGCACATACATCACCAAATTGTGCCAACCAACACGCAGGCTTGAACAACCCTAGGAAGTCCCTCATTAATAGCAATCTGGAGTCCCATTTGGGACAAGGTCCTGGGCAATGCGTCCACCCCATGGGTGAGACTTCAAATTATAGTTTCCAGAGCTCCCACTTACAATCCTGGGCTACAAACATATCATCAATTTGCACACAAAAGTGCAGCCCTGTTTCTTTTATAAACTTTTACAATGCTGTTTGTTTTATCTTGTGAGTCATAGGATATTGTTAGATCTGGGGTTGGGGTGTGAGGATGCTGGCCAGACCCTCAGGGGCTCAAGTATTCCAGACCCACCTCCTTTTTTTAATCTACAGTGCCGCCTGACTTGTGTTTGCAGGCACGCACAGAATCCAGGCAGTGTCCAGGTCAGTCAGAAGCAGGTCAGAACCTGCTCTCCTGCATCTGAAGCCAGAACAAGACTTCCTCCATTTTAATTTCCCTAACAACAAGAAATCTCCAATGGATTTGAACTTCTTAATTGTAAAAGTAAGAGCTTACTTAATTCTTACAACACTTTAAAATAGGTAGGTGATATTTTTATTCCTACATTACTGATGGAGAAACAAGGCTCAAAAAGGTCCAGTAAGTTAGCTGACTGTGGTTACCCAGTGGTAACTATGGTTACTTACCTGGTCAGTGGTAGAGTCAGGGTTCAAATCCCAGTCACTTTGATTTCAAAGCCTATTCTCTTAACCACTATACCTCATACTGACAAGTAAATCATGATTAAGTCTGTTTGCAACCAAAGCTTCACGCCATTCTAACTTTACAATAAAATTCACATCTATTCAAAGATTTCACTATTTTTTATTTCAGTGAATATTCATTTATGTAATGCATTCATATACATTCAGCAATACTTACAGCACTTTAGCATTGTAATGCTAATTGTTCTCCAGTCAAAGATAATAATTTCACAACACAGTAGACATTTTCTTTACTCCAGAAAGGTGCAGTTTTAGTCGAAAATATTTTTTTTCCCTCAATAGTGCTCTAACCCCTCCAGCTCTTGATGTAAGGACGCCCTCTACAGGCTGTTCTAATCAAATAGTAATTGAGAAATATCCTCCATAAAATTTACTTTTTGGTAGGGAAAAAGAGGCATAAGAAGGCAATGGCACCCCACTCCAGTACTCTTGCCTGGAAAATCCCATGGACGGAGGAGCCTGGTAGGCTGCAGTCCACGGGGTCGCGAAGAGTCGGACACAACTGAGTGAATTCACCTTCATTTTTCACTTTCATGCATTGGAGAAGGAAATGGCAACCCACTCCACTGTTCTTGCCTGGAGAATCCCAGGGACAGGGGAGCCTGGTGGGCTGCCGTCTATGGGGTCACACGGAGTCGGACACGACTGAAGTGACTTAGCAGCAGCAGCAGCAGCAAATTCCCTCCTAACTCAACTTCTTCTGAGGGAGGTTCTTCTGCAACAGTTGGAACTGGTGATACTGGTAATATATAGAGCTGTAAGGAATTTTTTTTCTCTGTTTACTTCTCCCCAGCAGTGGACACTTAGAGAAATTAACATTTTATACTAGAGAAAAGTGTATTTACAAATATTGGATTTGCTTTCTTTTGGTTTTTGAAGGGAAGGAAGGAACAGATATTATACGCTAGTTAGCTATTTTCAAGAGTAAGAGGGTGTATTTTTGGGGAAGAAGGTCCATCTAAGATTGAATCAGGCTGGATTTTCTTCTGATATTAAAGAGCACAGGGGTTTTTTCACTCAGAAAAAAAGTAATATTTTAAGATTTCTCTGCTCAAATAAAAATGTAATGTAACAATATTTATTGGCACATGATGAAATTTTGGAAATAATGTGCTAGGAGGTATTACAAGTCAACTTCGTTTAGTTTGAAAACTCTACCATTTATTTTCCAGTCCATTATCCTTGCTTTCTTTGTGTAACTCACTCTAATCAATTACATTTGCGGGCAGTTTCATGTACTTGTTCACTCATTTACGCATTCAACATATATTTATTAACATCTATTTTGTGTAAGAAAGTGTCCTGGAAGCAACAGGAAAGACAAAAGCAATGAAAAATATCATGAAACTACGTAAGAGACAAAACACAATCCCAGCCCTCAAAGACCACTGGGGCTATTAAAATGAGTAAGGTAAGAACCAAGTAACCATAATTCAAGGCAGAATACAGTGATTATTGATGAGACAGGATCAGAAATTCAAAGGAGAAATCTCATATCTGGGATTCTGAAAGTTTTTTAGTTCATTCATTCAAAAAACAGTGTGTCTGATGTACAGGTACAGGGGATAGAAAGGCACGTGAAAAGACAGCCCCGGCTTTTGAACTCAGTCTAACAGGGGAGATTGTTAATGAACAATAGGGGAAGAATAAGCGCTGTGATGGGTTTGTGCACACGGTCATTTGGGACTTCGATAAAAGTTCCCTAATGCAGACTGGGACAAATGATGTCCAGCAGTAGCAAGAACCAAGAGATGAGAGAAAGAATGGTACGATCTAGGCCCTGCAGGTACCGATCGGCAGCGTGATGAGCCTGGAGCTGGGGAGAGAAGGATGACTGAAGCCAAAAGGGTAAATAGGAGTTGGTTATGGAAACTGTGCTAAGAAGAATTCTCAATAGTTTATGGAGACACACTGTCCTCAAGGGCTTCCCCAATGGCTCAGCAGTAAGGAATCTCCCTGCCAGTGCAGGAGACTCAGAGACACTGATTTGATCCCTGATCCCCTGGAGTAGGGCATGGCAACCCACTTAAGTATTCTTACCTGGGGAATCTCATGGACAGAGGAGCATGGTGGGCTACAGTCCATGGGGTCACAAACAGTTGGACACAACTCTCTTGCTGGCCACTCTGCCTTGTGGTCTCAGCCAGAGCTATTTTGGTGACCACAGGGATTAGGACCGAGAATAGGGCATATCAGCTGCACTGTGAGCTGCATTTGGAGAATGGGGACCAGGCACCCCTGCAGCACACTGGTCTGGAAAGGAAGCCACAAGATTGTAAGTGACGAGAGCAAGTTGCCAAGCATTGTTTGTTTAAAATGTTTATTGACATATAGTTGGTTTACAATGTTATGTTAGTTTCAGGTGTACAGCAAAGTGAATCAGTTGTACATATATAAACATCCACTATTTTTTAGATTCTTTTCCCATACAGGCCATTATAGAGTATTGAGTTCCTTGTGCTATACTGCTGCTAAGTCACTTCAGTTGTGTCCGACTCTGTGCGACCCCATAGACAGCACCCTATCAGGCTCCGCCGTCCCTGGGATTCTCCAGGCAAGAACACTGGAGTGGGTTGCCATTTCCTTCTCCAATGCATGAAAGTGAAAAGTGAAAGTGAAGCCACTCAGTCATGTCCGACCCTCAGCGACCCCATGGACTGCAGCCTTCCAGGCTCCTCTGTCCATAGGATTTTCCAGGCAAGAGTACTGGAATGGGGTGTCATTGCCTTCTCCCTTGTGCTATACAGTAGGTCTTTATTAGTTATCTGTTTTATATATAGTAGTGTGTATATGCCAATCCCAGTCTCCTAATTTATCTCTCCTTCCTTTACCTCCTGGTAACCATAAGTTTTTTTTTTTTTCCCAACATCTGTAAGTCTATTTCCCTTTGTACTTTTTAAAAATTAGCACCATGCTCTAACCAGCTAGCTAACTGGCCATGACTGTTCATACCCTTTTTTTAGATTCCACATATGATAGCATATGATATTTCTCCTTGTCTTACTTCACTCAATATGGCAATCTCTAAGTCCATCCATGTTGCACCAAGCATTATTTTAATGCAGTCCTATTTTAAAAACCAAACACGGTATCTGTCTATCAAGTTAATGTGCATATAAAGTTAAACATAGAAAATATCTAAAAGATTACATACCAAACTATTTCCAGGGGTTACCTATGAGGAGTGAGACTTTGACTAGGGAATGATTTTCACTTTATGTATATTTTCTGATTTTTTTTAAATGGGCAGATGCTCTTGTAATTAAAAAGCATTTTGAAGAAGAAAGGTTGCTTCTCTCCTGCTTCAGTCAATTTCTCTCGAACTAGGCAGCTGTCACCACCCTGAGCCAGCACCTCTTACGACATTGCTTGCATACTTTATCACTTAAGAATTGTACATCACAACACATGATAGCTCATTACTGAAGCACAGCACAGCTTGAGGATTCCTCCCCATCGCATGTAACACTCTTGCTCTTCTTCCCTACCATGATGGCACTGCCAAGCAACCTAGCATATCTTGTCTTCCACGAACCATGCCCATTATTTTCTCTTCATCCATGCTGTTTCATCCCTATGACATTTAACATTGCTTTTTTTTTTTTTAACTTTTAAAAAATGCTTTAATTGGTGGAAAATTGCTTCAGAATGTTGGGTTGGTTTCTGCCATATAACAGTGTGGATCAGTCATAATTACACACACACACACACACACACACACACATCCCCCCACTGTGGAGCCTCCCTCCCCTCCTCGCATCCCACCGCTCTAGGTCAGCGCAGAGCACCAGGCTGGGCTCCCTGTGTCACACAGCACCTTCCCACTAGCTCTCTGTTTTACACATGATAGTGTATATATGTTAACACTACTTTCTCAATTCGTCCCCACTGTGTTACAACTCTGTTCTCTACTAGGTTCATCAGTACCATTTCTCTAGATCCTATATCTAGAGAAATGGTACTAACAGTGCTATTTTTTTATGATAGAGAATAAAAGGAAAACAATTGCATTATCCAGTAGTAGAGAAATGGAAAACAAATATGAGTAAGATGAATTATTACTGAACTGTTAAAGTTCTGACCTGTGAATTCAATCATGAAATTATCATCAGTCAAGATAATATCCATTAACCATCACTCCCAGAAGTTGAACAAATCATATACACTTTAAATATGTACAGTTTATAATATGGCAACTGTATTAAATTAAATAAGCTTAAACATTTTTAAGAAATAAAAAATATTGATGTTTCATCAGGACATGAAAACTAATCATAAAAGAAAAAAATTGGTAAATTGGGTGATATTAAAATTAAGAAGTATTTTTTAATCAAAGGGTAGCATTGAGAGTGAAAAGACAAGTTATAAAGTGAGAGAAGGTACTTGGGCATATACGACTCTTATCCAGAATATGTAAACAAGTTCTATAAATTAGTAAGAAAAAGGTCAAACAATCCAGTAGAAAAATGGTCAGAAGGCTTGAATAAGCACTTCATAAAAGAGCATACCTAAATGGCCAATTAACACAAGAGAAACTGCTGAACGTCATGAGCAATCATGGAATTAAAACTACAGTGAAACCAATTCATGTCATCAGAATGGTTAAAATGAAAAAAAATAAGACTATGTGAAGCTGGTGAAGAAATGAAACATATATTGCTGTGAAAGTATAAATTAGTACAATTATTTTGGAAACCTGTTTGGAAATACTAGAAAGTCTCAGTGATTGCACTTCTATGGAGAAGCCCAACAAAAAAAAATGTGCATCTATTCATCCAAAGACACACACTGTTCTAGACTTCCCTGGTGGCCCAGTGGTTAAGACTCTGAGCTTCCACTGCAGGGGGCATGGGTTCCAGCCCTGATCAAGCTCCTCCATGCCCCAAGGCATGGTGTGGCCAATTACATAGTAATAGTAAAAAAAGACATGCTCTATTTATCTTGGCCCCCACGTGAAAACAACTCAAATATCAACAGTGGGATGAATTAATAAGCTATTATTACTGGTACAGTGGACTACCGGAGAAGGCAATGGCACCCCACTCCAGTACTCTTGCCTGGAAAATCCCATGGATGGAGGAGCCTGGTGGGCTGCAGTCCATGGGGTCGCTAACAGTCGGACACGACTGAGCAGCTTCCTTTTCATTTTTCACTATCATGAATTGGAGAAGGAAATGGCAATCCACTCCAGTGTTCTTGCCTGGAGAATCCCAGGGACGGGGGAGCCTGGTGGGCTGCCGTCTATGGAGTCGCACAGAATCGGACACGACTGAAGCGACTTAGCAGCAGCAGCAGCAGCAGGACTACTTGCACAGCAATGAGAATATGCAAACTAAGATCATGACATTGGTCCCATCACTTCATGGCAAATAGATGGATAAAAAATGGAAACTGTGACAGACTTTATTTTCTTGGGCTCCAAAATCACTGGGGACTGTGACTGCAGTCATGAAATAAAGACGCTCACTCCTTGGAAAAAAGCTATGACAAACCTAGACAGCATATAAAAAGCAGAGACATTACTTTGTCGACAAAGGTCCATATAGTCAAAGCTATGGTTTTTCCAGTAGTCATGTACAGATGTGAGAGCTCATGTACAGCTGTGAGACTTGACATCATGTGAGATGTGGACCATAAGGAAGGCTCAGTGCCAAAGAATTCATGCTTTTGAACTGTGGTGTTGGAGAAGACTCTTGAGAGTCCCTTAGTCTGCAAGGAGATCCAACCAATCCATTCTAAAGGAAATCAGTTCTGGGTGTTCTTTGGAAGGACTGATGCTGAAGCTGAAACTCCAATACTTTGGCCACCTCATGAGAAGAGTTGGAAAAGACCCTGATGCTGGGAGGGATTGGGGGCAGGAGGAGAAGGGGACAACAGAGGATGAGATGGCTGGATGGCATCACCGACTCGATGGACATGAGTTCGAGTGATCTCCAGCAGTTGGTGATGGACAGGGAGGCCTGGCGTGTTGCAATTCATGGGGTCTCAAAGAGTTGGACACGACTGAGCGACTGAACTGACTGACTGACTGAACTGATCATATAAAAACAAAATTATAAAATATTTAGTAGAATACATACATGGGTGCTAAGTCCTTTCAGTCGTGTCTGACTCTTTGTGACCCCGTGGACTGTAACCAACCAGGCTCCTCTGTCCATGGAGTTTTCCAGGCAAGAATACTGGAGTGGCTTGCATTCCCTTCTCCAGGGGATATTCCAGTTTAACGGGTACAAAGTTTCAGTCTGGGATGATGAAAAGTTCTGGAGGTGGACAGTGGTAATAATTGCACCATAATGTGAATATGGTGGCTCAGTTGGTAAAGAATTCGCCTGCAATGCAGGAGACCTTGGTTCAATTCCTGGTCGGGAAGATCCACTGGAGAAGAGATAGGCCACCCACTCTAATATTCTTGGGCTTCCCTGGTGGCTCAGCTGGTAAAGCATCTGCCTGCAATGCGGGAGACCTGGGTTCAATCCTTGGCTTGTGAAGATCCCCTGGAGAAGGCAACAGCTACCCACTCCAGTATTCTGGCCTGGAGAATTCCATGGAAAGCCCATGGAGTCACAAGGAGCCAGACATGACTAAGCAATTTTTACTTTCAATGTGAATATATTTAATGTAATCTTAAAATGTTAATAGTAGCTCTCTCAAGTTTTTAATTTCTCCACTTATTTTTCCTTTCTTCTTTTTGCTTGGTTTAATTTTATTTGCTTATTGTTATGTTCTAACATTTCTATAACAAAAAAGTTACTTAAATATTGAAAATTACTGCTGAAACAGTAGCTATGCATTCTTGTGAAAGAAATGGAGGACATTAAGAGGCATTTGTGTTAATTTACTCCTCACAAAAGTTCTGTCAGGGAGTCACTATGCATGTTTACAGAAGAGGCGCAATGAGGTTAGGTAACTTGTGTAAGGTCAAGCAGTGAAAACTCCACAGAGCCAAACAACCTCAGGAAAGTTTAATTCCCAAGTCTGTGTTCATGTCACATAGAGCTCATGACTATGGCCTTTTAAATTATTAAAGAAGCAGGTCCCAGTGAAACGAATTAAAACTCCACTCAGTTTGTGAAGACACATCCTATGTGAGAAATCACGACAGGAAGGCAGGCGCTGGGTCTGCAGTTGGAGCTGGGAGTTGAGTTTGAGACGGACAGAGAGGTTGGACCCATCCAGGAATGTAGCTTTCCCAGGCAAGAGACAGAGAACTGAAAAGGACGACAGAACACAAATATGTTGTTTCAACAATAACTGCATAGTTCACGTGAAAGCACTTCGTAATCTGCAAAGCCCCACTCATAGCTGGTATTTTAGGAGCTCCAGCAGCAGTGGCATGAATAACTAAGATGCATGCCTGCCCTCACCTGTACGTCTCAGGCTGTTCTCAGGACAGAGGAGTGGGAGAATTTTCTTGTGATCACTGATTTCTGAAGTCTCCAGAGCACTATAAATCTTCCTCCCTTGATTCTTCTTTCCAGTTTATTTGCTAATCTTATAAATTCTAATCTCATCTGAAAGTCATCACAGACACAGACATCCTAGAACACAGACTTCTGAAGCAACAGAAAATTCCATGGGTAACAAATACTATACGAAGGAGCTTTTTTCAGAATGAGCCTAAAAAAAAAAAAAAGAAAAGAAAGAAGAACAGGTTTGACATAGAACTTTGATGAGGCCATTTTGCCCAGAGCAGAAGCAGACTCACCACTTTCACTTATCCTTTAGAAAGGGCTGTTTTGGCACCACTAAGAATGGTACAATTACCACCACAAGATAATCCTCACTCCTTCCTTCCTTGAGTCTTTCTGTTTAGTGAGGTTGGGGGATGGCAAAGAACTGACAGGATGGGTGAAGACATCTAGTTTGCACACCACTTGGGAAAAGAAAATCTTGTGTCTGATAGTTTGCAAATATTCTAGAAAAAATATAGGTGAGCATTTGGCAATCTTTCTAAACTAACACTCCAAAGATATGCATGGATACATATCACATATATGTATGAAAGCTACATATGTAAGATATACATATGTATCTTTACCTATATAGATACACACATATACACATACATATATATATATATAACCATATCTAGATCTACATCTCAGGGATATAAGAAATAATATTAAAAGGTAAATGATATCCTTAGGGAAATGCTGGGTTAAGTTAAAATCCTTCAGTGAAGTTCAGTCACTCAGTCATGTCTGACTCTTTGTGAGCCCATGGACTGCAGCACACCAGGCTTTCCTGTCCAGCACCAACTCCTAGAGCTTGCTCAAACTTATGTCCATTGACTTGGTGATGCCACTCAACCATCTCATCCTCTGTCATCCCCTTCTGCCTTCAATCTTTCCCAGCATCAGGGTCTTTTCCAATGAGTCAGTTCTTCGCATCAGGTGAACAAAGTACTGGAGTTTCAGCTTCAGCATTAGTCCTTCCAATGAACACCCAGGACTAATCTCCTTTAGAATGGACTGGTTGGATCTCCTTGCAGTCAAAGGGACTCTCAAAAGTCTTCTCAACACCACAGTCCAAAAGCATCAATTTTTGGCACTCAGCTTTCTTTATAGTCCAACTCTCATATACATAAATCCTTAATAAAGACAATTCTTGCCAAAATTTTAAGAAGAGATGACTTTCCAATAGAAAAATGGCAAATATGGGCAAAACGCCAGAGAATTGACATACACATACAAATAAATTAAAAACTATGGCTGTTTAAAGACATGGAACCAACCGAAATATTCACACACAATGGAATATTACTCAGCCATAAAAGAATGAAATAATGCTATTTGCAACATGAATGGACCTAGAGATTATCATACTAAGAGAAGTAAGACAGAGAAACACAAATATCGTATGATATCGCTTCTATATAGAATCTAAATCATGACACACACGAACATATCTACAAAACAGAAACAGACTCAGACATAGAGCACAGTCTTATGGTTGCCAAGGGGGAGGGGAGAGGAGGGGGATGGATTGGGAGTCTGCGATTTGCTGATGCAAATTATTATATATAGAATGGATAAACAATGAGGTCCTATTGTATAGCACAGGGAATTATATTCAGTATGCTGTGATAATCCACAATAGAAAAGAATATGAAAAAAATATATATGTATGTATAACAAATCACTTTGTTGTACAACAGAAATTAACATTGTAAGTCAACTAAGCTTCAATAACATTTTTTTTAAACTATAGTAGTTTAGCGTTTTAAGATATCCAACTTTGCTGGTAATTGTAGAAATGCAAATAAAAACAATGAGATATTCCCTTTAACCTTTCATTAAAGAAAAGATGAAAATGACTGACAGCATTCTCTTTTGCGAGGGTTAGGAATTAGTGCAGTCTTTCCAGAGAGTTATATGATATCTCATGTCAAAGTTTATTTATTTATTTAAATGTTGAATTTTGTATTTGAGTATGGCCAATTAACAATGTTGTGATAGTTTCACGTGAATAGCAAAGGGACTCAGCCATATATATGCATGGGTCCATTCTCCCTCAAACTTCCTACCATCCAGGCTGTCACATAACATTGAGCAGAGTTCTCTGGGCTATACAGTAAGTCCTTGTTGGTTATCCATTTAAAAGACAGCAGTGTGTACATGTCCATCCCAAACTCCCTGACTATCCCCTCCCCCCATCCTCTCCCACCCTGGCAAACCATGAGTTTGTTCTCCAAGTCTGTGACTCTGTTTCTGTTTTGCAGATAAGTTCATTTGTATCATGTCTTTTGAGACTTAATATACATCTTTTTAGATTCCACATATATGATCACATCACATTTTTTTCTTTTTTAATTTTTTTTTAACACCAAAAACATTTTGTACTAGGGTATAGCCAAAAAACCCGTGGCGGATTTATGTCTATGTATGACAAAAATTGTAAAGTAATTAGCCTCCAGCTTAAAAAAAAAAAAGTGTTGCAATAGTTTCAGGTGAACAGTGAAGGGACAGCCACATATATATACATGTATCCATTCTCCCCCAAACCCCCCTCCCATCCAGGCTGGCACATAACACTGAGCAGAGTTCCATGTGCTATACAATGGGTTTTTATTGGTTACCTAATTTAAATATAGCAGAGTGTATATGTCCCTCCCAAACTCAACTATACCTTTCCCCCCATTCTCCCCCTGCCCCGACAACTGTAAGTTTGTTTTCTAAGTCTGTGAGTCTGTTCGGTTTTGTAAATAAATTCCTTTGTATTGTCTTTTTAGATTTCACACATATGTCATTTTAGACTCTGCATGTAATGATCACATTAACGTTTTAGATAGGCATATTCTTTTAACAAAAATTTTTACTTCTGAGAATTGATGAAATAATTAGATAGGAATGAGACATACATGAACAAGAATGTTCTTGACCAACTTTACTATATTAAAGAACTAGAAACAATTTTCCTCAAATCTTGAACAAATGACCACACAGTAGAATCCTTTGGTGCAAGTTAAAACTGGGTCTGGGATTTCCCTGGAGGTCTAGTGGTTAAGGCTCCGTGCTTTCACTGCATGGGTTCCATCCCTCGTGGGAGTACAAAGATCTGCATGCCATGGGTTGTGTGGCCAAAAAAAGGGGGGCCTAATGGAATTTGTTGACATAAAAAGAAGTACTCATTATTTTAAATGAAAAAAGCATGGGTGATCATGGTATTCTCAACAGTATAATTACAGAATGGTTTAAAATATGTCTATGCATGTTAACATATTTGTGTATATCTGGACACTACTTATGTTAACAGTGATTAGATGATTATCACAGAGTTTCACTTTCTTCATCTTGTTTAGTTTTATTATCTAAGGCTTTTACAATAAAGGTTTTTTAATAAGAAAAAGCAGTAAAGCTATTTCACTGGCTTGAAAAATATTTAATGGGTTTTTTTTTTTTTTGCCACAAGCAAAGAGATTGAATCAAAATGTCATGTGCCTCTGCAAATGACTATTTGAGAGTCTGCAACAGCATCATTTGAGCTTAGCTATCAACAAGCTTGATTAAAATCAGGTTTTACAAAGACTGTTCTCATTTATGCAAGAATACCAAGGGACTGAATGCTGTCTGGAGCCTTGTTTACAATATATTTATAGTCTCACAGAATTTCACCTTCTCTTTGGGCTTTTAGTACCACTTGGGAAGCAATGCGGAGTAATGGAAAAAATACAGATTGTGGAAACAGGACAGAGTCCTCCCTTCCCTACACCCCATCAACTGAATATTTAAGGATGCTTTGTTTGATTAGCTACTTCAACTCAGATTTAGTTTAAGGAATGTTTCTGGCTTTAAAGTGTCTGAAATATAATGGGTATTTTGTGAGCATCTGTAAAATATACATGGAAAGATTTAATGCAATATTTGGATCCAAATGGCTCTCTTCTGTAAATTACTAGCTTCTTCCAAGTTATTACAGACTGTCTGCAAAACTTTACTCTCAACAGAGGTTATTATAATGGCATAAATGTCTTGAATATTTATCACTAATGTATACAAAGCTATATAACTTGGGCCTCAAGAAGAAACTTTGCTCTGCCCTTTGGTTATTGCAATAAAAACATTACCATTAATAGACAGTGGGGACATAGGTCTAGCTTCAGAATCTCCAAGAACTTAGCAGCATTAACTAGTATCTCAGAAAACTAAAAACTCTCTCACCTGAGAAAGAACTCTCTTCATAATTAAAAAACATTTACCAAGGCTTTTTATAAAATATATTGTGGAAGTTGCCTAATTTAAAACCAGAAGACTCTTGAGAGTCCCTTGGACTGCAGGGAGATCCAACTGGTCCATTCTGAAGGAGATCAACCCTGGGTGTCCTTTGGAAGGACTGATGCTGAAGCTGAAACTCCAGTACTTTGGCCACCTCATGCGAAGAGTTGACTCATTGGAAAAGACTTTGATGCTGGGAGGGATTGGGGGCAGGAGGAGAAGGGGAGGACAGAGGATGAGATGGCTGGATGGCATCACGGACTCGATGGATGCGAGTCTGAGTGAACTCCAGGATTCATGGGGTCGCAAAGAGTCAGACACGACTGAGTGGCTGAACTGAACTGAATAAGGGTTGAATTCTCTCTTGCATTCATTCCTGAGGATACTCAAGTTTCTTGAGGCATTTTTCTCTGGTGAACATAACACCTTTTTTTTCCATTCATGGAAATAATCACAATCAAACAATGCTAGTTTATATGACTGGCTTCATTTATGTAATATACTAAGGCAAAAAAAATAAAAAATAAAAATAGGGTTTCCCATGTGGCTCAGTGGTAAAGAATTTGCCTGCCAAGCAGGAGATGTGGGTTTGATCCCTGGGTCAGGAAGACCCCCTGGAAAAGGGAATGGTAACCCATTCCAGTATTCTTGCCTGGGAAAATCCCATGGACAGAGGAGCCCGGTGGGTTNTTTTTTTTTTTTGCCACAAGCAAAGAGATTGAATCAAAATGTCATGTGCCTCTGCAAATGACTATTTGAGAGTCTGCAACAGCATCATTTGAGCTTAGCTATCAACAAGCTTGATTAAAATCAGGTTTTACAAAGACTGTTCTCATTTATGCAAGAATACCAAGGGACTGAATGCTGTCTGGAGCCTTGTTTACAATATATTTATAGTCTCACAGAATTTCACCTTCTCTTTGGGCTTTTAGTACCACTTGGGAAGCAATGCGGAGTAATGGAAAAAATACAGATTGTGGAAACAGGACAGAGTCCTCCCTTCCCTACACCCCATCAACTGAATATTTAAGGATGCTTTGTTTGATTAGCTACTTCAACTCAGATTTAGTTTAAGGAATGTTTCTGGCTTTAAAGTGTCTGAAATATAATGGGTATTTTGTGAGCATCTGTAAAATATACATGGAAAGATTTAATGCAATATTTGGATCCAAATGGCTCTCTTCTGTAAATTACTAGCTTCTTCCAAGTTATTACAGACTGTCTGCAAAACTTTACTCTCAACAGAGGTTATTATAATGGCATAAATGTCTTGAATATTTATCACTAATGTATACAAAGCTATATAACTTGGGCCTCAAGAAGAAACTTTGCTCTGCCCTTTGGTTATTGCAATAAAAACATTACCATTAATAGACAGTGGGGACATAGGTCTAGCTTCAGAATCTCCAAGAACTTAGCAGCATTAACTAGTATCTCAGAAAACTAAAAACTCTCTCACCTGAGAAAGAACTCTCTTCATAATTAAAAAACATTTACCAAGGCTTTTTATAAAATATATTGTGGAAGTTGCCTAATTTAAAACCAGAAGACTCTTGAGAGTCCCTTGGACTGCAGGGAGATCCAACTGGTCCATTCTGAAGGAGATCAACCCTGGGTGTCCTTTGGAAGGACTGATGCTGAAGCTGAAACTCCAGTACTTTGGCCACCTCATGCGAAGAGTTGACTCATTGGAAAAGACTTTGATGCTGGGAGGGATTGGGGGCAGGAGGAGAAGGGGAGGACAGAGGATGAGATGGCTGGATGGCATCACGGACTCGATGGATGCGAGTCTGAGTGAACTCCAGGATTCATGGGGTCGCAAAGAGTCAGACACGACTGAGTGGCTGAACTGAACTGAATAAGGGTTGAATTCTCTCTTGCATTCATTCCTGAGGATACTCAAGTTTCTTGAGGCATTTTTCTCTGGTGAACATAACACCTTTTTTTTCCATTCATGGAAATAATCACAATCAAACAATGCTAGTTTATATGACTGGCTTCATTTATGTAATATACTAAGGCAAAAAAAATAAAAAATAAAAATAGGGTTTCCCATGTGGCTCAGTGGTAAAGAATTTGCCTGCCAAGCAGGAGATGTGGGTTTGATCCCTGGGTCAGGAAGACCCCCTGGAAAAGGGAATGGTAACCCATTCCAGTATTCTTGCCTGGGAAAATCCCATGGACAGAGGAGCCCGGTGGGTTACAGTCCATGGAGTCGCAAAACAGTCAGACACAACTTAGTGACTAAACAACAACTAAGGCAAAATAGATTTTTGCATGTGGTAACCTTAAAAAATATGCACTTGTGAAGTTTTGAAAGGACACATTCAAAATTTTCAAGGGAGATTAACTAATTGTGAAAGTTAGACCTATTGAGGAAAAAATACTTTGGCAGAGTTAGGTACAAAATAGGAAATCAATTTTGTTGCTTTCAAGTTGATCAGGTTTTCAGAGACTCTTTCAGGCTAAACAAACTCAAAACAGAACTGGGATAAACCAAAATGATAATCTGTGAATCTCTAACATGGGGAATCTATTTTTGGAGACTAGAATATAAAAGTCAGCACTCCAAGACTTCCTTTTCCTAGTATGAAGGCACCCACAGAATTCACCTGGTAATCAAAAGATCTGTGAATGGTGATCTCCACTGAGAGTCTTGGCTGGCATGAGTTACTTCATCTTGGCCAGTGAGTCTCCACTGCCATCCACCGGGAGGCATTGTAGAAATGCCTTGTGGGGATGCTTTTGGTTATTACAACAGTTGGAGGGCACTTTGGGCTCTTAAAGGGTGTGAGCAAGGATAGCAGATGTCCTGCTACGCACAAGACAGGACCACACATGAACTGTCCCAGAGTCTACATATCTTTTGATGACTGCATTGGAGATTTATGTAGATGAAAACCTCTTATAATTATCTGAACCTAGAAATCTAGCTCCATTCTACATATATACAGTTGTTAATATACACTGAATTTCCGAAAGTGCAACTACTGGGAGTAGTGAGATTCTGTGAAAAGTAAGACTGTATTTGGTTTTGTTGGGATCTTTACCAAGAATTATTCACCTTTTGGAAAAATCACATCACACTTCTGCTTTTTCATTTCCCTATACTTTTATATATAATACCTTCTTATCTTCCTATTTCCCTTAAAACCAAACTTTTCATTAAAGTAGATGCAAACATCCATTTGGATTTTATTTAAGGATCATAATGGGGGAATAACAAAATATCTGAAATATTGGATTAGCCAAAAGTTCACTGGATTTTTCCATAAGGTATTACAGAAAAACCTGAATGAACATTTTGGCCAACCCAATAAAAAGGCAACTTTGGGTCAGTCTAGGTGGGCTGCAGTCCATGGGGTTGCTAAGAGTCGGACACGACTGAGCGACTTCACTTTCACTTTTCACTCTCTTGCATTGAAGAAGGAAATGGCAACCCACTCTAGTGTTCTAGCCTGGAGAATCCCAGGGACGGGTGAGCCTGGTGGGCTGGCATCTATGGGGTTGCACAGAGTCAGACATGACTGAAGTCACTTAGCAGTGGCAGCAGCACCAGCAGGNTCTCTTGCATTGAAGAAGGAAATGGCAACCCACTCTAGTGTTCTAGCCTGGAGAATCCCAGGGACGGGTGAGCCTGGTGGGCTGGCATCTATGGGGTTGCACAGAGTCAGACATGACTGAAGTCACTTAGCAGTGGCAGCAGCACCAGCAGGCTATATATTGGGAGAAGGCAATGGCACCCCATTCCAGTACTCTTGCCTGGAAAATCCCATGGGTGGAGGAGCCTGGTAGGCTGCAGTCCACGGGGTCGCAAAGAGTCGGACATGACTGAGCAACTTCACTTTCCCTTTTCACTTTCATGCACTGGAGAAGGAAATGGCGACCTAATCCAGTGTTCTTGCCTGGAGAATCCCAGGGACGGGGGAGCCTGGCGGGCTGCCATCTATGGGGTCGCACAGTCGGATGCGACTGAAGCGACTTAGCAGCAGCCGCAGCAGCAAGCTATATATTACGTAATTCCATTTGTGTGACATTCTAGAAAATCAGGGATACACCAATGGTTGCCAGAGGCTAGGGGTTCCCAGAAGGTTTAATTACAACTGGGCATCAAGAGGGAATTTCTTGGGGACAATGTTAACTGTTTTGAATCTTGACTGTGGTAGGGACTACTATATGACTGCATGCATCTGTTAAAACTCAGACATGTATACAAAAAAAGGTTGAATTTTACTGTATGTGAATTTTTAAATGTTTAAAAACTGGGGGGAGAAACCCACAAACAAAACACAGAAGATAAACAACCAAAATGGCAGTGGTGGGTCTTAGTGTTGAGAACCACTGAACTAAGCCGTAGACACCCTGATCATATCTATGCTTCCACAGTTCACATCTCTAGTGACTGAGCTACTCATTCTCCTCAGTCTTCTGTACAGTGTCAGATATGTGGAGAGATAGAAACTCCTCTTTATAGCACTCATGACAGTGAATGAAGGACATCTCAATCAAAGCTTGCAAGTTATTGGCAGTTAGGACTAAAATGTAGCCACTTTATTCTAGTGATAATTTACTACATCATACAGCCTCACTGGTGGCTCAGAGGGTAAAGCGTCTGCCTACAATGCGGGAGATGGGGGTTCGATCCCTGAGTCGGGAAGATCCCCTGGAGAAGGCAATGGCACCCCACTCCAGTACTCTTGCCTAAAAAATCCAATAGACTGAGAAGCCTGGTAGGCTACAGTCCACAGGGTCACAAAGAGTCAGACACGACTGAGCGACTTCACGTCACTTCACTTCTTCACAGCCTCACTAGCTGTGAATTCTTCAGCTTTTCCACTCACTGCTATGTTACAACTCTAAAGTAAAATAAAATAAATTACCAGGACTCACATTCTACAACCTCATGAGTTTACTAAGAAAGCAAAAAAAAAAAAAAAAAAAAATCTCTTTTTGAGAGAAGAAAAATGTACTATAATATTACTTCTACGAGAGAAAATACAAGTCTCTTGTATTTTTATAAGGTGTTTACAATTAGTCAGTGTTTGGATTGGGGTGTTAAAGACCTTTTGCCATTTATAGTATTTATTCTTCAGCCTTCTGAAACTGCTTTGGGAAATTTTAACATGTAGAAATGTTTAGTTCACTTATTGTAGGTTATCAAAACAGTTAAGGAAGGAACATTAATAAATGCCTTAATTTGGGTAATATTCAAATAATAGATGTCAAAATGACGAATTACTAGCTTTTTACATTTTCTTACCTAATGATTTAACCAATTAAGTTATATTAATATGTAATAAGGATATGTGGTCAGATAATCATTAACTGATACCTGTGCTAAGAATCTGTAATTCATATTCAGTATGTTGGCTTTCTAAAAGAAGAATCAAATAAATGTCACTTCATTAAATTTGCTTACAATAATTGACACTGGGATTGAGTGTGAAGTCAAATGATTGAAAAATTGAAAAAACCAAACTGTACTTTATTGACAGTAAGTTGAACCATGGATTTGAAGCCAAGATGAAGCCTCCAATGCTGATACCGTATGTTCTATTATAGTATCTATTGTAGTGGCACATCATCAACCTTCAGGTGGCATTCCTATTTTACTAACTCACAATTATAGTTGTGATTGTCCCATTCATCATCAATTGAAAACTGGAGGGGTGGGAGTGGAGATGGAGGTATAGATGAAACACAGCTGGCCATGAGTAGATAATTATTGGAACTGAAACTTCCTCTGCTGCTATGATGAAGTAACCGGTGCTAGACTTGTCCTTCTATTGCAAACAATGAGAAAAGTGGACAAAATATAAGAAGCAACTCTTTTAAGACATTGAATGATAGGAATTGTTAAGTTTGTAAACCCTAAAAGAAAAGAAAGCCCAAGATCGCTCTGGATGTTTTTCTGAAGGCACTTTCCTGACTATGGAGTAGAGAAAGGGAATTCAAGCAGAGCAAGTTAGTCTCTGGGGAAACAGAGATGGGGAGACGAAGGCAGATAGAATTTGTGAAGAAAAGAACTTAGAAGAGAGATTGTGGGGTTGAGAGGAAGCTCAAGAAGTGTTTGCAGAAGTTCCCTTACTAAGCTGAGAATCCACAGAAAGGAACTTCACAAGGCTGGTTAAGGATCTACTCAGAGGCAATAACCTTAAAAGTTCCCAGAGGTGATGCAGAGCAGGGAGATATTTGAGTTCCAATCAACCAAACTGTAGAGACTTCATTGAACACCTGAAGCACTTGGTGCCAGAAGGATAATCCTTTAATGGCAGGGTTAAACTAGCTCTAGAATACACATCACTCCAGATCCACTCTAACGGCTTCCCTTGTGGCTCAGCTGGTAAAGAATCTGCCTGCAATGTTGGATTCTTGGGTTTGATCCCTGGGTTGGGAAGATCCCCTGGAGAAGGGAAAGGCTACCCAGTCCAGTATTCTGGCCTGGAGAATTCCATGGACTGTATAGTCCATGGGGTCACAAAGAGTTGGACACGACTGAGCAACTTTCACTTTCACTCTCCACTCTAATGAAGCTTAACAACAAGATTCAAATGGATCGAACTAACCTGCAAGTTAACTCTTCAAAAACAAGACTCAACCCTTAAAAAAAGATTTTTTTTTAAATGCTGACATTTAAAACCTGAGATTCATAATGTCCAGCATCCAATAAAAAAAATTACTAGATGTGTGAAGAAGCAGGAGAAGGTAATACATAAACTAGAAGACAAATGAATCAATAGAAAAAGATTAAGAAATGATGAAATTCACAGATAACGACTTTTAAGCACCTACTTTAAATATGCTCAAGGGTTTAAAGGAAAACATAAATATAATAAGGCAAGAGATGGCAGCTATAAAAAGGATACAACTGGAACTAATACACTGAAAAGTGCAATATCTAAAATTAAAAAAAATTCACTGAATAGGCTTCAAATCAGATTAGACAATATAGTAGTTTTCTATAAACTTGACATAGCACTACAAATTTTATAAACTGAAACACAAAGAAGGAAAAAGACTGAAACAAAATATAGCCTCAATGTCTGGAGAACAACATCAAGCAGACTTACATATATGTAACTGAAGTTTCAGAAAGACACAGGGAAAGGAGGAAGGAAAAAGTATTTGAAAAAAAGAATGTCTAAAATATTTCCAAATTAGATGAAAACTGTAAATGAGCAGATTCGAGAAGCTCAACAAATCCCAATCAAGATGAACAGAGAAAACTGCACGGAAGCACATCTTAACCAAACTGCTGAAACCAAGTGATAAAGAGAAGAAACTTTAAAGCAGGCAGATAGTAAAAGACACATTACTTATAGAGGAATAAGCTTAAGGCTTCATTTTAGAAACAATTCAAGCTAGAAGAGAATGGATTTTACAGTGCTGAAAACAACACCAACCTAGAATGCTATATTCATTGAAAATGTTCTTTAATAAATTAAAATGAAACAAAAACTTTTTAAACAATAGTTCAGAAAACTTGTCATCAAAAATCTGATACAAAAAATACCAAAGGAAGATTATAAAAGGTGGAAATCAGAAAAGCTAAATATGAGGATAAATACAAAATAATCTTTTCTCTTTCAAAAATTTCCTTTAAAGCAACTTACTCTTTGAAGCAAAAATAGTAATAAGGTATTGTGAAGTTTATAATATATAAAAGTAAAACATATGACAGCAATAGCACAAAGCATGAGAGGGAAGAGACTAAAGTATAGTCATTACTTTCTTTAGCATACGTGGAGAGGTACAGTATTATTTGAGGGTAGACTGTGCCTAGTTATAGATGAACATTGTACATCCTAGGAAAAACAGTAAAAAAAAAAACAAAAAACAAAGAGGTACAGTTAATAAAATAATAGTGGAGATAGAATTCTAAAAATAATCTAAAAGAGGGGGGAAATGAAAACAGAATAGATATAATAAGTAGAAAACAAATAGCAAAATGGTAGACTTAAAACTAACTTAAGGGGCTTTCCCAGGCGGTGCAGTGATAAGAAAAGAATCCACCTGTCAATGCAGGGGACACAAGAGACGTGGTTTCGATCCCTGGTTTGGGAAGATGCCTTGGAATAGGAAATAGCAAACTTCTTGGAAAATTCCATGGACAAAGGAGCCTGGCAGGCTATAGCTGGGCAACTAAGCACAGCACAAAGCTCACTATATCTTTAATCACATTAACTGTAAAAAGTCTAAATACCCATTTAAATAGCAGAGATTGTCATACTAGATTTTAAAAAAGGATGCTGCTTACAAAAAAAAGTATTTTAAATATAAAAACTCAGGTAGGTTAAAAGTAAAAGGAGAGGAAAAATGAAAAATGTATATCAAGCAAACATTAGTCATAAGAAATAGAGGCATTATTAGCATCAGAGAAAACTGACTTCAAGACAAGGAATATAAGCAGAGTTAATTGTTGAAGCTGGATGATGGATATATGCCAGTTCATTATACTATTCTCTTTAGTCTTGAAAATGCTTGGCATTTTTCATAACGTAACATTAAAAATTGAAAGATGAGAAACATGTGTTAAAACAAAAAAAATTTTTTTTTCTGTGTAGACTGAATATACTCATCCTTATTTAATTTACCCATTTTGAAACAAAAATAGCTTATGCTGTGGGTTTGCATTACCAGCCTTAGTACCATAGAAACCTACTTTTTTTCTATTATAATCAATTTAAGAGAAATTAAAGTAGTACATATTTTGAAATCATACTTAGGATCTTCCCTGGTGGCTCAGACTGCAAAGAGTTGATATGCAATGCAGGAGACCCAAGTTTGATCCCTGGGTCAGGAAGATCCCATGGAGAAGGAAATGGCAACCCACTCCAGTATTCTTGCCTGGAGAATTCCATGAACAGAGGAGCCTGTTGGGCTATAGTCCATGACTAAATACACAAGCACCCACAGGAGTATTAGAGAAGGTTAATAATTCCCTTGGTGTATGTGGATATTAGGTTCTGGAAAGCTGTGGGTGGATTTCAGTTTTATAGAGTTCCCAGAGTTACTACATATTTGGAACACTGTATTGCAATTCACATTTTATAGCTACTTTTTTCAAACACTCCCGAACAGAAAAGAATGTTTTCCATTATTAACAGAATATTTTTCTTTCTCTTCTTTTTTTGCAAAAAAGAGAAGCAATTTGAAAACTGCCAGATTGAAAATGGCATATAATTTACATGACAATAAACCATTTCACAGAAAATAGCCATACATGGCATTTAACCCAGTTTAAAAAGATTTTGTCATTTAACTTCCATCTTCTCCATTGTTATTTACCATCCTTACTAGAGTTTCAAACAGTTTGTCACAGATAAGCATAATCTCCAATCTCAGACAAGACTTTGTAGATAAACTGTACTTCTCATATACAGAAGTCTATGCATATTCTTCCCTAATTCACTAGGTAACATTCAATAAACTTCCAACAGAAACTGAAAGATAATGTTTAACAGAATTTTACCAAAATACACCTTAAATATGAAGCATGTTTTGTTATAATATTGATATATTCTATTTTTATAACACCATACTTATATACAGGGCTTCCCTGGTGGCTCAGTCAGGAAAGAATCTGCCCGCAATATAGGAGACCTGGGTTCGATCCCTGAGTAGGGAAGATTTCCTGGAAGAGGCAATAGCAACCCACTCCAGTATCCTTGCCTGGAGAATTCCATGGACAGAGGGGCCTGGCGGGCTACAGTTCATGGGGTCACACAGAGTTGGACATGACTGAGAATGCAGGCATGCATAGGTTTCAAGAAAGATTTTTAAAAAGAAAACTTAAAAAAAAAAAANATATATTCTATTTTTATAACACCATACTTATATACAGGGCTTCCCTGGTGGCTCAGTCAGGAAAGAATCTGCCCGCAATATAGGAGACCTGGGTTCGATCCCTGAGTAGGGAAGATTTCCTGGAAGAGGCAATAGCAACCCACTCCAGTATCCTTGCCTGGAGAATTCCATGGACAGAGGGGCCTGGCGGGCTACAGTTCATGGGGTCACACAGAGTTGGACATGACTGAGAATGCAGGCATGCATAGGTTTCAAGAAAGATTTTTAAAAAGAAAACTTAAAAAAAAAAAAAACCACCTTTTTATTTTGTATTAGGGTATAGCCCATTAACAATGTTGGGATAGCTTCAGGTGAACAGTGAAGAAAGTCAGCTATACATATACATGTATCCATTCTCTCCCAAACTCCCCTTCCATCCAGGCTGCCACATAACATTGAGTAGAGTTCCATGTGCTCTTATTGGTTTTCCATTTTAAATATAGCAGTGTGTACATGTCCATCCCAGACTCCCTAACTATCCCTTCCCCTCATCCTTTCCACAAACAGCCCTTACCCTCCCCTGCAACCATAAATTCACTCTCTAAATCTGTGAAATTCTTTCTGTTTTGTATGTAACTTCATTTGTAACATTTTAGATTCCCCATGTAAGGGATTTATATGCTATTTCTCCTCTGTCTGACTTACTTCACTCAGTATGACACTCTCTAGATTCATCCATGTGACTGCAAGAGATATTTCAAGTGGTTTAAAAGATACATTGAATATAACTGGATGGCATACATTTTCAAGACAGGGATTCTTAAAGTTTAAATCAGAACATATAATTCACCCTGCTGCTCCCTTCCCTCTCATGAAGAGCTTTTCAGTTGCTTACATTGTTCACATTAGTGGTTCTCAATCCTGGCTGCATATTAGTGATCTCGAGTGGCCACGGAGCGGGTCTTGGGTTCCCAGGCAGAGATGGAGGCCGGGTCACTGTGGTGAAAGCACCAGCTCCTAGCCACTAGACCAGTGACAAGGGCCCTGGCCTCCAGCCTTGAAGAAAAGAATTTCCATACAGATAGAAAGTAATGAAGCAAGTATTTATTAAGAGGGCAAAAAAGTACAGTACATATTGATAGACACACAAGGGTCTCAGGGAGAGAGAGAGTTACTGAGTCGCGACCTCAGAGCAGTTTGAATTACTTTTATGGGGCCATTTCTTCTGGGTTTCTTTTGGCCCATCATGTTGATTTGCCTGGTTCATAGTCCATAGTTGGTATATCTTGGGATCCTCCCATGTTTGTGCACACATCTTTTAGCCAAGATGGATTTTACTGAAAAGGTATCTGGGTAGGACATTCCTTGACATAACTCCCCTGTGGCCTACAAGGAGACTTTTCTGTACCTGTGTGGTCAACAAGGTCTCCTGACTCTGAAAAGAAATATGTGGTCTGGGCAGGGCCCAGCCTCCTCCCTTAATTGTCCTGCTATTCATGTCTTGCAGTTTCAGTCAATAGGGAATGAATCTCCTCAGTTGCTTTACCCTTTCAAGGGCTGGGATGGGGGACGGGGTGGGCATCTGCTTCCTGCCTCATTAGACTCTCATGGGGCTCTTTGGAAGCCTACCCACGCTAAGGTCCTAACCAAGCCCAAATACATCAGGACTGGCAGCATCAAGCTGGGGCTTTCGTGGTGATTCCAATGTGCAGTCAGTGTGTGGAACCTATGCCTGTCCCCACACATACATTCTCTACCTCTTTGACTTCTACAACTCTTCCCTAGATCATTTCACTCTGGCCACACAGGCTTCCTCACCAACTTTCTAGCCCATCCGTCACATTCCCTACTCAAGGCTTGTGTATCTACTATTCTCTCCGCCTGAAATATTTTTCTCCCAGACAGGCTTGCTCCCTTACCTCCTTCAGGCCTTTGCTCAAACTCGTCTTTGCATTGAAGTTTCTTATCCCTCCTATTTAAAACCATACCCTCCTCCACCCTGCTCCAACATTTTCATCTCCCCTCACTGCTTTATTTTGATCGGTAGTCTTTCTTGCCATCTGACATATCTTATGTATTTTATACACTCTCTCATCTCTACACTCCCCAAAACTAAGTTCTGCAAGCTTAGTCTGTTCTGTTCACTACTACATTCCCAGGACCTGGGAGAATGCCTGGCACTTATTTAGCACTCTATGCATATTTCTTAAATCAATTAAGAGAGAGAGAGAAAATAAAAGGCCTTATATAGGACCCCCAGGGCTTCCCAGGTGGCTCAGACGGTAATGCGGGAGACCTGGGTTTGACCCCTGGGTTGGGAAGATCCCCTGGATGAGGGCATGGCAACCCACTCCAGTATTCTTGCTTGGAGAATCTGCATGGGCAGAGGAGCCTGGCGGACTACAGTCCATGGAGTTGCAAAGAGTCAGACACGACTGATCGAAACAGCACAGCACACAGCACAGGAACCCTAAGTGTGACATTTTGGGTTGGCCAAAAAGTTATGGAAATATCTGAACGTCATTTTTGGCCAACCCGGTATTTTACAGTTAACCGTTGCCATAACATTAGGAAGAAGACACCTGTAATTCTTTCCACAGCTTCCCTCCTTCTAAGGCCACTTTCCTGTAACATGGTACAGGAGAGATACTTCTATGGACCACCATGGATTTTTTACTCCCCCCTGCCACTCCTCACTGCAAATCGCTTGTCATTGTCACGTGACGCTCTTAGCCCCACACAAAGATCAGGAAAAGTGACTGTAGGGTAGACCTCACTGTTGGGTCTTTTTCAACCCATTGGACTGGTCTTTCCTTTATGACCCAACTACTCACTCACATATAAGTACAGATAGGTGAGATTTTGGTGAAATCTTAAAAGGGGGGTTAAATCAAAGACATGCAAACACAGACTTAGACATCCCTTTTCCTTCAAGATTTTTATTTGTTCACCTTATAGGTCCCACTGGCAAGCTTTCTCCCCAGGTTCCAGCCTTGTCCTCTCACTCTTTTTTCTTCTCTTGCCTCCCACACATTCTCCCTCATCTCTCAGCTGTTTGTTTCTCCACTAAGCACAGTTTAGGTAAAATTTCCTCTTTCAGTATATGCTCTGTAATCCCACTTGCACTTTCCACTTGTTAAGATATTTTCCTAAATGAAAACAGCTCTCCCCCACCTTGCAAATAATTATGGTGAGGGCTGTAGAAATCATTCCCCTCAATGAAAAACATGTATATACAATGAAGGGAAAGAGAGAGGTTAATGACTATCCAAGGTAAGATCTCCAGTAATTGGGATTCAAACCCAGGTCATCTGTGATACCTTGTGTCTCACTATGTTAATAAAAGAATCTTGTGTTAGGCAGAGATTAGTGCGACATTTCACAGAGTAAGACACTAGTTCACAGCAATAGTGCCTTGTTCATTCAGACATGTTTATACATGTGGGTCAAACCCACATGTATACCTTATGCTAAGGTATACCTTATGCTGTAATACCTTATGCTAAGAAACCATAAGTTTAGTTAATATAATTAATAGAACTGTATTAGTGAATATAGCTAATGTATCTGTAGCATTTTATTTTGAGGAACTAAAAGTTTAGAGAGATATATAATTATAGCCAACAATTATATGGCATTTACCAGGTGCCAAGCACTCTTGTAAGCATTCTACATGTGTTAGTGTATTTAACTCATAATCTTGGTGAGGTCCCTAATAATGATGAGGATGATTGCTTCCACTTGACAGTCAAAGTCACACAGCTAATGACAATGACAGCTGGGAACAACTAGCCTGATTCCAGAGTGGTTGCGCTTAGTTGCTCTGTAATATAAGGAAACCGTCCCTCCTTTACATTCTGACTCCACCCAACACATGTGAGGATTGACTTATTCGCCAGGCTCTTCTACGTGCTTTACTTGTTATCTCATTTAATCCTTATAAAGTCCGTTGAGGTGGGTACTCTTATCCACATTTTACAAATATGGAAACTAAGGCTCATAGTTAAATGATTCATATAAGATCATGGAGCAAATAAATGGTAGAGCCAAGATTTGATCCCATGTCTTATTTACTACACTGTATTCTCTTTTCAGAATATACAGTACCTATATAAATTAACATATACAAATACATACATACCACATGGAATCTAAGAGCTCAATGAGCTTAAGAAAAAAGGCAAACATATGACCTTCTGATTTCATTTCTGATTTTAAAAATATGATTGGAACCACATTTTCCCCTTGACCTTGAGGGCAAAGATGATGTCCTATTTTTGTTTATATCCCCAACACTAGGCACAGTGTTAAGTGGGTAAAAAAGGAAACGTTCGTTCCCATGAATAGTGATTTACTTCTTAAAATCATGAATATTGGAATATGATGGACTCCTGTAAAAATGACTTTTTATGCTTTTAGTGTGAGGGAAATTGGAAGTGACCATAAATATAAGAGACAGTGCAATACTTGGCAGATGTTTGGCTTCACAGATAAATTTCACTTTAGATATTCAATATAGCTCATGGGATTCAGCCAAATGGTAAGTTTGAAAAAAACAACAACAAAAACAAAACAAAACCCAGCTATGAATAAGTGGAATTTGGTGACTGAAACTGCTCTTTGGGTTATGGAGAAAATTGCCACAGTCAACAAGGTACTTTAATATTCTGTGGGTGATTTAAAACAGAAAGGGGATAATAAAACAGTTTTTGAACAAAAAGGTATTTTGAACCTGGTAAGCATGCTTTAAAAATATTTTTTGAAGGATCGTAAGGGCAGTGTACCTAGGTAGGTTTCTACACTGGACCATGCTATTAAAAGAATGGGGTGGTGGGAACTGGGGTAGGCAGAAAAACGGCCCCCAAAGATTTCCTGTGTCCTAATCCCCAGAATCTGTGGATATATTACCTTGTGTTGTGTGTTAGTTGTTCAGTTGTGTTCGACTCTTTGTGATCCCATAGACTATAGCCCTCCAGGCTCCTCTGTCCATGGAATTCTCCAGTCAAGAATCCTGAAGTAGTTTGTCATTCCCTTCACCAGGGGATCTTCCCAACACAGGGATTGAACCTGATTGCAGGTTCCTGAATTGCAGGGTCTCCTGAATTGCAGGGAAAGTCTTTACCTTACATGGCAAAAAACAAACAAACAAACAAACAAACAGATGTGATTAAGTTAAAGATCTTGAGGTGGTGAGATTATGGTAGATTATCCAGGTGGTCTCAGTGTGATCAAAGGGTCCTTCTAAGGGAAAGTGGGAGGCAAGAGAGTGAGACAGAAGATATGGAACAACAGAAGCGTGGATTGAGTGATGCACTCTGAAGATGGAGAAGAGAACCACAGGCCAAGGAAGGCAGGTATCCTTTAGGAGCTCGAAGAGGCCAGAAAATGATTTTCCCTCTTCAACCACCAGACACAACACAGCCTTGCCTACACCTTCATTTTAACCCAGTAAGACCCATTTTGGATTTCTGACCCTCAGAACTATAACATAATAGATTTGTATCATTTTTAAGCCACTAATTATGAGGCAATTTGTTACTGCAGTGATAAGAATCTGATAAAAAAGCCAACTTATCCATCATTATCACAATTCAAACAAATCATTTTTAAAGAGCTAATCAAGCAAAAGAATATATCATAAAGAATAAGATTAATAAATTTGACTATGTAAAATTTCCACGTATCCAAAATAAAAAACAAATAACAAACTGAGAAAAATACCCAGGACAAATATGACAGAGAGATAAGAAATCATCTTCATATTGAAAAAGAACTCTATCAAACTAGAAAATTTCCTAATGGAAAAGTGGGCAAAGAACATAACTAGATGATAACCAGGAAGAATGCAAATGGTAAAAAACATATTTTTAAAAAAATTATCTCATTTTTAAGGAGAAAATGCAAATTAAAACAAGACTAAGATACTATTTTTAATTTACAAAACCTGAACAGGGGACTTCTCTGGTGGTACACTGGTTGCTGCTGCTGCTGCGAAGTCACTTCAGCCGTGTCTGACTCTGTGTGACCCCATAGATGGCAGCCCACCAGGCTCCCGCATCCTTGGGATTCTCCAGGCAGGAACACTGGAGTGGGTTGCCATTTCCTTCTCCAATGAATGAAAGCGAAAAGTGAAAGCGAAGTCCCACAGTCGTGCCCAACTTTTAGCAACCCCATGGACCCCCATGGAGGAGCCCACCAGGCTCCTCTATCCATGGGATTTTCCAGGCAAGACTATTGGAGTGGGGTGCCATTGCCTTCTCCAGGTACAGTGGTTGGTACTCCACAATTCCAATGCTGGAGGGCACAGGTTGGATGCTGGTCCAGGAACTAAGATCTCACATGCCCCACGACCAAAAAACAAAAAAAACAACTGGAACCCTTTAGAAAATTTCATATTCAAAGTTAGCAAGAGTTCCACCAGAGAGGCAGTCAAAACCAATGCTGGTAGAGGTGTTTATTTATGAGTACTCTACCAAAAAAAAAATTGCTATCATGTATTAAAAGTAATGGGGCATCCCTGGTAACTCAGCAGTAAAGAATCCACCTGCCAATTCAGGATAAGCAGGTTCGATCCCTGGGTTGGGAAGATACCCTGGAGAAAGAAATGGCAACCCACACCAGTATTCTTGCCTGGGAAATCCCATGAACAGAGGAGCCTGGAGGGCTACAGTCCATGTGGTCACCAAATTGTACCAAATCGTCAGGTACAACTTAGTGACTAAATAACAACATTAAAAGGTATAAAAATGTTTACATTTTTTTCTTCAGTGCTTCAGGTTTGGGGAGTGGCTGGTTTTTCTCTTTCGGTTCCTCCAGGTCACCATTCCACCGTTCTTGGTTCTACTACATGTTGTCCACAGAAAGATCCCCTGGGCTCCCTTGCTCTCTAGCTTCTAGTTGGGTCTAGCCAGTGAAGGAGAAGAGAGAGCAGAAAAGCAGAGGAAATCTGAGGACATTTACCTCCCATCACTTGATCCCTCCCTGCTGCCATGGCTTTGTGAACAACTTTGTTCCTTAAGCCAGTGGTTCTCAAACTTCAGAGATTCAGAATCATTTGGAGGCCTTGTTTCCAAATTGGTAGAATGGGGAAGGGCCTGAGAATTTGCATTTCTGATAGATTTCCAGGTGTTGCTGATACTGCTCATCTGGGGACCACACTGAGATGTACAGATTTAAGGCTATGGTTTCCTGTGGGGCAGCTCTAATTGTTCGGTTGATACTTTCTTTGTGAGCCAGTAACAATGTGGCCTTTTTCTCTCTTGGGCTAGGCATGGGAAGGGTGTGTTTGCCAATTCCTGAGTGCTTCACCATTCCTTGTTGATTCCTTTAACCCTGCCCACACCTCTAGTAATCATCAGTAATTTCATGAAGCTCTCTTGAATTAAACATTTGGAATAGGTCATCAATTTCCTGCTAAAACCCAGGCTGATGTAAGGATTGACCCTTGAGAAATAATCAAAGGTGCAGACAGACTTTTGATCAAAAATGTTCTTTGCAGCATAATTTACAATAGCAGAAATATTAGAAACAAGGTGCATAGCTAACAACAGGGGAAAGATGGAATATGAGGTAGTTATGAACAGCTAGCTGTATAACTGTATTGGCTAACATAGGGAATGTGCATGATGCAACGTTTAAGTGAGAATAAAATATAAAACCATATTCAGCAAGTGTTCACAATTTTTATAATTTTGTGTGGATGTGTTTATGTAGGTTCAAACTGAAGTGAAGTTGAAAAAAGAATAGTTTACTGAAGGAGGATTTGATTTACTAGTATTATTTGTATTTTTCTCATTGAGCATTTTGAACCCAGAAGTAACTCCAATTAACATTTTCTTCCTTCATTTCCAGTTGGCTTCAGAATTAAAACCATACTTAATATTACATAAATATAAATATTTATATTATACTTAAGTGATTTAAATTTTATGATATTTAATTAATGAAATTAAAATGTGCTTAAATATAAAGGAATAGGAACCAATTCTTCATGTCATAACCTCTTTCTTTATTTTAAATACATGGATTCAGACAAATTTAATCCACAAATTTTTACTGAGTACCTTCCCTCAAGGCAGTAACAGTCTTGGAAGGCACATAAGATACAAATAAGCAAAAATAAACAAATGGGATGGAGAAAATATTTGCAAAGTATGCGACTCAGTTCAGTTCAGTGGTTCAGTCATGTATGACTCTTTGTGACCTCATGGACTGAAGCACGCCAGGCCTCCCTGTCCATCACCAACTTCTAGAGTTTACTCAAACTCATATCCATTGAGTTGATGATGCCATCTGACATGCATCCGTCATGATGCAACTGACCAGGGTTTAATTTTCAAAATATACAAACAGTTCATAAAACTCTATAACAGAACAAACAACCCAATCAAAAGATGGACAGAAGACCTAAATAGACATTTCTCCAAAGAAAACAAACATATGGTCAATAGGCACATGAAAAGATATGTGCCTTTAATTCTCTAAATGCAAATCAAAACTACAATGAGTTACCACTTCACACCAATCAGAATGGCCGTCACCAAAAAGTCTACAAATGATGCTGGGGAGGGTGTGGAGAAAAAGGAACTTTCTTACACTGCTAGTGGGAATGTATATTGGTGCGGCTACTAGGGAAAAGAGTATGAAGTTTTCTCAAAAAATTAAAACTAGAGTTGCCATATGATCCAGCAATCCCATTCATGGGCATATCGAGACTATAATTTGAAAAGACACATGCACCCCTATGTTCACAGTAGCATAGTTCACAACAGCCAAGACATGGAAGCAATCTAAATGTCCATCAACAGATGAATGGATAAAAGAATATATGGTACACATATACAATGAACTATTACTCACTCATAAAAAAGAATCAAACAATGTCATTTGCAGCAACATGAAAGAGCCTGTTGAGATTAGCATACTGAGTTCGAAAAAGAAAGACAAATGCTGTATGATATCACTTACATGTGGAATCTAAAATATGACACTAATGAACACATCTATGAAAGAGAAACAGATTCAGAGACATAGAGAACAGACTTGTAGTTGCCAGGGCTAGGGGAGGGACGGATTGGGAGTTTGAGATTAGCAGATACAAGCTATTGTATCCAGAATGAATAAACAACAAAGTCCTACTTGTATAGCACAGGGAACTATATTCAGTATCCTGTGATAAACCATAGCAGGAAAGAATCTGAAAAAGAATTTATATATGTATAACTGAATCACTTTGCTGTACAGAAGAAATTAACAAGAGCATTGTAAATCAACTATACTTCAATAATATTTTTTTAAAAAGACACAAGATCAATGTGGAATAGTGGAAAAACCACAACTTGGGATTAAAACACTAGAGTTTGATTTTAGGTTTTGTCACAACCATAATCAAGCAGTCCATGAAATCTTTCACAGAGTATGTAGTAGAACATAAATTATAAAGCTCAATTATGTAATCAGGGAATCAGGAAGAGCTTTTTCATCATTCTGAATGCTCTGTGGCATGCATAGCAAGTATGTGTTTACTAAGATGGAGTTAACATTAGTCTATCCTTTTAATTCTTCTCTGCTTCAGAACAGATGTACACATTGTTCTCCCTGCATATGCGTAATTATGAAAGTTTTGGCATATTAGTTATACTGAGAATGAAAATTCAAAACCAGAGGATAGTTAAAACAGAGGTGGCATTTTTCATAGATGGGAAAATGGGTATCTCATCCCTGATTCTTAACAAAGATATGTTTCCATGAAGAAAACTGGAAAGGCTGCTTAGGAATCTAGCTTATGGAAAAATAAGCAATTCAAATTTGTATGAATCAGAGAAAAAATTACTTTAAAAATTATATAACTGGAGGAAAGACAACCCAACAATGAACTGGTATCATCAAACTGTTAATGACTATGGGATTCAAATAAAATATGAATGTAGGATAAACCTGAAACTCTGAATTAAAAATATGAGCAACTAAGATGCAATGAGATTTTCAATTCTGCCATTTCAGTTCTGATCACATCATTCTAATCATCCGTTTCTTTCACTTCTATTGAACCTCCTGGGCTTCCCAAGGGGTGCAGTGTAAAGAATTTGCCTGCCAATGCAGGAGGTACAAGAGATGTAGGTTCGATCCCTGGGTCAGAAGGATCCCCTGGAGAAGGAAATGGAAACCCATTCCAGTATTCCTGCCTGGAAAATTCCATGGATAAAGGAGGCTGGCAGGCTATAGGCCATGGGGTTATAAAGAGTCAGACACAACGGAGCAACTACACATGCACACAAACCTATTTGTCCAAATAATAAATTCAAGTTTTACTTTTCCCTGCTCTTTCATAATATCTGCCGGTTGCAACTTCATTTAGCTCCCTATCCACTAGACTGGACCCTTTCATCACTACATAAATTTATGCCATAGTCTGTTTGGCCAGACCTCAACTTTAGGAATCCCTAATGTCTTTTCATTGCTCAGACTCTGAAGCTGCCAAACCCAGCTGCAGAACCACAGTACTANTTCTTATCTCTCCTGGCTATTCCTTGGAACTCTGCATGCAGATGGGTATATCTTTCCTTTTCTCCTTTGCCTTTTGCTTCTCTTATATTTACAGCTATTTGTAAAGCCTCCTCAGACAACCATTTTGCCTTTTGGTATTTCTTTTCCTTGAGGATGGTCTTGATCCCTGCCTCCTGTACAATGTCATGAACCCCCGTCCATAGTTCTTTAGTCACTCTGTCTATGAGATCTAATCCCTTGAAACTATGTGTCACTTCCACTGTGTAATCATAAGGGATTTGATTTAGGTCATACCTGAGTGGTCTAGTGGTTTTCCCCACTTTCTTCAGTTTAAGTCTGAATTTGGCAATGAGTTCATTATATGTGCTACAGTCAGCTCCCGGTCTCGTTTTGGCTGACTGTATAGAACTTCTCCATCTTTGGCTGCAAAGAATATAATCAACCTGATTTTGATATTGACCATCTGGTGATGGTATTTTCTTTAGTTGCTGTTGCACGGAGTTCTCTCTCAGAATCCATGCTTACCAAATACACACACAGTGCTTGGCCGTACATTATTGGCTAACATATGAGTGTACCTTGTGTGTTAGGTGTGGTGCTAAGAATTACACAGACATACTTTCATTTAATTCTTAAAATAGCTTTCTGAGGAAGGTTTATCATCTCTCTTTTGCTAATACAGAAATTACAACTCAAAAAGATTAAATAATTTGCCCAAAGCCACAGGCAGAAATATATATAAATAGTCTGACAATCAGTGTAGGAGGATGTTAAAGATTCCTGAAAATCCGAGGCTAACTTCTGTGATTCCTACCTGAAGAGCCAGTACGGTGTGCAACAAATGTTGAAAGTTCGTGACAGGACTGGGTCTATATCCAGTTTTGCTTAACTTCAGACTCACAGCTTAACCACTCTGCTATTCTGAGACACAGGTCTAGTATATTTGTAATCATTTGATTCCCCATCCAAACAATTATGGTAATAAATTTTGGGTCATTATCATAAGTGGCTAAACTTTTCTATGTCAAATCCTCTTTAAAGTACTTAACAGTCATAGAATTCAGGAACATTTATGGATTTTAAAGTTATCTGACGAATGACTAGGAAGAGCCTGTCCATGTGAGAGTATTTTTGAGGAGATGGCAAAAGTAAAAAATTCAGATTACTGAGTGTTATTTTGCTGTTGGATTTAGGATGTCAAAAAACTAGTATGTATGCTTTTGACTAACATAGTCTCCTGTTCAGATGTGTATAATGTAAGAGGGCAAAATAATTCATTTGATGAAGACTTCGTGGTATGTCAGATACTGTGGTAAATGCTGTCACATAGCTGCTAGGGTTCAAGTATTCAAAAAGTGTCAATCTGCCAGTGTTAGAGGAAAAGGGAAATGTTCTTTATCAAACAACGCAAATCTCATCTCTCTGAGAATCATTTCCTATTCTGTAAATGAGGGGGTTGGATCTCCAGGTCTTAATTGATTCTATTTTTTGACTGTGTATAGTTTCTTCTCTTCTGCCACTACTCTCATGTGAAAATATTCTTCTTACCCTGTCTTAGCTCTGCAATGCACTAAATTAGTTCAACAAACGTCTACTGAATTTCTACTGGCAGACACTAACGGGGTGAATGAAGCAAGGTTCCTCCGCTCATAAAGCCTACAGTTCAAAAGCATAAGACAATAAATAAATAGGAAGACAAGTGCATAAAAATAATCATTAATAATAAACAAATAGCTATAGGTTGAAAAGTTCCAGAAGAAAATAAGCAAGATGGCACGTTTTTGTTTCTTCAGTCATATAATGTGATTGGCTCTTTAATTCCCCAAATGACGACCTATCAAGATTATCAGATTTTAAAAGGGAAAAAATGATGATACCTTACAACTAACTTGGGAATCAATAAGCATTACTCTTGAAGAAAATTGTATTGGGGCTGGTTTTCTCTGTATCTTTTCCTTGAAACACTAGAGGAGCGGTTGCTCAAAATGAGCCGCAAGAGAAACCTTTTTTTTTTTTTTTTTTTGGTGAGTCAAGCGGAAAGACAAAGTGAAAAGAGAGAACCAGGGCTCAGGGAAATGTGCCAATCACCTGGCCATCAAGATTTCTTTAAGTCTCTTGGTTCCCCTTGGCAGCGGGAATCTGGATGAAAAGAAAATTAATGCCAAAAACTTCAACGNTTTTTTTTTTTTTTTTTGGTGAGTCAAGCGGAAAGACAAAGTGAAAAGAGAGAACCAGGGCTCAGGGAAATGTGCCAATCACCTGGCCATCAAGATTTCTTTAAGTCTCTTGGTTCCCCTTGGCAGCGGGAATCTGGATGAAAAGAAAATTAATGCCAAAAACTTCAACGCAGATTTCAGTTATTACTGCCCGGTGGCAGGAACCTGGAAAGAAGAGGTCAAGGTGTGGCTTGGCCAGGGGCAACTCCCGAGAAAGGCACTGAGAAGGGCAGGGCGGAGAACAGACGGAGAAGGAGACACCCCGAGATGAAAGCGCAGAAAAACTTTCGGCCGCTGAAGCCGCGCGCGGCTCAGGTGGCCCTTTCCCGCTCAGGTGAGCTCCTCCCGGGCCTCCCATTGGCCAAGGCGCCCGTGGCGCTGGGAGGGCGACGCAGCCCGGTCTAGTTCAGGGTCTAGGGCGGCGCGTCACTTCCGGTAGCGCGGAGCTTGTAAAACACCCTGGAGAGAAAATGGCGGCGGCAGCGGCTTCGGCGCCTCAGCAGCTCTCGGATGAGGAGCTTTTCTCTCAGCTCCGCCGCTACGGCCTGTCTCCTGGCCCAGTGACGGAGAGCACCCGCCCCGTCTACCTCAAGAAGCTGAAGAAGCTTCGAGAGGAAGAGCAGCAGCAGCACCGGTCCGGGGGCCGCGGCACCAAGACGCGGAACAGTAATAACAATAACACGGCAGCCGCCACGGTCGCCGCCGCCGGACCAGCGGCGGCGGCCGTGGGGATGGGAGTCCGGCCGGTCTCCGGCGACCTCTCCTACTTACGGACTCCTGGGGGCCTGGGCCGGGTTTCGGCTTCGGGTCCGGAGACCCCCTTGGGAGGGCCTGGGGGCGCCTCGGCCACCCTCACGGCTGGCAGCAAAGTACTGCTGGGCTTCAGCTCGGACGAGTCGGACGTGGAGGCCAGTCCCCGGGACCAGGCCGGCGGCGGCGGCGGGAGGAAAGACCGGGCTCCGCTCCAGTATCGCGGGCTCAAACCGCCGTCGGCGCCCCTGGCCGCCAGCGAGGTGACTAACAGCAACTCGGCTGAGCGGAGGAAGCCCCACTCATGGTGGGGGGCCAGAAGGCCGGCGGCCCCCGAGCTGCAGAGCCCGTCGGGGAGGGATGGGGCGGCGGACGACGAGGAGCAGGAGGGGGAAGACGGCGAGGACAGGGACCCGGAGGCCGAGGAGCCACTGTGGTCCGGCCGGACTGTGAATGGCAGCCGGCTTCTGCCCTACAGCTGCCGGGAAAACTATTCGGACTCGGAGGAAGAGGAGGACGACGACGTGGCCTCCAGCAGACAGGTATTGAAGGACGACACCCTTTCTCGGCATCGGCCCAGGCGGGGCCACAGTAAGCCTCTCTCGCCGCTGCCTGCGAAATCGGCCGGCGGCCGGCTGGAGACCTCAGTTCAGGGAGGGGGAGGAATCGCGATGAATGACAGGGCGGCGGCCGCCGGGAGTCTAGACAGGAGCCGAAACCTCGAGGAGTCGGCGGCGGCGGCGGAGCAGGGAGGAGGGTGTGATCCTCTGGACTCCAGCCCCATTCCTAGATACCGCGTTAACGCTAAGAAACTAACGCCTCTCCTGCCGCCGCCACTCGCGGACATGGACTCAACCCTGGATTCGTCCACAGGCTCCCTTCTTAAAACCAATAATCATATCGGCGGCGGGGCCTTCGGCGTGGACTCCCCCAGGATTTTTCCCAACAGCCTCCCTCCCAGCGCGGCGGTGGCCGCCTCGAGTTCACTCAGGATCAATCACTCCAATCACACAGGCTCCAATCATACCTACCTGAAGAACACATACAACAAACCGAAGCTTTCCGAACCCGAGGAGGAACTTCTCCAACAATTTAAACGGGAGGAGGTGTCCCCAACGGGGGGTTTCAGTGCCCACTATTTGTCCATGTTTCTCTTAACTGCTGCCTGCCTATTTTTCCTCATTTTGGGACTGACTTACCTAGGCATGAGAGGGACAGGAGTATCCGAGGATGGAGGACTCGGCAGTAAGTATTCAACCCCGCGGTGAAGGCAACAAAGGGAATGCTGTTAGTGGCCGCCTCTAGCCGCACTGGGCATTTTACCCGAGGTGACTTCAACCGGCAAGCACATGGTTTAATAGTGCAACACAACCCATTGAGGGCATTCGTGTCATCTTTCTTTAAGAAAGAATATGGTTATCCTGATAAGAATGATAACCCCGTGGCTGGTTTTAAGATTTTTTTGTATGATGTATTGGGGAATTCAAAACATCTTCTAAAAGAACAAAATAGTAGAAGCAAGCCTGTTAGTAGAGAGCATTTAAAATGTGTGACTTAAATTTTCTTTGGGCCTTAAGTACTAACCATATGTGGAGATGCCAGTCCAATTACTCAAAATTTGAAGTTATTTTGATTGTTCAGGCATCATAAGGGCAGTGGGTTTTTTTTTTTAATTGAGTTGTTCTAAAAGGCAGTGTAAAATCTCTTGAAACTGTAAATATTTTGTAGTATTGCAGTGTTATATTTTGTAGTATTAAGTATATGTGTAGATATCTCTAATTTCTTTAAAGTGAATGAATGCAGAAAGTCAGAAGTCATGCTCCTAAACTGATTGATTTCCCAGCCCAGAGCAGCTCCACTTCCACCAATGGAAAAAAGTAGTGGAGTGGCAGTGCAGGGGTTTGCAGTCACCTTAATTTGGATTGGTCTCCAGGCCCTGCCTTTTGCTTTGCTAAATGCCTGTGGGCAATCACGTTCACTCATTCATTAAGCCAGCATCATCTGTATTGAGCACTCAGGATACAGCAGTGATAAGTCAAGGTGTCCCTGCCCTTCAACACAGGAAGAAGATGAATACTGATCACTTTATGTTCTATGAAGGATATAAGAATGGTGTAATTGGTGTACTCTACTATAGACAGGGCTCTAGTATAGAGGGCTTCCCTCATAGCTCAGTTGGTAAATCATCTGCCTGCAATGCAGGAGACCCAGGTTCCATTCCTGGGTCGGGAAAATCCCCTGGAGAAACAAATGGCAACCCACTCTAGTATTCTTGCCTGGAGAATCCCATGGACAGAGGAGCCTGACAGGCTACAGTCTGCGGGATCGCAAGGGTCAGACATGACTTAGCAACTACACCACCACCACTGTAGACATGGTAATGGTGGGAACTTTGTGAAATGAGACCTGAAGCAGAACAAGACGACAGCTTTGTATTAGACAGGAGAGCATTCTGGGCAGAGGTTGCAAGAGGAGGAGGAAAGGCCTTGAGTTGAGCAAGGAGTGAGCTAGAGTGTGAGCTTCCCTGACATAATCTGTAAAACGATGCTATTCTTGATTAGAATGATGCCTGGGAAGATTAAAAGAAAGTAAATTTAGTAAGATGAATTTTAGATGTACTTTAAAGAAATTAGAGATATCTACACATATACTTAATACTACAAAATATAACATTTATAATATTTAGAAAGATGTACTGCTGAATAAGTTAAGTTCTCAATGTTAGGTCCTTCTCCCCTGTACCCGTGAAACTTTCTACCCTTTTCACTCAACATGAATTCACTGTCATGGTTTGTGTTTATAAAATTGACTTCGAAATAGTCAAAAGATGCAGTTAGCAGACTTAAAGAGTGTACTGAAAATAGTGTAAGCCTCTGTTTGGATATAGCCAATTCTAAGATAGTCAAATAATAGATTATGATAGTCCTTAACTATAGAGGGATTAAAAGAGGACTGAAATCCAGCACTCATGTTATGGTGCCCTGGGAGCAAGAGTGAGATAGATAGATAGATAGATATAGTGTCCTACCCCAGATATTAGAGACAAAGACAAGAAATAAAGTCTATTATCTAGAAGTTGCACTAGTAAAATTCACATAAATGACATTACCTATGAGCAGTATCTATCTGCATGCTTGTTTCTCCAATGGAACTCCTCTGTTCTGTGAACTGGCCCTTTTTTAAGAAATAAAGGGTTTGCAAGTATTATTGCTGAATCTGCCCAGCAAACTCACAGAGGCAGATGGTGTCATCCTCACTTTATAGGTGAGGACAATGAGACTCACAGAAGCTAAGAAATGCACCCACAGTTAAACAGCTAGTGAGTGACAGGACTAAGATTTGGTTTCAGGTTTTTTTCAACCATTATGCCCATCCTACTTTGGGTGTTATTTGTAGAGAGCTTTCTAAATTAGAGAATATTTTTTATTAGAATTAAAATAATTGAATACTTGGTAGGATTTCATACAGAATTACTGTATGAAAGGTGCACAGTGCTCAACTAAGGTGACTTACACATCTTTCTTGTCACTGTGAAGATGAATGACTAATATTTTCTTAGGCATGAAAATTTTAAAGTTTGCACTTTAATAAATGGTAAATGTAAGGTAGCCTGGGGGATGGAAAGAACAGTGGCTAAGAGACAGAGAATCCACGTTTTAGGACTTGTCAAAATGACCTTAATGAAGTTAACCTCTGAGCCTTGTTTTCTTATATATTAAATGGGAGAAACAGTTTCTGCTGTCTGTCACAGTTGTGAGGATCAAATGACATAGTTTGTAAACAAATGTAAAGTGATACTCAAAAGTTTGGACAGCAGTTGTATTCCTGGTAAACTACAGTATATATGTGAAGAGAAATGGTTGTCATTTTTTTTATATTTACTAGAGTATTTCTTGCCTATTCAACATTTAATTTTTATTGAATTCTGTTAAATACATATTGTAGATATTGATATAGAAATTTGAGTCAAAATGTGATGAATCCTTAAATGTATTATATACTTGCTGCTGCTAAGTCACTTCAGTCGTGTCCGACTCTGTGTGACCCCATAGGCATCAGCCCACCAGACTCCCCTGCCTCTGAGATTCTCCAGGCAAGAACACTGGAGTGGGTTGCCATTTCCTTCTCCAATGCATGAAAGTGAAANCTGCTGCTAAGTCACTTCAGTCGTGTCCGACTCTGTGTGACCCCATAGGCATCAGCCCACCAGACTCCCCTGCCTCTGAGATTCTCCAGGCAAGAACACTGGAGTGGGTTGCCATTTCCTTCTCCAATGCATGAAAGTGAAAAGTGAAAGTGAAGTCACTCTCTTAGCAACCCCATGGACTGAAGCCTACCAGGCTCCTCCATCCATGGGATTTTCCAGCCAAGAGTACTGGAGTGGGGTGCCATTACGTGACCTACTGTATATCCTGGTAGAAAGAAAGTGCCTGTTAGTTCAGTTAGTGTGCACACTTAAGGGTGAATAATTTCACTCCCTATATTTATGTATTCTGAATCCTTTGTCACAGTATAATGGTTAGTCAGTGCTTACCTGTAGGTTTCGTTAGTCAACCAGTGTGCTTATGAAAATAGTTTACTTTGAGTAATAATTTCACCAGAAGATTGTAAGTTAAATGTGAGAGTAAGCTTTAGCGAGCTTTTATTAGTTATCTTTTTATTATGTGTAACACAGAGTAGATTAGCCCTTTAAATAGTTTCTAATCATTTGATCTTTAAAAACTTATCAGTACCCTAGTTTTAGTAATTTAGGTACTATGAGTCTTTGCTTTCTCATCTGTAAAATTCAGGGGTTGCCTTAGATAATGTCTATGTTCTTTCCAGCTCTAAGTTTTAAGATTCTGATTTTGAACTGCCTTACCAAAACAACTCAAGTATCAGCTTGAAGTCACATTAGATCATGACAACCCACCAAAAGAAAATAGAAAGGCAGAATAGATTAACTTTCTTAGGCTCATACGATCATTATTTAAAAGTTGTTTTTCAGTTACAAGAGACATGATTTTCTTAGAAAATTTGAACTGAGATCTGTGAAGCAAAAATGAATCAGTATTGTATGCCTCACCCCCTAGTCTCACATTCAACCCTGGCATAAGTTCAAATAATAAATTACAACTTTCTTAATGCTTTGCATGTAAATATCAATGTATGCATACATATGTACATGAGTGTGTGCACACAGACATTTTCATTGAACAGTAGAGTGCCTATTATGTGCCAAGCAATATTTTAAGCTGCAAGGATATGTGGAGAACAAGGCAGATGAAATCTCTCCTCTCATAGAGTTTACATTCTAGGGGAGCTGGGGAGATGGGCGCATAAACAAATGATAGTTTCAGTTAGTGATGGTTGCTAACAGGAGAGTAATGATAGTAACTTGAAGGCCATAGAAGTGACATACATACATGTCATAGAAGTGACATGTATATTCTATACATATTCTTCAGCTTATTTTTTCACTTACTATTGTATCATGGTTAACTTTTCTTATATTAAGCTTAAGTACAAAGCCATCATTTAGAAATCTTACACTTCACTGGTCCCTTCCTAATCCTTTGCTGCTACTTAGTCACCAAACTGTCCATCTCTTTTGTGACCCCATGAACTGTAGCCCGCTAGGCTTTTCTGTCCTTGGGATTTCTCAGGCAAGAAGACTTGAGTGGGTTGCTGTTTCCTTTTCCATCTAATCCTATAAAAGTGCTAAAATCTCTGCCATCCTGAAAATGCTCTTTAACCCTGTCCTCTAGGTCTTACTTCTACTCAGCCAAGATTAATGTCTCTTTCCTCCTCTTTCCTCTTTCACATTGACTTAGCCCCCATCTAGTTTAGCTTTTTTTTTTTTTTTTTTTGCTTCACACCCTCTTCAGCATTTATTATCTGTAAACTTAAAAAAAATTATTTATTTTTGACTGTGCTAGGTCTTTGTTGTTATGGCATCTTCTTCTAGTGCAGCAATCAGGGGTTACTCATTGCAGTGGCTTCTTTTGTGGAGCACTGT
Organism: Neotragus pygmaeus; assembly: GCA_006410875.1. Classification (NCBI taxonomy): domain Eukaryota; kingdom Metazoa; phylum Chordata; class Mammalia; order Artiodactyla; family Bovidae; genus Neotragus; species Neotragus pygmaeus. The sequence continues at coordinate 787,718 of SJYV01048268.1, read as the reverse complement.
TTCTAGGGCGTGTGGGCCTCAGTGGTTGCAGCGCACAGGCTCAGTAATTGAATCTTGTGGGCTTAATTGCTCTGTGTTTGTGGAATCCTCCCAGACCAGAGATCGAACCTGTGTTCCCTGATTCTCATTCTCTGTGCCACAAAGAAGTCCAAGATTAGCTTTCTTTACTATTCATTACCTCAGTACAACCTCACTGTTTATCCTCAGTTACTCAGTTGTCAAATCCAAGAGGTTTAAAGTTCACCTCTTTGATACATTCAATACATCGACAGTTCACTTTTCATGAAACTCTCTCCTTCCCAAACTTCTGTATCACCACTCTTTCCTACTTTTCATTTATTTGTCTGCCCATATTTTAAATATTGGTGGTCTTATTCTTTTGCAGTTTGTCTAGCTAGTTTCTCCTGGCTAATACCTCCCAATTTTATATTTTTTGCCTTAGATTTCTCTCTCCTGGGTTCTTGACTTAATCATTTATTGGACGCTTTCTTCTGGCTGTAACAGAAGTAACAACCATCTGTCCTTGTCAGCTTTCATTCTTTTACTTTGTTTCTCCTTCTTTGGTCCCTGTGTTAGTTAACATTTGCATTTAATAACATGGTGCATTTCCATCCACCCAGAACTTAAGCTAAATATCTTTAATTTGCCTCGATTCCCTCCTTTCCTCCATCTTGCTTCCAAACTCAAAGCACAGTCTAACTTGTTACCAAATCCTGAAGTTCTACCTCCTACCTATCTTTTGAATCAGTCTCTTTCTCCTCATTCCCAACTGTCTTACCTAACTGTTCTAGCAATTTCCTAATAGTTGTCTATGCTTCTGGACTGTATCTTTTCCAGTCAATTCTTCAGTGCCAGGGGATTATTTCTAAAAAAGAAAATGTAATATATCATTCATGCTTAAAATTACTCAATGGCTTTCCCTTACTCATTAGATCAAATCTAAACTCCTTGGCTAAACCGTTCATGATCTAAGTATTCCTGCTTTTTCTTACTTCATTTCCTAATAGTCCTTCTTATCACACTTTACCTTCTGGAAAACTGGAACTTTCTGGAGCACTACTTGGTGTTCGCTGACTGTCATGAGGTTTTTGTGCCTTTGTGCGTGTTACTCCCTTCTTTTGAGAAGGTTGTTTCTTCTTAGTAACTGCTCTTCTTTCTTAAAAGTCTCACCTCTGTCTACTCTTGACTCTCTATCCTCTTTACCCTGGAGTTTGGCTCATCATTTGCTCCTCAAATAACATCTTTCGCATTCTTCATATCATTTATTTCAGTGTTTATAATTGTATATACCCACTGTGCCACATAGATTACAGCTCCTTGAGGTAATGTTCCTACAGGAGGAATTGAGTACACTGGTAAAGAGCACAGGCTTTTCACTCATTCTGTGTTTGAATCCCTCCTCTCTTGCTTGACCACAGGGTCATGAGCCTGGATGACTAAGAGAACAGTAATACCATTGATGGGGATTCAGTTCAGTTCAGTCGCTCAGTCGTGTCCGACTCTGCGACCCCATGAATTGCAGCACACCAGGCCTCNGAGCCTGGTGGGCTACAGTCCATGGGGTTGCAAAGAGTCGGACATGACTGAGCGACTTCACTTTCACTTTCATGTAAATATTTGTCTACAAGCACCTTGGTGAAGAATTTAGGAGTAGGATTGTCGGGACATAGTTTAAGGACTTTGGACTGATACAGCAGCATTAAGAGGTTGGGGCACATACAATACTGGGTGTTTGGAGGAGAGTTGACTCACCTTTAGGTCCCTTCATGGATAACTATATAGTTCTAATGTACTTCCAACTTGGCAAGTTTTGAGTCTCAGCTCTCAACTTTCTCTTTCTAATATGGTCCCTTATCTGGGAAGTTGGGCAACACAAAGTCAGCCTTGGCACCTGCCTCTCTCTCACTCCTGTTATTCTGTTGGTCAAGTTCTACCATTTTTCCCTCCTGAAAATCCCTGCCATTGGTGCTGCCCATGCTCAAGTATGGGTCACTGTGATCTGGTCCCTCAGCCAGTGTGCAGTGGGCTCACTGCCGCTCACCCCCCGCCCCGCTTCCCTTGACTTATACTCTCCATCCATTTCCTGTGTCTAGGATAAAAATGACCTTCCAAACATGATATACTCAGTATAAACCTGGGTGTATCACTTCACATATTAAATTTTTAAATAGCCCTCTATAATCCTTAGGAAAACACCCAGAATCTTCACTATGGTTTACACAGCCTGCACACCCATGTCCCTGCTTAATGTACAGTCAGTGTTATGACTCAATATTTTCCTCCTGTTCCATTTTCTGTTTCACCTACAGTCATCAACTTTTCCAAAGTTCTTTATTACCTCTGGACCTTGGCTCTCTCAATGTCCCCTTTCTTTCTCTTCACTTATTTGTCTAACTCTACTTAAGCAACTTAGAATATCATTTCCCCTGGAAAGCTCACATCTAAGTAAAATAAGCTGCTTCTCTGTGCCGATCTTCAGCTATTACAATGGTGGAGATTCTGATCAGCCTCCCTAATTAAAAATAGGACCTAACTCATTAATACTGCATTCCTAATACTTAGTACAGCAGCATGTCTTGAACAAATTAAGTGCTCTAACACATTTGATCATTAAATGAGTGGTTATGACAGTGATCTAGGCTTTATATAACAGACAACCTGACAACCATTTGAAAAGTTGAGATGAATGAAGTTCAGGAGATGTTTCAAAATAACCACCATGAATGTCACCAGTTTCCTATACTAGCATCCATGACTTTGCTTATGAGAGTCCCTGGGGCTCTCATTCAAAATTTATTTTCTCCTTAGTTCACACTGTCCTTGTAAATTCAGGTATCAAGTTTCTTATACTTGAATATATTAGAAGCAGAAAATCCAGTGGTTGAAGAGAAAAAAATTAGTGCAGATGTGTATAGGCACAGATGCTGCAGCAGAGAGTGAAGATCCTGAGCAACATGAAGCTGCAGCTTAAAACTCCAGTCTGGGGTCATTTTGTTCAGGTTCATATGATGTGATGCTGTCATGTGATTAAAGTAGAGGCAAATTTTGATGTTACTAATTAAAATACTGATCTGATAAGCTACTGATAATCATAGGTACATTTGATTGTGTTCTATGTGACAGAATTGGAGTTAAGCTTTCTTTACATTATCTCATCATATTCTCATAAGGACCCTATCAAAGTGGAATTGATTTTATAGAAAAAGTCTAGGGAAGTTAAATATCTTGGCCTTCATTTCCTAGCTTTCAGACATGATCTGGCCTGCTTAGTCTAAGTAATCAAGAAAGGATTAAATTATGTTCTTTTGCCTTATTTAAAGAAATAACAAAGTGTAAAAGAAGTCTATTGAAAACAGATTATCTTCTTTAAAATTTGCATTCTCCAGGGGGATGTTTGACTTAACTAATAAGGCAGGAACATTTACTTCCCAATCATGCCAAATAGATGAATTTTTTTCTCTAAATGCTTTCTCATGATTACTTTACACTTACGACTGTCTGTAAAATTACACACAGATTCCAGCAGACAGTGCTTCCTGAAAAGGGGCAACAGCATGATGCTACTACAAGACACTGTATTACTCCATAAGGGCTCATTAAAGGGCCTGGTTTTCATCTTTGATTGCAACGAACATATATCGCTCAAATGAGTTTGTAGCCATTTTGATCAGAAGCACCAGAAATGTAAATAGAATCTATCACTAGATCCGTTTAGAACCCATTTATCTTTATGACTATATACGTTATGGATCATCAGCCCACGATCATACAGACCCCATCAATACCATCTGCCTTATGGCAAGTTTAAAATGCAGTGTCTCTACTGGGAAATTAATTTTTTTCACACTCCTGCGTGATAGACTTCTATCCTCCTAAAGAGATTTTACCTGAAGTAATTAATTCCAGCCTTGCATTAGGTAAACCTATACTCCCCAGCTCTGTCTTCTAAGGTATGTTCACCTCCAGGCAATGACTCAAGGACAGCCCACACCCAATCCATTCCTCCTCTCTCCCCAGCCTCTTCACACTGTCTAATTTCTGTCCTCCACTCTTTTTGATACATTTACACTATTGGATTTAATAAAGTGCCCCCCACCTCGATTCTGTGGTCCAAGTAGATATAAACATTTTCTTTCCCGGCCACAACCTCAGCTTTCTTAAGCATTTCTAAAGCCAACCGTTATGGTGTATAAACAACACTTCCCACCAGTACACATCAGCTTCTCTCTCTTTGTTTTCACCACACATTCATCTTACCCCAGAAGACCAACAGTATTACTCTCACCATTCCTTATTTCTGTTTTACTTTGTAACTACCAAGAGTCCTAGCATTCAAGATCATGTAAATACTGAATTTTATCTCCATAGCCCCTTAAACATTTTGATCTGATCTAATTTCCCATCTCTTTCCAATTCCTCACTCTCCAAAAAGTTTCTTATGTACCCTTTGGACTATATAGTTTGTCATTACCCAAATTCCTAATCTTCAGTATTTTCTTCATCTTCTGGCTTGAATAAAAAAGCCGACTTCCTCAGATACACAGCTTTCCTTACAGTCTCCTAAGAGAAGGAGAACTCTGTTGTAGAGCTTAGAGACTGGACTGTCATTCTCTTTCTCCTCCAGGAATCTTCTAAGACATTTTCCTAATTATAAAAAAGAAAAACTGAGCCGATGTGAACTATGTGCCAACAAACTATACTATCCTGGCTGTCATAATCATCTATTCAGTCTCATTCTTTTCTCCTCAATTCCTGAATGCTTTTGCCTGCAGTCTCCCACCTTTCTGTCACTATTCTTGTTATTGTTTTTGGAGATTTCACAATGTGCCCAGCTCATCTGCTCCAAACCCTATTCTCTCAGGTCCTTGGCTGCTGCACATTTGATGAGCCTCTCTTCCATCAGCCTTGAGACATTTTTTTTTGTTGGGGGGGGTGGTGGATGTACCTGTCATCATGGGTAGGAGTGCATTTCTCAAATCTCCTGTTGCTAGCATCTCTCATTCTCACAGCTCCCTCTCTTTTAATATCACACAGATAAGCTCACTCGTCTACTTTGCTTCAGATCCCTAATAACCCATTCACATCAGTTCCTCTTTCCCCCATTCAGTAGCTACCACCCTCCTCATAATCACTGTCTTAATCATACCTTTCATTCCTTTACTGCTTTTTCATCCATTCCACTTTCCTGGCAACTCTGTTCTGACTCTTCATCTGTTAGACACCTGAACCTAAATAGTAGAATATGTGTTGAGAAAAATGCACAACGAGTTCAGACTGGTCTCACACTGGTGTCTCACTGGGCCTCCCCACTGACTGGAATTCTTGCCTCTTACCCTCTGTCAATCACACCTTCTCCTCTCTGCTTATATGTCCATCCGATCTATTCCATCCATCCTTCTTCTAGAATGAGTTATATCCCCACAGTAGTGAAGGAGGTTTCATTAAGAAGACTGAGTTCAGTTCAGTTCGGTCACTCAGTCGTGTCTGACTCTTTGTGACCCCATGAATCGCAGCACACCAGGCCTCCCTGTCCGTCACCAACTCCCGGAGTTCACTCAAACTCATGTCCATCGAGTCGGTGATGCCATCCAGCCATCTCATCCTCTGTCATCCCCTTCTCCTNTATCCTGTCTCTTATACACATCTAGATGTGTATAAGAGACAGGAGTTAGGCCTGATGCTCTGTGATGACCTGGAGGGTGGGATGGGGGAGTGGGAGGGAGGATCAAGAAGGAGGGGATATGTGTATAGTTAGGGCTGGTTCACGTTTTATTATGGGGTGGAAACAATGTCGTAAAGTGATTATCTTCCAATTAAAAATTAAAAAGTTAAAAGTAAAAAAGAGATAAGAAAATGAATTTATCCAAAATAAAAATATTATCAACTTGAAACGTTTATGATTGTGGTTCAAGATGTTCTAGAAGTATTCTTACAACAAAAGTCTTGTGTTTTTTTTTAAAATGTCATCTTTAAATCTCCCTTCTTTTGGATTGTAAAGCCTTAAATGATAAAAGCGTTTACTAAGAACTTTCTGTATTCGAGCAGTTTATCTTAATTTACATGAAGGGAGCTATTAATATTTATCTCCATGGGGAAACTGAAATAGAGGGAAAATGGCTAGGTTTGCCTTGTGTTAAGATCCCACCAACACTAACTAAATTTTCAGGCCAGCATTTGAACCCATGATCTGACTTAAGAGTCTGCAATCTTAGCCACTGGGAAGCAGTAGATTTTCTTAATGTATCTTTTCTCACCTAATAACTTTATTGGGGCAGGTAGGTCACTCGTAACCTCTGGGCCTTGATTTTTGCATCTGTCAAATGAGGGGATAGTAAAATCGACTTTACTTGCAGCCATGACTTTCGTAAGGCACCAATGTGATGTTTGTGGAAATGCTTTCTAGAAGTTAGAAATGATGTATAGCTATGTTATCTTTTATTTTTTTAATTGGAGAGTAATTGCTTTATGGTGTTGTATTGGTTTCCTCCATATAACAACACTAATCAGTCATAACTGTGTGTGTATGTGTGTATCTCAAGAGAGATTTTGAGCCCTCATCCCACCCCTCGAGATCGTCACAGAATGCCAGGCTGGGCTTCCTGTGTTATATAGCAGCTTCCTGCTAGCCATCGATTTTACACCTGGCAGTCTATATATGTCAACACTACTTTCTTAATCTGCCCCACCCTCTCCTGTTATTTTTAATGTCATAAGTTAGAATTTCCCAACAATAGTAGTTTAAGCAGCATGTGTTCAGCACTATGACATGTTCTGCTACTGCTAAGTCGCTTCAGTGTATCCGACTCTGTGACCTCATAGACGGCAGCCCACCAGGCTCCGCCATCCCTGGGATTCTCCAGGCAAGAATGCTGGAGGGGTTGCCATTTCCTTCTCCAATGCGTGAAAGTGAAGTCGCTCAGTTGTGTCTGACTCTTAACGACCCCATGAACTGCAACCCACCAGGCTCCTCTGTCCATGGGATTTTCCAGGCGAGAGTACGGGAGTGGGGTGTCATTGCCTTCTTCCATTATGATGTTAATAAGTAAAAGAAGAGGTGGTTAAATTTATAGCTCCTATCAGAATTTTTTAAAGCTGTCTCTCAAACTGTCCAAGTAGATAAAGGAGTCATCTTTTTATATTACCTAATTAGTGCCTTATTTCTAGGTGCTGAAAAAGAATTTTCTTATCTTTGTTGTTGTTCGGTCGCCAAGTCATGTCTGACTCTTCAACTCCATGAATTGCAGCATGCCAGGCTTCCCTGACCTTCAGTGTCTCCCAAAGTTTGCTCACACGCATGTCCAATGAGTCATTGATGCCATCCAACCATCTCATTCTGTCACCCTCTTCTTTTGCCTTCAGTCTTTCCAAACATCAGCGTCTTTTCCAATGAGTCGGCTCTTCACATCAAGTAACCAAAGTATTGGAGCTTTAGCATCAGTCCTTCTAGTGAATATTCGGGGTTGATTTCTTTTAGGATTGACTGGTTTGATCTCCTTGCTGTACAGGGAACTCTCATGAGCTTCTCCCACACCACAGTTTGAAAGCATCAACTCTCCAATCCGTAAATTACTACTGGAAAAACCATAGCTTTGAATATACGTACCTTTTTCGGCAAAGTGATGTACATCTCTGCTGTTTAGGTTGGTCATAGATTTTCTTCCAAGGAGCAAGCATCTTTTGTGGCCTCAGTCAACTGTCCGCAGTGATTTTGGAGGCCAAGAAAATTAAATCTGTCACTGTTTCCACTCTTTCCCCTTCTATTTGCCATGAAGTGATTGGACTGGATGCCATTATCTTGTTTTTTGAATGTTGAGTTTTAAGCCAGCTTTTTCACTCTCCTTTTTCATCCTCATCAAGAGGCTCTTTGCTTCCTCTTTGCTTTCTGTCACCATCAGGGAAGCCCCTTCTTATCTTTACAGTTATATTAATTTAATAGGCTATGAAACGGTTTGAAACTAGATTTTAGCCTCCTTGACCGTTAGAAGTTAGATTTGCTGATAGGAAAAATGGGGTACATTGCTTTAATCCAAAACATAGTAGTGAATTTGAAAAAGAAAAACGTCTCTTAGAAATATAGATGGGTCTTAGAGTAAGCTTCTGTTAACATTATCTGAAGAACAGACAGTACTTGCAGCTGGTAGAGAAGAATGGCCTGTCACATTCTGTTCTTCGGCTAGTTTGTAAGATAGGATACCGTGAGTACTGTTACTGCTAAAGTGGGAAAATGAGGTGTGCCCCTATGAATAGGCAGTAGATTGAACAGGGAGTAATCAAGAGATTGGGGGTATAAAATAATAACATGAATTTGATAATATCATGCTGATTTAATAAGGAATTCAAAGTGCATTAGGATCTTTAGTCTCCTAGTTAGTTCATATATAGAACATAATGAAATTTTCATCCCATTTTGCATTTGAAATTGTATCAGAGATATGGTTTTAGACCAGAACTGTCTCACAGAAACGTAGTATAAGCCATTATGTAATTTTAAGCCATATGTAATTTTAGTTTTTCTAGTAGCAACATTAAGATGTAAGACAGGTTTACTTAATCTGATAATCTAGAATATTATTTCAATATACTCAGTTTAAAAATTATTGAGATATTTTGCATTCTTTCTATATAAGAATGTATGGTACTAATAGCCAGTTTTATACTCACAGACAGTCTCAGTTCAGACTAGCTAAATTTCAAGCGGTTAGCGGCACAGGTGGCTAGTGGCTACTCTGTAGAATAGCACAGGTCTAGACCGCCCTGAGGTACGGAGTTATATTGTTGGTTTAATAAGGTCTAACAACTGCTGATTTTTGAATCTTACAATGTGCCTTGCATTGTGTTCTCTATAATATTTTCACTTAATCTTTATAATAACTTCATGATGTGGCTTTTGCTGTCTCATTTTGTAAATACAGTGAGGTATAAGAGATATTAATTTAAAGTCTAAAGTCAAACAAGTAGGACAGCAGGGATTTAAAACCAAGTCTGACCCTAAAATCCTTGTCCTTTTCACTGTATTGCACTGTTGTAAAGCATAGTCACTTGCCTAAGGCAGGTTGGTGAATGAGATTCAGTACTTCCACTGCTCAGTCATTTTTGATTCACTGCAGTGACTTGATTTAATTAATCCTTATTTTAAAGTATAAATACAGATCATTTTAGTTTAACCTAGAATGGAAGAGGTATCCCCTAAATTCTTCCTTATATTTCTTATGGGGAATATTCTTTATATTCTTTTTACCATTTCCTGTTGTAAACTGCTTTGTGTAGCTCTTCAAACTAGACATGTAGGAGGAAAAAATGACATTTTGGTTCTGGTACATGACTGTTTGGGGAGATAAGGAAAAAGTCAGCTACTATTGAGAAAAATGAAAATAGAAATAACTAATAAAACTTTTGTTGTGGTAAAAAAAATTTATAGGTTTTAGTACTTTGAGAAAGATTTCAGTCAGTCAGTTCAGTCATTCAGTTGTGTACAACTCTTTGCGACCCCATGGACTGCAGCATGCCAGGCTTTCCTGTCCATCAACAACTCCCGATGCTTGCTCTAACTCATGTCCATCGAGTCAGTGATGCCATCCAGCCATCTCATCCTGTGTTGTCCCTTCTCTTACTGCCTTCAATCTTTCCCAGCATCAGAGTCTTTTCCAATGAGTCAGTTCTTCGCATCAGATGGCCAAAGTATTGGAGTTTCAGCTTCACCATCAGTCCTTCCAATGAATATTCAGGACTGATTTCCTTTAGAATGAACTGGTTGGATATCCGTGCAGTCCAAGGGACTCTCAACAGTCTTCTCCAACACCACAGTTTAAAAGCACCAATTCTTTGGCGCTCTGCCTTCTTTATGGTCCAACTCTCATGTCCGTACATAACTACTGGAAAAACCATAGCTCTGCTTTTTAATATGCTATCTAGGTTGATCATAACTTTTCTTCCATGGAGCAAGCATCTTTTAATTTCATGGCTGTGGTCACCATCTTCAGTGATTTTGGAGCTCAAGAAAATAAAGTTTGTCACTGTTTCCATTGTTTCCCCACCTACTTGCCATGAAGTGATGAGACCAGATGCCATGATCCTAGTTTTTTGAATGTTGAGTTTTAAGCCACCTTTTTCCACACTCCTCTTTCACTTTTTTCAAGAGCCTCTTTAGTTCTTCTTTGCTTTCTGCCATAAGGGTGCTGTCATCTACATATCCGAGATTACTGATATTTCTCCCAGTAATGTAATGTTGATTCCAGCTTGTGCTTCATCCAGCCTGGCATTTCGCGTGATGCCCTCTGCATAGAAGTTAAATAAAGCAGGGTGACAGAATACAACCTTAATGTACTCCTTTCCCAGTTTAGAACTAGTCTGCTGTTCCATATCTGTTCTAACTGTTGCTTCTTGACCTTAAAGTAAACTGAACTTGATCTTAAACTAAACTGAGAAGGATTAGGGGTGGTCTTATTCATCATGCTCTTTGATTTATAAAACATCTCAGTTCTTTTGCATGGTGTTATTTTATGGTGAATTTACACTTAACATTTAATGAATTTGAATACCTAATTTTTGCTCATAAAGACAAGTTATTTGCTTCTAAAAGGAAAAATGAACAGTCTATGATTTATGAATGGTTGTCTTCCAGATCATGTGTAAAATAGTTGTTTAAACTTGAAACATGTCTAACTGTACTGTTTTAAGTTCTCAGGCTAGCCCATAGAAAGTTATTTAAAACCATATCGTTTTACAAAACTGATTGAAAAAGATATATGCACTCCAGGGTTCATAGCAGCTTTATTTACAGTGGCCAAGATACGCAGCCTAAGTGTCCATGACAGATGAGTGGATAGAGATGTGTGTATACACAGATGCGCGCACACACACAATGGAATACTACTCAGGCATAAAAAAAGCAACAAAGTTTTGCCTTTTGCAACAACATGAATGGACTTGGAGGGTATTATGCTAAGTGAAATAAGTCAGAGAAAGGCAATTTTATGATATCATTTGTATGTGGAATCTAAAAAAAAACACAACAAACTAGTGAATATAAGAAAAAAGAAACAGTCTCACAAATACAGTGAGCAAGCTAATGGTTACCTTGGGAGAGGTAGAGAGGGGAAAGGGAAGAGAAGCAACATAGAGGTAAGGGATTAAGAGGTACAAACTGTTATGTATAAAATAAGCTACAAGGTTATGTTGTACAACACAGGGAGTATAGCCAATGTTTTATAATAACTATAAATGGAATATAACCTTTAAAAATTGTGAATTATTATATTGTATACCTATAACTTATATAATATTGTGACTCAACTATATAATATTGTACATAAAAAGTGTATATCCTGTTTTAGCATGTGTATCAGTTCAATTCAGTCGCTTAGTCATGTCCGACTCTTTGCTACCTCATGAACCGCAGCACGCCAGGCCTGCCTATCCATGACCAACTGCCGGAATCTACCCAAACCCATGTCCATTGAGTTGGTGATGCCATCCAACTGTCTCATTCTTTGTCGTCCCCTTCTGCTCCTGCCTTCAATCTTTCCCAGCATCAGGGTCTTTTCAAATGAGTCAACTCTTCTCATCAGGTGGCCAAAGTACTGGAGCTTAAGCTTCAACATCAGTTCTTCCAGTGAACACCCAGGACTGATCTCCTTTATAATGGACTGGTTGGATCTCCTTGCAGTCCAAGGGACTCTCAAGAGTCTTCTCCAACACCACAGTTCAGAAGCATCAATTCTTCAGTGCTCAGCTTTCTTTATAGTCTAACTCTCACATCTATACATGACTACTGGAAAAAACCATAGCCTTGACTAGACAGACCTTTGTTGGCAAAGTAATGTCTCTGCTTTTTAATATGTTATCTAGGTTGGTCATAACTTACCTTCAGTATTGGTATAAGTTTTAGGTTCTTAGAATATGGGCATGTTCCGTGGGAGTTGCATTAGGAGACAGCAAGTTTATTTTTGGCTTTTTTTGTTTTCTGTCTCTTAATTTCTGTTCTTATGATAACCTAAGCTGCTTGCTATTCTGCTATAATCTTGGTTAAACATCTGAGTGCTCAGTACTTCAGATTTTTTTTTAAGAGATTTAATTGACTTGGTGTATTAGTTTAAGGTATGCTATTAATACATAATGATTTGATGTATGTATGTTTTGTGAAGTGATAATCAATGGCAACCCACTCCAGTATTCTTGCCTAGAGAATCCCATGAACTGAGGAGCCTGGTGGGTTGCAGTCCACGGGGTCACAAAGAGTCGGACACGACTGAGTGACTTTACTTACTTATTTACTAATCACTAAGTTTAGTTAACATCATCACTGTATATAGTTACAATTTTCTTCTTGTGATGAGAACTTTTAGGAGTTACTATCTTAGCAGCTTTCAGTATACAGTGCAGTATTATTAACTATAGTCACCGCACTGTCCATGTCATCCCCAGGACTTATAACTGGAAATTTGTACCTTTTGACCACCTTCACCCATTTCCCCCACTGCCCTACCCCCACCTCTGGCTGCCACCAGTCTGTTCAGTGTCTATACATTTTGTTTGTTTGTTTAGATTCCACATACAAGTGAGATCGTACAGAATTTGTCTTTGTTTGATTGATTTCATGTAGCATAATGCCCTGTAATAAATAGTAGGTCCAGTTATTGGGTGTTTGGCAAGTATAAACATAAATGTTTATACTTAAGCATTTCAATCTTGAGCAGTTTGTTTACATATTTTGACAAATGAAGAATTTTTAATGGAGGACTAGGCTAATTACTTAGTCCAAAATTGTAGGTCAGAGAGAGGAGTTAGGGAGTTAGGTTGTTGGTTGAACTGTGGCAGTATGAATTGAAAGCTCACCCCCTATTTTACTGTATTGCATTTCTCTCACAGTCCCTCTTTCCCTTTTAATAACTTGCAACTCTGATTTTCTGAGTTCGGCTGCTGCTGCTGCTGCTAAGTCACTTCAGTCATGTCCAACTCTGTGCGACCTCAGAGATGAAAGCCCGCCAGGCTCCCCCGTCCCTGGGATTCTCCAGGCAAGAACACTGGAGTGGGTTGCCATTTCCTTCTCTAATGCATGAAAGTGAAAAGTGAAAGGGAAGTCGCTCAGTTGTGTCCGACTCTTAGGGACCCCATGGACTGCAGCCTACCAGGCTCTTCCATCCGTGGGATTTTCCAGGCAAGAGTACTGGAATGGGATGCCATTGCCTTCTCCCTGAGTTCAGCTACTTTCAGCTAAATAAGAGAAATTCATTTGATTGAATTAATTCACAATATTATAGAATTCTGATAATAAAAATATGATTTTGATAAAACTTGATAATGTGATGATCTTTAGTGAGAATTGAGCCAGTATGGAATCAGAACTTAATCCTGTTTCTCTAAATCATCCTTCATTCTTATATGTGTTGTAGTTGGGTTGCCTCCATTTCTCAGTTAGAAGTTAGGTCAGTAGTTCTCAATGTAATGGCCCGAGAACATTTGGGAACACCATCCATTACAAGTATTACCTGATGATCTAACAGATGATTCGCCCTTCTCATAGTGTGCTGTTATTGTTAACTGTGTATCAATACTACCATGATTAGAATATAAAAAATTACATATTCATGATAGAATTTTGTCATATTTTCTTAGTGTGTGAATACTAAAAATACTACCTTGGAGATCTGAACATCTTGGTGTAAACAAAATCCTTTTACTTGTAAAGAAATATTGCTTATAACATGCTATAAGGAAATTATATACATTGGTTATATTTGAGAATTTGTTTTCAAGGCAACCATAGTGAATAATGGGAAATCAGTTGTAATATTTGCATGAATGACTAGCTTGCCAATCTTCAACTGGTAAAATCCCTTTAATCTTCTCAGAGGTGATTCTGCTTTAAATAAAAGATCTTTATTAACCCAAATTCTCTCTCTGATTAGTGAAATTTTGGGTATTTAGTATAAAATTCAGGTTAAGGGGGTTTTGGGCAGAAAGCCTTGCCTTGTGGGTCTTCTATTTTGGCTCTTTCTAACTTAAGAGTTTCTGAGGACTGTCATTTCTTCCCAGTAGCTCCAGGGCAGAGACAAGTGAGGAATGGAGTAGTGGTGTATTGTGTTATTTTGTGAACTGAGTGCCGTCTTTTTTTTTTTTTTTCATACTAGGATTGGGGAAAAAATGAAAAACCTAAGATTTATTAATCTCTTTTCTCCCCACATTGCTAAGCACAATCACAAACCATCCCATTTTATGTTAGTTTGCTAGACAGAGTCTCAAAGAGGGTGATCTGCTGAAGGTCCCAAGTCATAAATTTTGGAGCGAGTATTCCTTGTTCCAGAGATTTTTCTTTTTCATTTTACCTCACTGCCTTTCAGTGTGAAGAGTTATTTTTCATTCATCTAAATGACATGATATCAGAAGTAAGCATTACTTGAGGAAATTTTTATTTTAATTATAAAAATATAATTTGTAATTTTAGATTAAAAAATTATTTTTGGCTGCACTGGATTGCTTTTTGTGGGTTTTCTCTAGTTGCAGCAGGTGGGTATTGGTCTTAATTGCGGCTCATGGGCTTCTCATTGCAGTGCCTTCTCGTGTTGCAGAGCACTGGCCCTAGAGCACGCAGGCTCCAGTAGTTGCAGCACAGAGGCTCAGTAGCTGGCACCTCCCAGGCTCTAGAGCGCAGGCTCAGTAGTTGTGCTGCATGGGCTTAGTTGCTCCTCGGCATGTGGAATCCTCCCAGACCAGGGATCAAACCCCTATGTCCCTCTACACTGGTAGGTGGACTCTCATCCACTGTGCCACCAAAGAAGTCCTGTAATTTGAATTTAAAAATTTTAATAGGTTGAAATTAATATATTAAAGTTATAAATTATATTGTGTCACCCAAGAAGGAAAAAGAATAAAGATACCACCCAATTACTTTGAAAATATTTAGTGCCTTTATAAGAAAATTCTGTAATACTTGAGCTAGAAAATGAGAGAAATAGAATGATTTAGGGTCATTGCCTAAATTTTATCGTAGGCAGAATATCAGTACACATACATTTTAAAAAATAGTGGTACAGCATTCTGTTAGGTTTGTTTCAATCAGTTCAGTCACTCAGTCATGTCTGACTCATTGCGACCCCATGGCCTGCAGCACACCAGGCTTCCCTGTCCATCAATAACTCCCGGAGCTTACTCAAACTCATGTCCATCGAGTTGGTGATGGTATCCAACCATCTCATCCTCTATTGTCCCCTTCTCTTCCTGCCTTCAGTCTATCCCAGCAGCAGGGTCTTTTCCAATGGGTCAATTCTTCACTTCAGGTGGTCAAAGTATTGGAGCTTCAGCTTCAGCATCAGTCCTTTCAATGAATATTCAGTCAGGATTGATTTCCTTTATGATTGACTAGTTTAATTCCCTTGCAGTCCAAGGGACTCTCAAGAGTCTTCTCCAACACCACAGTTCAAAAGCATCAGTTCTTTAGCACTCAGCTTTCTTTATGGTTCAGCTCTCACATCCATTCATGACTACTGGAAAAAGCATAGCTTTGACTAGATGGACCTTTGTTGGCAAAGTAATGTCTCTCTTTTTTTGTGGGGAGGGAGTTAGTTTAGATTGCTTATTTAATTTTATTTATTTTAAGCAAATACCTCCTTTCTTTAAAATTCTTTTTTGATAAGTTTGTGATGGGTTTTGTAAATACATGGTGATATGGATTTTGATGTTTTAAAGCAAGATTAAAGCTTGTAGAGTATATATTTGCTGGGGGTGAGAAACAGCTTAAAACAGTAAATCAGAATTCTGGCAAGTCAGTTTGCTAACTAGAACAGACATAACATGAATGTAAATATATGTGTAATCTTGTGCTTTAATTTATAAGACTTTTTTTCTACCAGTTTATTACAGATTTGTTGCCATGCTTTTTTGGGGAGGGGGCCTATTTTTGTTAAAAATTTTGATTCTAAGGGAAGGAAGTTTCCACTGAATGAATAAAAGTAGATGAAAAAAGTCAACATTTTTGTCTTACACAATCACCTTAGAGTTTAAAGGACTTTTTAGAAGTCACTGGCTGCTTTGGACAGTGGGATTGGGAGATGTTTTAGTTCATCTCTCAAGAGTCTTAAACTGGAGGTTTACTCAGGGTGTCTGTGGACTTGGACTTAAAGACTTCAGAAATTAATTAAGGTCAAGGTACTCTGAGTTTGTATTGCGTGCAGTTATTTTACTTTCTTAAAACAATCCTGAGAGCCAGGTGGTGTTATCATTGCCTTTAGATTAGGAAACTGAGGCTTAGGGAGGTTAAGAAACTTGTCTAAAGTTAGTAAATAGCAGAACCAAGATTTCAGTACAGAGAATCTGACTTCTGGCATGGGATCTTTGTCCTTGTATAGTACTGTCTACCTGAATTTCATTTGAAACTATCTTTACCAGCTCCCTCTCCCCGAAAAGTTTTATATTCTGCTAGACCAGGAGTTCTTAACCCCCTCTGGTCTCTGAACCTTAAAGAAGCCATAAGTGGATTCCAGGTAAACTCCTTGAAATTAGATGCAAATTTTGAATGTGTATTCATTTTTCTCCTTAGATTTTAGCAATTTCTCAAGGGTCTCTGACCCTCCAAAGTAGTGGGAATCACTGTACTGTTAGCTGCTCTGAGGAAGGTACTATGAGTTTTCATCTTTGTATTCCTTAGCATCTGGTTTTTTGATTGCTCAAAAATATTCATTGAAGAATATTTAACAAATAAGAGATAGTATGCAGGGAAGTAAGCTTAGAATTGGTCATAATTTGGGAATTTTAAGATACCTTGAAATGTTTACTAAATGACTATGAGAACATTAGTTTTATTTACTTGGTTCAGAAAATTGTTTTGTTACTGACAAGTTTGAATTTTCAGCTCTAGTATATAGTAGCCCTATGAAGTTAGGTTTTTTGAAGTCAGAGCATAAATTAGCAAAATTTAAGTGTGTTCATAAATGCCATTGAAAAGTCCTCTAGATCAAGAGGCTGCTATGTGGTTTCTCTAAAAGGACAGTTTTGTTTGTATTTTTTGTTTTTTTCATCCAGTGTAAGAATGAACTGTTTTAGTACTTGGTGGAGCCAAGGTCCATAGTACATCTTTAAACATTAAAATCATACTCAGTGCTTAAAGTATTCCTAGTTATGAGAGCCACATGGAAACTGAGAGCAGCTGAGGCAATGGCAGTGTCGTATCTCCCATCTCAGGCTTTGTCTAGAGCACATGTGTTTTGACTGTATCAGGGTGGATTGGTTGTTGGGAATTGAATGCTTTATTTTTTTTCTAAGTGATTGTTCATGTTCACACAGATTTATTGGTATTCTCTCTCTACTACAAGTAGGAGTTAAAATAGACATTAGGTGAAAATCTGATGATTCCAGCAAACGTTGTTCTGTTCATTGTGTTCAAGCATGAGTTTTACTCTCAAGGTTCATGTATTTTTACCAACAAAAAAGTTTCTTACTTAGACTATTTTACCACATCAAAACTGCTTGCATTTTGTTTTTTCAAATATTTTTCTTTTTTTGACTTAATGATGACATATTTAAATTCCTCTGTTTGCCAAATGACTTCAATTTCATCTGCTTTCTTCCAGAGCTAAAAGGCAAGATTTAACGTTTGAGCACATTGCTCATAAAGTCGGTATTGAGGGTTTTTTTTTTTTTTTCTGTTAGCTCCAAATTCAGTTTATATGTTACTTTTGGTCATGCTTTAATCTGTTTAATGCATAGAATAAGAACTATTTTTTTTTTTTCCAGTTTTATTCACTTTCTCATTGCACTGCAGCTTTTCTCTCTCCAGTTTTCTTATTTGAGTAATGTCTCTCTGCTGCTCAAAACTAACCATGCATTGTGACTGAGAATGTTACTAAGTAGAAGGAAGGTGTTAGTCGCTCAGTGTCCGACTCTGCAACACCGTGGACTGTAGACCAGCAGGCTCCCCTGTCCATGGGATTCTCCAGGCAAGAATACTGGCATGGGTTGCCATTTCCTTCGCTGGGGGATCTTCCCAACCCAGGGATCGAACCTGGGTCTCCCGCATTCCAGGCAGATTCTGTACTGAGTCACGAGGGAAACCCTAAGTAGAAGGAAAAGCTCATGAATTTAATTGTATGGGAAATGCATGTTGTTTTATTGCATTGTGCTAGAGATTGGTTGTACAGTGTATCACAGATTCCTTTTGGATTTTTAAATTCTCTTTTAGCAATATTCTTTTAGAACAGCCTCTTTATAATACAGTTTCTTTTGTATTCTTGGCAACGTAAACCTTGAGGAAGTGTTATAACCAGTCTCTAGTGTATAACAGTTAATGTTTAAAATCTCTTAATACAGTGAGCTGTCACCATGTTTAATAAATTACAGTATTGCATTAACATAAATTCCTTTGGGTGCCAAGATATCTGTTGCACAGATGCTTGCTGTTATTTATAGGTTTGTTTCTAACCTTTGTAGGTTGACTTTTATTTTTCTGTTCATTTGTCACCACCCAATAGCATAATTCTTTAACTGGCATATATGCAAAATAGTTTTCAGGAAGAGACTTTGAAAGTATTGAAAAAGCAGATCACTCAAAACTTTTGGAACTTAAGCAGTATAGTAAGATAAAGTTCCATAATTTAAATAGACATACTGTCTTTATTTGAATGTGTTCTTATATGTCCTTTCTTCCCAACATTGGGTAGACTACAGGAGTGTCTTTATCTGGCAAAACTAGATGGTGGCAGTAGCCTGATCGTTTCTTTTTGGTTTTGAACCTCTGAGACCAGGTGTTGGGGGTGGGGAAAAATTCATGTTTGTATTTTATTTTAGAGTAAGCTGTTGGTATTTTCTGTAAGTCTGAGTCTTCTTTTATATTAAACATTTTTTGAGTGGGAACTTCAATTTTATTTGCTAGTCAGATTCAGTAATCAGTAACTCAGATATTCTTCTTTAAGTTATGGATACTCTATTAAATTATCAGAATTAATTTTTAGAAGGAATGTGTAATATTTTGATGTGCTAGTGATCTAATTTTCTAATTTGTAATTGTTTTAGGTAAATGAAGCCAGTTTTGTAAAATCATTAGTAGATGAACTACCTCCAGCTCAGGAGATTAAATGTATTAGAAAACAGTTTTGAATATTTGTAAACATTTACTTTTTAAAAGTTACTAGACACAAACTCCTACATTTTTCTACTTCCCTATATGGCAAGTTTCTCACACTATTTTAGTAAAATAGGATAAAATCTGATCTGTAAATGTAAATTATGTGAATTTTTAAAAATAAGACTATATTAGCCAGGTCTTTCTAAAACAAAACAAAAAATCTCTTACATTCCAGTAACTCTTGTAGCTTTTTGCATAAGAGGAACTTTTCAGTTTTCAATTTGTTAAGAATTTAGACTAACTTGGAAGAAAAAAGAATTTTTTTGTACAATAAGCTTCAGCTATTATAATTGGGGTTTTAACCTAATGTATCAAGGAATTGAAGTAGTCTTTTACCAGTTCTCTGGTAGGATTTTAGCACCATTAATGAATGGGGCTTCCCTAGTGGCTCAGTGGTAAAGAATCTGCCTGTCAGTGCAGAAGATGGGAGTTCGATCTTCGGGTTGGGAAGATCTCCTGGAGGAGGAAATGCCAACCCACTCCAATATTCTTACCAGGAGAATCCCATGGACAGAGGATCATGGTAGGCTACAGTCCACGGGATTTTGAAAGAGCTGGACATAGCGATTAAACAACCACCACCATTAACAAAAACTTATTGTTTTGTTTTTTATACTTTTCCTCCCCTAGTATTTTATTATGAAACATTTCAAACAAGAAATTGAAAGATTGTGCTGTGAGCACTTGTAGATTCTACAGTTTACATTTTCTGTATTTGCTTTACTATGTATCTTATTCATCATTCTATCCATCCACCATTCTTTTTTTAAAAATATGTCTTAGTAAATTGAAGATATTAGAATATTCTACCCTTACATACTTCATGAATGTTAGTAAAGAAGAGTGAGGTTCTTTTTCTTTTTAGGTAAAATTTGCACGAAGTCAAATGCATAAATCTTTAATGTACCATCAGATGAGTTTCAAGGAACACATCTAGCCATGTAACATAAACCCCTGCAGATATAGAACATTACCTTCACCTCTTCTTCCTCTTGCCCAGGCAATACACTGTCACTGTTCTGTTGTTTTTACCATAGATTTATTTTGCTTATTCTAAAACCTGTTATCAGTGGATGCATAGAATACTCTTTTGTGAGGCTTTTTCACTCAGTATGATCTTTTTGAGGTACATTAATGTTGCATTTTCTAGTAGTTCATTCCATTTTATTACTTTTGGTTTATTTTGAAACCTCGGGTGTACTTTACACAGAAATTATTTGTCCCTTCCTGAATTCTTAAAGCACTCTATTCTAAATTCTAAGGTATTTGTTATATCATAGATACTCATTTATCTTCACTACTACATAAGCAACATGTTTTCATAGCATGGTGTATAAAATATGCCCCACTAATATTTGTTGAATGGTCTATAGTTACAAGTCTTTCTTACAGCTTTTGTTACAGAGATCCCAAACTTGAGTTACAATTATAATGTAAAATCAGTGCTTAGATGACTGGAGAAGGAAATGGCCACCCACTCCAGTATTCTTGTCTGGAGAATCGCATGGACAGAGGAGCCTGGTGGGCTCCAGTCCATGGGGCCCCAAACAGTCAAGAGACGACTGCAGGACTAACACTAGTGCTTGGATGAAGATAAATAAATTTTTAATAAAAATTTTAATTATAATCTGTTGTCAATTTTTTCCAAGGGAGTCTTCATTTTTATGGTGAGCAAATGTGAGACTTTCAAATGACCATAAGTTTGAAAGAGACCATAATGATTCTTAGCATATAGGGGTGAAGAGTGAGAATCAATCAAATAATAAGACTATTGCCAATTTAATTTTGAATTTGATCTTTTATTTCTCTGAATACATTATTTCAGTTTTTATTATATTCTTGGTACTTTGATAATCACATTTAAAGTCCTTTTTATTTTATAGAGTCACTGTGTACATTTTTTATTCTTTAAGAAAACTTACTTGGAAGTAGCACAGGATCGTTGCCCCTCAGAATAGGGCAAGTGAAGAGTTGGGAGTCTTATAGGATATGAAAAGTGGAGAAGCATCTGTGTTTTTGCCCTTCTCGTCTCTTTCACTGATTATCCCAGTCTAGATCTGTACCTCTGTAAATCCAGATAGATAGGTAGGCTTAATATGGAAAGGTTATTTATGAGTAGAACATGGTGATACAAGTTTGCCTTAGGCAAATTTTATAGTAGACAGTTCTTGTCCATAAAATTCTGCCTATTTTGATTGCAGATTTGATCTCAATATTCACAGTAATTTACTAAGTACATTTGAAGTGAGCTGTTCCTGAGCTTTAAAATGACCATGGAACAATAGGTGAGCTCTCAGAGAACAAATGGGCAGCAGTGCTGTGTTGCGAAAGAATGGACTGCCTTGTTCACCATGTCTGTTTTTAGATCAGTCTGGCTGGCAGTGAAATGCAGAAGTGCTTGCCACACAGGTGCAGTGTTCTGCAGCTGTTGGAAACATTTGCCCTCCCACC